>CM055120.1:287902043-288223060 GCA_029206835.1 Rana muscosa
CGCCTTATATGTGACATGCCCACCAGGTGGAACTCAACGTTGGCCATGCTGCAGCGGCTGCACACGCAGCAGAGGGCCATCAATGAGTACCTGTGCGACTACGGCACCAGGACAGGGTCAGGGGAGCTTGGTTTTTTTTCTCCACGCCAGTGGGGCATGATCAGGGATGCATGCACTGTCCTGGCACCATTTGAGGAGGCCACGAGGATGGTGAGCAGTGACAGTGCATGCATCAGTGACACTGTACCTCTTGTCCACCTGTTGGAGCACACGCTGCGTGGAATAATGGACAGGGCACTTGAGGCAGAACAGAGGCAGGAAGAGGAGGACTTCCTTGCCTCTCAAGGCCCCCTTTACCCAGACAGTGTTCCTTCTGTCCCACCCATCGCACAGGAAGAGGAGGAGGAGGAGGAGGAGGAGGAGGAGGAGGAGGATTGTGTCAGCATGGAGGTGGAGGCTGGCACTCAGCATCATCAGCAGCAGTCTTTTAGGGATGATTTACAGTCCCAAGAAACCAGTGGACTTGTACGTGGCTGGGAGGAGGTGGCTGCGGATCATGTCGTCCTTAGTGACCCAGAGGACTCCGGAGCGAATGCCTCAGCAAACCTACGCTGCATGGCCTCCCTGATCCTGCAAAGTCTGCGGAAGGATCCTCGTATTCTTCGGATCAAGGAGAGGGACCATTACTGGCTGGCCACTCTCCTTGATCCACGGTACAAGGGTAAGGTTGCGGACCTTATGTTACCGTCGCAGAGGGAGCAGAGGATGAGACAACTCCGGGAGGCCTTGCAGAAAGGTCTGTGCAACGCGTTCCCAGAGACTGGGAGGTTGCAAACTCCTGGTCCTGGACAACGAGTTGCTGAGGCTTCGGCCAGTCAAAGAAGGAGCGGTGGGGAAGGTGGCCGTCTGACCGATGCGTTCAGACAATTCTTTAGTCCGCAGCCCCAAAGTATGATCGGTTCCAGCAACCATCGCCAGCGTCTGATAAACATGGTGCAGGAATATCTAGGGGCAAGGTCAGACTTGGACACCTTCCCCACCGAAAATCCTCTGGCTTACTGGGTCTTGAGGATGGATCACTGGCCAGAGCTTGCACAGTATGCAATTGAGCTACTGGCCTGTCCTGCATCCAGCGTTCTTTCGGAACGCACATTCAGTGCTGCTGGAGGATTTGTCACGGATCACAGGGTGCGCCTGTCCACCGACTCGGTTGATCGACTGACTTTCATCAAGATGAACCAGTCTTGGATCACCACCAGCTACCACACACCTGATGCTGATATAACAGACTAATTGATTTTAACATGTCACATCCCTTCAAGACTGATGCTGATGCTGAGTGCCTGTGCTGTTATGTTGACTGGCTATCCTCCTCCTCCGAGTCCTCAATGATACGATTGATGATGATAGCTTGTAAGATCATTTTTGTTTATGGGTGCCGCCACCAGTGCCTAACGCCCAATTTTTCAGCCCCTGTTTAACAGGGGCGTGTAATTACAATTTTTGAAGCAATACTTTGCAACAGGGCTCATTGCTGTGCTCCAAGTACAGTATCTGTGAGGAGTTGCAGTGTTGTGCCACCAGTGCCTAAGGCCCAATTTTTCAGCCCCTGTTTAACAGGGGCGTGTCATTACAATTTTTGAAGCAATACTTTGCAACAGGGCTCATTGGTGTGCTCCAAGTACAGTATCTGTGAGGAGTTGCAGTGTTGTGCCACCAGTGCCTAAGGCCCAATTTTTCAGCCCCTGTTTAACAGGGGCGTGTCATTACAATTTTTGAAGCAATACTTTGCAACAGGGCTCATTGCTGTGCTCCAAGTACAGTATCTGTGAGGAGTTGCAGTGTTGTGCCACCAGTGCCTAAGGCCCAATTTTTCAGCCCCTGTTTAACAGGGGCGTGTCATTACAATTTTTGAAGCAATACTTTGCAACAGGGCTCATTGCTGTGCTCCAAGTACAGTATCTGTGAGGGGTTGCAGTGTTGTGGCACCAGTGCCTAAGGCCCAATTTTTCTGCCCCTGTTCAACAGGGGCATGTAATTACAATTCTTGATCTAATAATTCACAGCAGGGCCCATTGCTGCACCCACCAAGAGTAACTGTCAGGGCTTACAGTGTTGTGGCACCAGCACCACCATCAAAGGCCCAATTTTTACTACCACTGTTCAACAATTATATGTAATTAAAATTCCTGATATAATAGTTGACAGCAGGGAGTTCCAGCACCAACCAAGAGTAACTGTGAGTGCTTACAGTGTTGTGCCAACACCAACAACTAAGGGGCCTATTTCTGCAGAGTATATACGGCAGGTCCCTACTTTCAAACATCCAACTTACAAACGACTCCTACTTGCAAACGCAAGAAGACAACAGGAAGTGAGAGGAAATCTACCACTAGGAAGGAAAATTCTCTCCTGTAAGAATAAATATGGGAGAAAGGTGTCTCCTCTGTACTGATGCTTTATCAGCAATCCTTGTTTCAAGAAAAACACCACATTTCAAAAACAGTTGTCATTGGGACGGAAAGTGAGGTGAAATGTTCTGAACAGGGGCACAGACAGCAAAACAAATGTTACAGGGGTGATAACCCTTACCTATGTTTTCCAAAAAGTTTAAAAATAGATTTTTGGTCTGGAGCTACACTTCAACAATGTACCTGTTCAAAATTACAAACAGACTCTACATAAGAACAAACCTACAGTCCCTGTCTTGTATGCACCGCCTGTATACGGCTGTTCAGAGTATATAGGGCCTTTTTTATTTTATGTGCGGGGTTCCCCTTAATATCCATACAAGACCCAAAGGGGCTGGTAATGGGCTGGGGTAGGGGGGGGGGGGTCATGGGGTAGCTATGCCATTTTTCTTAAAGAATTTCATCCATATTACCGGGACCAGACATTACATTAAAGCCGCAAGCAGTTTTAAATGGCTTTTTTTTCCTTTAGAAGTGTCATTTTGTGCAGGGACAGTTCTAAACACGGGAAACACGTGGCACTTCACAGGCATACTTTAGACACCCCCCAGGTACGATATTTAAAGGAATATTTGACTTTTTTTTTTTCACTTTATGCATCATTAAAATGACTGCTCCCGAAAAACGACCGTTTTTAAAACTTCTTTTTGCATTGATACATGTCCCCTGGTGCAGAACCCGGGTTCCCAAACCCTTTTTAGGACAATAACATGCATAATAGTTGTTATAATTAGCACTTTAGAATTCGAACGTTCGCATCCATTGTATTTAATAGGGTTCTAATGTTCGTTCGAACTTTCGGTCCGTTCGCGGGTTCTGGTGCGAACCGAACCCGGGGGTGTTCGGCTCATCACTACTGCAGAGACATGCCCGCTTTGGTTCTTGACAGTCAAGCTGATCTTCCTTACAGCCATAACGTCGGCAAGAAGGGTTTCAGAACTAGCAGCTCTGTCCTGCAAGAATCCATATTGCATCATTCTCCAGGACAAAGTGATCCTAAGGCCCTCACCGGCCGTAACACCTAAAGTGGTTTCCAAATTCCATGTGAATTGGGAGGCAGTCCTACCAAGCTTCACACAGCCACCAAAACAAGCGGAAGAGCTAGATCTCAGACCACTGGACATGGTCAACTTGTTCTCAATTTACCTACACCGCTCTCTACAGGTACGCAAAACTAATACCCTTTTCGTCCTGCCATCCGGGCCTAGGAAAGGACAAGCGGCATCCGCAAGAATCATAGCGACTTGGATCACCAAGGTGATAAGCCTCACGTATGAGAAACAGGGGCTGACGCCTCCACAAGTTCTTAGAGCTCATTCTACCAGAGGGGTGGCAGCCTCATGGGCAGCTTCGGCTAAGATACCGATTGAAGACATATGCAGGACCGCTAGTTGGAGCTCCTGCGAAACCTTCGCTAAACACTACAGTTTAGATGTCACAGCGGCCAACGCATCAAATTTTGGAAACGCAGTGGTGTCCACACCTCTGCAAACAAAATAAAATATTCACTATAGCAGCATTTTCAGTTGTTGTTCGAGTCTTATCTTTTCCCCACCCTAAATTGGCTAAATTAAATCCCATAGTGTGCTGACGTGAGGCTGGCCAGGAAAATGGAAAATTGTTATCAATACTTACTGTAATTTTCCTTTCCTGGCCTGTCCTCACGTCAGCACAGCTCTTTTCCCTCCCGATAAGCCTGTCGTCCTCCAGTTAAGTGGAACAAGGGCAAGGGAGGAGGGGCCCCCTATTTATCAGCTAAAAGAAGGTGGTACTGGGAGACCGGAGGAAGGGGTTAACCCCATAGTGTGCTGACGTGAGGACAGGCCAGGAAAGGAAAATTACAGTAAGTATTGATAACAATTTTCCATTATTCTAATGGTGGGCATACCCACCAATCAATCTCTTTTTTTCGTTCAGCCAATAGGCTGTATGAAAAAAAAGATTACAATACATGTCCAACAAGGACCAGCAACGTACTGGTATGTTGCTGGACTTTGAATGTTTATACCAGAATGATGCCTGCGGGTTTAGGTATCATCTTGGTATCATTCTTTTCAGCCAGCAGCCGGCTTTCATGTAAAAGCAATTCTAGCAGATAATTAGCCTCTAGACTGCTTTTACAAGCAGTGGGAGGGAATGTCCCCCCCCCCCGGATATAAAAAGCGCCATTGGGAAATTGGGAAAGCATTTTATCACACCGATCTTGGTGTGGTCAGATGCTTTGAGGGCAGAGGAAAGATCTAGGGTCTAACCCCCCAATTTTTTTCAAAAAAAGAGTACCTGTCACTACTTATTGCTATCATAGGGGATATTTACATTCCCTGAGATAACGATAAAAATGGTAAAAAAATAAAATATGGAAGGCACAGTTTAAAAATAAAATAAAAAAGCCAAATAAATAATAAAAAAAAAAAAAAAAAGCACCGCTGTCCCCCCCTGCTCTTGCGCAAAGGCGAACGCAAGCGTCGGTCTAGCGTCATATGTAAACAGCAATTGCATCATGCATGTGAGGTATCACCGCGAAGGTCAGATCGAGGGCAGTCATTTTAGCAGTAGACCTCCTCTGTAAATCTAACGTGGTAACCTGTAAAGGCTTTTAAATGCTTTTAAAAATGAATGTAGTTTGTCGCCGCTGCGCGTTTGTGCGCAATTTTAAAGCATGTCGTGTTTGGTATCCATGTACTCGGCCTATGATCATCTTTTTTATTTCATCAAACATTTGGGCAATATAGTGTTTTTTAGTGCATTAAAAATAAAAAAAGTGTGTTTTTCCCCCAAAAAATGCGTTTGAAAAATCGCTGCGCAAATACTGTGTGGAAAAAAAAGAATGCAACACCCACTATTTTAATCTGTAGGGCCTTTGCTTTTAAAAAATATATAATGTTTGGGGGTTCAACATAATTTTCTTGCAAAAAAATTTTTTTTTTCATGTAAACAAAAAGTGTCAGAAAGGGCTTTGTCTTCAAGTGGTTAGAAGAGTGGATGATGTGTGACATAAGCTTCCTAATGTTGTGCATAAAATGCCAGGACAGTTCAAAACCCCCCCAAATGACCCCATTTTGTAAAGTAGACACCTCAAGCTATTTGCTGAGAGGCATGTTGAGCCCATTGAATATTTTTTTTTTTTGTCCCAAGTGATTGAATAATGACCAAAAAAAAAAAAATGTACAAAAAGTTGTCACTAAATGATATATTGCTCAAACATGCCATGAGCATATGTGGAATTACACCCCAAAATACATTCTGTTGCTTCTCCTGAGTACGGGGATACCACATGTGTGAGACTTTTTGGGAGCCTAGTCGCGTACGGGACCCCAAAAACCAAGCACCGCCTTCAGGATTTCTATGAGTGTAAATTTTTGATTTCACTCCTCACTGCCTATCACAGTTTCGGAGGCCATGGAATGCCCAGATGGCACAAAACCCCCCCAAATGACCCCATTTTGGAAAGTAGACACCCCAAGCTATTTGCTGAGAGGTATGTTGAGTATTTTGCAGATCTCGCTTTTTGTCACAAAGTTTTGAAAATGTAAAAAAAGAAAAAAAAAAGAACAAAAAAGGTCTTTCTTAGTTTTCAAAAACAAATGAGAGCTGTAAAATACTCACCATGCCTCTCAGCAAATAGCTTGGGGTGTCTACTTTCCAAAATGGGGTCATTTGTGGGGGTTTTGGGTTATTTTGACATTTTATGGCCTTCAAAACTGTGATAGGTAGTGAGGAGAGAAATCAAAAATTTATGCCCTTAGAAACCTTGAAGGCGGTGCTTGGTTTTTGGGGTCCCGTACGCGGCTAGGCTCCCAAAAAGTCCCACACATGTGGTATCCCCGTACTCAGGAGAAGCAGCAGAATGTATTTTGGGGTGTAATTTCACATATAACCATGGCATGTGTGAGCAATATATCATTTAGTGACAACTTTTTGTACATTTTTTTTTTTCTTTTTGTTATTATTCAATCATTTGGGACAAAAAAAAAAAATATTCAATGGGCTCAACATGCCTCTCAGCAAATAGCTTGGGGTGTCTACTTTCCAAAATGGGGTCATTTGGGGGGGTTTTGTGCCATCTTGGCATTTTATGGCCTTCAAAACTGTGATAGGTAGTGAGGAGCGAAATCAAAAATTTATGCCCTTAGAAACCTTGAAGGCGGTGCTTGGTTTTTGGGGTCCCGTACGCGGCTAGGCTCCCAAAAAGTCCCACACATGTGGTATCCCCGTACTCAGGAGAAGCAGCAGAATGTATTTTGGGGTGTAATTTCACATATGCCCATGGCATGTGTGAGCAATATATCATTTAGTGACAACTTTGTGCAAAAAAAAAAAAGTTTGTCATATTCCCGCAACCTGTGGCAAAATATAAAATATTCCATGGACTCAACATGCCTCTCAGCAAATAGCTTGGGGTGTCTACTTTCCAAAATGGGGTAATTTGGGGGGGTTTTGTGCTATTTTGGCATTTTATGGCCTTCGAAACTGTGATAGGTAGTGAGGAGTGAAATCAAAAATTTACGCCCTTAGAAATCCTGAAGGCGGTGCTTGGTTTTTGGGGCCCTGTACGCGGCTAGGCTCCCAAAAAGTCCCACACATGTGGTATCCCCGTACTCAGGAAAAGCAGCAGAATGTATTTTGGGGTGCAATTCCACATATAACCATGGCATGTGTGAGCAATATATCATTTAGTGACAACTTTTTGTACATTTTTTTTTTCTTTTTGTCATTATTCAATCATTTGGGACAAAAAAAATAAATATTCAATGGGGTCAACATGCCTCTCAGCAAATAGCTTGGGGTGTCTACTTTCCAAAATGGGGTCATTTGGGGGGGGTTTGTGCCATCTTGGCATTTTATGGCCTTCAAAACTGTGATAGGTAGTGAGGAGTGAAATCAAAAATTTATGCCCTTAGAAACCTTGAAGGCGGTGCTTGGTTTTTGGGGTCCCGTAGGCGGCTAGGCTCCCAAAAAGTCCCACACATGTGGTATTCCCGTACTCAGGAGAAGCAGCAGAATGTATTTTGGGGTGTAATTTCACATATGCCCATGGCATGTGTGAGCAATATATCATTTAGTGACAACTTTGTGCAAAAAAAAAAAGTTTGTCATATTCCCGCAACTTGTGGCAAAATATAAAATATTCCATGGACTGAACATGCCTCTCAGTAAATAGCTTGGGGTGTCTACTTTCCAAAATGGGGTCATTTGGGGGGGTTTTGTGCTATTTTGGCATTTTATGGCCTTCGAAACTGTGATAGGTAGTGAGGAGTGAAATCAAAAATTTGCGCCCTTAGAAATCCTGAAGGCGGTGCTTGGTTTCCGGGGTCCCGTATGTGGCTAGGCTCCTAAAAAGTCCCACACATGTGGTATCCCCGTACTCAGGAGAAGCAGCAGAATGTATTTTGGGGTGCAATTCCACATATAACCATGGCATGTGTGAGCAATATATCATTTAGTGACAACTTTTTGTAATTTTATTTTTTTTTGTCATTATTCAATCACTTGGGACAAAAAAAAAAAATATTCAATGGGCTCAACATGCCTCTCAGCAATTTCCTTGGGGTGTCTACTTTCCAAAATGGGGTCATTTGGGGGGGTTTTGTACTGCCCTGCCATTTTAGCACCTCAAGAAATGAGATAGGCAGTCATAAATTTAAAGCTGTGTAAATTTCAGAAAATGTACCCTAGTTTGTAAACGCTATAACTTTTGCGCAAACCAATAAATATACGCTTATTGACATTTTTTTTACTAAAGACATGTGGCTGAATACATTTTGGCCTAAATGTATGACTAAAATTGAGTTTATTCGATTTTTCTTATAACAAAAAGTAGAAAATATCATTTTTTTTCAAAATTTTCGGTCTTTTTCTGTTTATATCGCAAAAAATAAAAATTGCAGAGGCAATCAAATACCATTAAAAGAAAGCTCTATTTGTGGGAAGAAAAGGACGCAAATTTCATTTGGGTACAACATTGCATGTCCGCACAATTTACAGTTAAAGCAGCGCAGTGCCGAATCCCAAAAACAGGCCTGGTCCTAATGGCCCGAAATGGTCCGGGGCTTAAGTGGTTAAACAGGGGCTGAAAAATTGGGCCTTAGCCACTGGTGGCGTCACCCATAAACCAAAATGATCTTCCAAGCTATCATCATTAATCGTATCATTGAGGAGGAGGAGGAGGATAGCCAGTCAACATAACAGCACAGGCACTCAGCATCAGCATCAGTCTTGAAGGGATGTGACATTTTAAAATCAATTAGTCTGTTATATCAGCATCTGGTGTGTGGTAGCTGGTGGTGATCCAAGACTGGTTCATCTTGATGAAAGTCAGTCGATCAACCGAGTCGGTGGACAGGCGCACCCTGTGATCCGTGACAAATCCTCCAGCAGCACTGAATGTGCGTTCTGAAAGAACGCTGGATGCAGGACAGGCCAGTAGCTCAATTACATACTGTGCAAGCTCTGGCCAGTGATCCATCCTCAAGACCCAGTAAGCCAGAGGATTTTCGGTGGGGAAGGTGTCCAAGTCTGACCTTGCCCCTAGGTATTCCTGGACCATGTATATCAGACGCTGGCGATGGTTGCTGGAACCGATCATACTTTGGGGCTGCGGACTAAAGAATTGTCTGAACGCATCGGTCAGACGGCCACCTTCCCCACCGCTCCTTCTTTGACTGCCCGAAGCCTCAGCAACTCGTTGTCCAGGACCAGGAGTTTGTAACCTCACAGTCTCTGGGAACGCGTTGCACAGACCTTTCTGCAAGGCCTCCCGGAGTTGTCTCATCCTCTGCTCCCTCTGCGACGGTAAGATAAGGTCTGCAACCTTACCCTTGTACCGTGGATCAAGGAGAGTGGCCAGCCAGTAATGGTCCCTCTCCTTGATCCGAAGAATACGAGGATCCTTCCGCAGACTTTGCAGGATCAGGGAGGCCATGCAGCGTAGGTTAGCTGAGGCATTCAGTCCGGAGTCCTCTGGGTCACTAAGGACGACATGATCCGCAGCCACCTCCTCCCAGCCACGTACAAGTCCACTGGTTTCTTGGGACTGTAAATCATCCCTAAAAGACTGCTGCTGATGATGCTGAGTGCCAGCCTCCACCTCCATGCTGACACAATCCTCCTCCTCCTCCTCTTCCTGTGCGATGGGTGGGACAGAAGGAACACTGTCTGGGTAAAGGGGGCCTTGAGAGGCAAGGAAGTCCTCCTCTTCCTGCCTCTGTTCTGCCTCAAGTGCCCTGTCCATTATTCCACGCAGCGTGTGCTCCAACAGGTGGACAAGAGGTACAGTGTCACTGATGCATGCACTGTCACTGCTCACCATCCTCGTGGCCTCCTCAAATGGTGCCAGGACAGTGCATGCATCCCTGATCATGCCCCACTGGCGTGGTGAAAAAAACCCGAGCTCCCCTGACCCTGCCCTGGTGCCGTAGTCGCACAGGTACTCATTGATGGCCCTCTGCTGCGTGTGCAGCCGCTGCAGCATGGCCAACGTTGAGTTCCACCTGGTGGGCATGTCACATATAAGGCGGTTCTTGGGCAGGTTCAACTCCTTTTGCAGCTCAGCCAGGCGAGCACTGGCATTATAAGATCTGCGGAAATGCACACAGACTTTCCTGGCCTGCCTCAGGACATCCTGTAAGCCCGGGTACCTGCCCAAGAACCGCTGCACCACCAGGTTAAGGACGTGAGCCATACAGGGCACATGGGTCAGTTGTCCCTGTCGGAGGGCGGAGAGGAGGTTGGTGCCATTGTCGCAAACCACCATTCCTGGCTTAAGCTGGCGTGGCGTCAACCACCTCTTGGCCTGCCCCTGCAGAGCAGACAGGACCTCTGCCCCAGTGTGGCTCCTGTCCCCCAAACACACCAGCGCAAGCACGGCATGGCATCTTTTTGCCTGCATACTTGCGTAGCCCCTTGAACGCCTACGGAGCACCGCTGGTTCCGAGGACAAACCACAGGAAGAGGCCATGGAGGAAGAAGAAGAGGAGGGGGTGGAGGAGAGAGGTGTGTCACAACCAGTAGTAGCATTTTGGAGGCGTGGCGGTGGAACAACCTCCAACACTACTGCACCTTGTCCTGCATCCTTCCCAGCTGCCAAAAGAGTGACCCAATGGGCCGTGAAAGAAAGGTAACGTCCCTGTCCATGCCTGCTGGACCATGAGTCAGCGGTAATATGCACCTTACCGCTGACCGCCCTGTCCAGCGAGGCCAAGACATTGCCTTCCACATGCCGGTAGAGAGCCGGAATAGCCTTCCGTGAGAAAAAGTGGCGTTTGGGAACCTGCCACTGAGGAACCGCACATTGCACAAACTCACGGAAGGGGGCCAAGTCTACCAACTGAAAAGGCAGCAGTTGAAGCGCTAGCAATTTAGCCAAGCTAGCATTCAACCGCTGGGCATGTGGATGGCTGGGAGTGAACTTCTTTCAACGGTCCAGCAGCTGGGGCAGGGAAATTTGCCTGCTAGAATCGGACGTTGGTGTACTGCTAGCAGAGTGCCCGCAAGTACTTGCCTGTGACACACCTAATTCTACACCTTCATTCCTCTCAGTGCATGTTTCAGAGAGGACTGAAGTTATAGTGGGGTTGGAGATCCCAGCTGATGCGGTGCAAGAAGAGGTCCGCTTTGTTCTTTGGTGTGGGCCTTTGAGGTAGGCTTGCCAACGAGCTGCATGGCAGGTCAACATATGTCTGGTCAGGCATGTGGTACCCAAGCGGCTGATGTTTTGGCCACGCGATATACGCTTGAGACATATGTTGCAAACAGCAGCTGTGCGATCTGATGCACTAGCCTCAAAAAAGGCCCACACCAAATAACTTTTTGAATGACGGGCAGAGGCAGCGCCCTGCACAGGCGGAGCTCTGCGGTGTGATTCCGTCGGTGTGCTGCCCAGACGCTGGCCACTCAAGGGCATCCTGCCTCGTTGGAGATGTGCCTCCTCCTCATCCTCCTCCTCCTCCTCTCTCCTATTAGGCACCCACGTGGAGTCAGTGACCTCATCATCCCCTCCCTCCTCATCACTGGAGCCAATCTGGCAGTATGCTGCAGCTGCTGGAGCATGACTGCCAGATTGGTGTCCTTCTTGAGCATCCCCTCTCTCTGCGCTCACGCTGCTGCCTTCCTCTAGCTGGGTATCATCATCAGATCCTTCCAAACGCTGGGCATCCTCCTGGAGCATGTACCCAACACTGTGCTCAAACAGTTCGGGGGACTCCTCAGGAGGAGGACATGGTGGGTCTAGGGAAGGATTGACTAATGAAGATAATGATACCAGAGAAGAGGACGCTTTGGCAGCTGCTTTGCCAGTACCCTGAGCCTGGGTGAGAGAGGATGAGGAGGATGAGGTGGGCTTGGTCATCCACTCTACCAAGTCTTCGGCATGATGTGGCTCAACATGTCCAGCTGCCGAAAAGAAGGACAAGCGTGTCCCATGGCCACGTGCTGATGACAATGCACCGCGCCCACGACCAGCACTGTTGCCCCCAGACACAGAGCCTGCTTGCCCTCTTTTTTTGCCTCCTGACTGTCTGCCTCTCCTTGTTTGCCTTCCAGACATTTTAATGGATGGCATGCAGGGAGATGGGAAAAAGAGCAATAAGGGCTACCTTCAGGTGTATACTGTGCAGGAGGCTTAGCAACAAAGACACTGACACTGTCCCCTGCCTATCCTTCTCTGTCCCTAAACACAAGGATTGAAAATATGGAACAGCAAAATTGGTTTAGAACAGAATAGCACACTGACACTTTCCCTCACTGTCCTTCTCTGTCCCTACAAACAAGGTTTAGCACAGAATAACACACTGACACTCTCCCTACCTATCCTTCTCTGTCCCTAAACACAAGGAATCCAGGATTATGTAAAGGAAAAATAATGACACTGTCCCTGCCTATGCTTCTCTTTCCCTGCTCCGGAACACACTACACTAGGCCGCCGCGCTGGCGGCCTTTTATAGTGTGGGGCGTGTACTAAACCCCCTCAGCAATAATTGGCCACAGGCATCCTGCCTGTGGCCAATCATTGCTCTCCTCGCTGCCGGCGCTGTGATTGGCCAAGCATGCGGGGTCACAGTGCATGCTTGGCCAATCACAGCGCCTGGATGACACTGCGATGGCGTAGTGCATTGTGGGCCGTTCGCGTCACTCGAATTTGGCGCGAACGGCCCAAATCGTTCGATCTTCGTCGAACGATCGAACAGCCGATGTTCGAGTCGAACACGAAGCTCATCCCTAGTATATACATATGTGTGTGTATGTGTATTTTGGTAATCTTATAACCACTACCTTCGTAAACCACGTCCATTTGGTATAACACACCTACAAACGAATGCCCCGCCCCCTAATTATAGCAAGGCTCCGCCTACATGCGAAAAAGTGTCCCGGATTTTATTTTTTGCAATGTTGCCAACTATGCACTATCAGCCTGATTGTATATTTCAGCTGGTGGGCAGGCGGGGATACACACTGCAGCCTGATAGAGGAATACAGGAGGTCTGTGCTGACCTTAGGAGTTGATTTACTAAAGGCAAATAGACTGAGCACTCTGCAAAGTGCAGTTGCTCCAGAGATTAGTAAATAAGGGGAAGCTCTGCTGACTTCCATCATCCAATCATATGCAAGCAAAAATGCTGCTTTTTTATCTTGCATTTAATTGTATTTTTTTTTTTTTTTGCAAAGTGAAGCTTCACTTCATTTACTAACAATTGCACTTTGCACATTCTATTTGCCTTCTTAGCAAAAATCAGACCACTTGCACAGGCCCCTCCTCCTCCGGCCTGTCACCCCGTGGCTCTGCGCTGACCGGTTGCCAGGTTACTGGAGACGCTGCGCTCCAGCGGGCGGCGAGGAGTGGGCGGTCCTACCCCGTATCCGTCCAATAGGAGCCCGAAAGCGGTTTCCCATGTATTGCGGCGACCAATGGAGAATGCTAAAGAAGCGTGGCTCCACCCACCCCTGCAGCCAGTGAGAGTGCGGTGGGCGTGACCGGAAGGGAGAAGGTTGGCTCACACGTGGGTCCGGTGCTCCAATGAGAGTGCGGTAGGCGTAACCGGAAAAAAAGAGCAGGGAGAGCGCACACGTGGGTCCGGCGCTCTCAGATCATGTCCGGCCTGTTCATCAAGAAGCGAGCGGAGAGGAGGCGGGGGGAGGTGAGTACCGGGACCGGAGGGCGGGGCCTCTGCTTGATGCGGTGTGTGGCCGGGGTCAGCCTGATTCCCCCCCCCCCCCCCCCCCCGTGTCCCCATATACTATGTACAGTGCAGTGTGTGTCCGGGGTCACCATGGGGGAAGCCTGATCCTCCTTCCTCCCTATACACTGTATGATGATGAACTACATGTACCAGCATGTCCCTATATACAGTACAATGTATGGGGCCCAGCAATGTCAGGTCCTCCTTCCTGCAGCCTAATATAGTACAATGTTCTCTGTGGTCAGCATGGCTGCAACCTGACCCCCCTCTCCCCTCTCTCCTATGTGATGGGAACTACATGTACCAGCATGGCTTTATATACTATATGCAGAGGGGTGTGTGTGCCTGGGGTCAGCATGGCTGCAGCCTGACCCCGCCCACTTCACAAAATACTCTGGGGAACTACATGTACCAGCATGTCTTACATACAGTAGGGGGGCCCAGCAATGACAGGTCCTCTTTATACAGCCTGATACTACATGCGGTGTGTTCCTATGGGTCGCCATGTGCACAGCCTGATCCCCCTCCCCCCCCCTGCATCGGGGGAACTACAAGTACCAGCATGTCATAGCAATATATGTGGGGGCTCAGCAGTGACCGGTCCTCTTTCTGCAGCCTGGTATAGTACAATGTGCCAGGGGTCAGTATGGCTGCATCCATGCCCCCCCTATGTGATGGGAACTACATGTGCCAGCATGGCTTCATATACTATATGCAGAGAGGTGTGTGTCTGGGGTCAGCATGGCTGCAGCCTGATTCCGGACCAACTATATATATATATATATATATATATATATATATATGTGTGTGTGTGTATAGTTACGTAGTTAGTCAGGTTGAAAAAAAAACAAAGTCCATTCAGTTCAACCATAAATAAAATAAAAAATATCATACAATCCCATATACCCGCAGTTGTTCCAGAGGATGGCGAAAAACCCCAGCAGAGCATGATCCAATTTGCTACAGCAGGGGAAAAAATTCCTTCCTGATCCCCCCGAGAGGCATATATCTCTCGCACACACAGAATCCCCAAAAAGTAAGTACACCCCTCAGTCACATTTGTGTAAATATTTTCTTGTAACTTTTCATGTGACAACACTGAAGAAATGACACTTTGCTACAATGTAAAGTAGTGAGTGTACAGCTTGTATAACGGTGTAAATTTGCTGTCCCCCCCAAAATAACTCAACACACAGCCATTAATGTCTAAACCGCTGGCAACAAAAGTGAGTACACCCCTAAGTGAAAATTTCCAAATTGGGCACAATTAGCCATTTTTCCTCCCCCGGTGTCATGTGACTCGTTAGTGTTACAAGGTCTCAGGTGTGAATGGGGAGCAGGTGTGGTTAAATTTGGTGTTATCGCTCTCACTCTCTCATACTGGTCACTGGAAGTTCAACATGGCACCTCATGGCAATAAAACTCTCTGAGGATCTGAAAAAAAGAATTGTAGCTCTACATAAAGATGGCCGAGGCTATAAGAAGATTGCCGAGACCCTGAAACTGAGCTGCAGCACGGTGGCCAAGACCATCCAGCGGTATAACAGGACAGGTTCCCCTCAGAACAGACCTCGCCATGGTCCACCAAAGAAGTTGAGGTCACGTGCTCAGCGTCATATCCAGAGGTTGTCTTTGGGAAATAGACGTATGAGTGCTGCCAGTATTGCTGCAGAGGGTGAAGGGGTGGGGGGGTCAGCCTGTCAGTGCTCAGACCATACGCCGCACACTGCATCAAATTGGTCTGCATGGCTGTCGTCCCAGAAGGAAGCCTCTTCTAAAGACGATGCACAAGAAAGAGCCGCAAACAGTTTGCTGAAGACAAGCAGACTAAGGACATGGATTACTGGAACCATGTCCTGTGGTCTGATGAGACCAAGATAAACGTATTTGGTGTCAGATGGTGTCAGGTGTGTGTGGCGGCAACCAGGTGAGGAGGACAAAGACAAGTGTGTCTTCCCTACAGTCAGGCATGGTGGTGGGAGTGTCATGGTCTGGGGCTGCATGAGTGCTGCCGGAACTGGGGGGCTACAGATCATTGAGGGAACCATGAATGCCAACATGTACTGTGACATACTGAAGCAGAGCATGATCCCCTCCCTTCAGAGACTGGACCGCAGGGTAGTATTCCAACATAACGACCCCAAACTCACCTCCAAGACCACCACTGCCTTGCTAAAGAAGCTGAGGGTAAAGGTGATGGACTGGCCAAGCATGTCTCCAGACCTAAACCCTATTGAGCATCTGTGGGGCTCCTCAACCGGAAGGTGGAGGAGCGCAAGGTCTCCAACATCCACCAGCTCCGTGATGTCGTCATGGGGGAGGGGAAGAGGACTCCAGTGACAACCTGTGAAGCTCTGGTGACCTCCATGCCCAAGAGGGTTAAGGCAGTGCTGGAAAATAATGGTGGCCACGCAAAATATTGACACTTTGGGCCAAATTTGGACATTTTCACTTAGGGGTGTACTCACTTTTGTTGCCAGCAGTTTAGACATTAATGGCTGTGTGTTGAGTTATTTTGAGGGGGCAGCAGATTGACACCGTTATACAAGCTGTACACTCACTACTTTACATTGTAGCAAAGTGTCATTTCTTCAGTGTTGTCACATGAAAAGATTTACACAAATGTGAGGGGTGTACTTACTTTTGTGAGATACTGTGTAAATGTATGTGTAATATATATGGGCCATCCCACCGGGTGCCACACATATATAATACCGGCGCCCCTGTCAGTCTCCTCTCCCTCCTGCTCTTCTCATTAGTGTCATGAGATACAGCCTCCCCAGTGCCTGGTAGCGCGATCTCATGAAGTGTGTCAGAGATCTGAATCGCCGTGCAGCCGCTGTAACGATGTCCCGCCTCTTGTGATAGATGGCACACTGATCCAATGCTAGGAATCATTGTGTCGTGTGTCATAGGAGGCGGGACATTGTTACAGCATGGGCACTTGCTGCATCTGATGGGCACAGACACTGGTGAGACTGCATTAAGGGCACAGGCAGGCTGCTGCATCTGACTGGCACTGGTGAAGCTGCATTTGATGGACACTGCCACTGGTGAGGCTGCATTGATCTCTTGTATCATGTCCAGTCTCTGACAGTCTCCTGTATCATGTCTGCTAGAGGTGCACCGAATGGGAATTTTGCTAATACTATTAGCAGTGTGTTTAAGTAAGAGATTGCAGAGATGGTCAGAGGCTGAGGGCATGACACGAGATGGTCAGAGGCTGAGGGCATGACACGAGATGGTCAGAGGCTGAGGGCATGACACGAGATGGTCAGAGGCTGAGGGCATGACACGAGATGGTCAGAGGCTGAGGGCATGACGAGAGATGGTCAGAGGCTGAGGGCATGACCCGAGAGATGGTCAGAGGCTGAGGGCATGACCCGAGAGATGGTCAGAGGCTGAGGGCATGACCCGAGAGATGGTCAGAGGCTGAGGGCATGACCCGAGAGATGGTCAGAGGCTGAGGGCATGACCCGAGAGATGGTCAGAGGCTGAGGGCATGACCCGAGAGATGGTCAGAGGCTGAGGGCATGACCCGAGAGATGGTCAGAGGCTGAGGGCATGACCCGAGAGATGGTCAGAGGCTGAGGGCATGACCCGAGAGATGGTCAGAGGCTGAGGGCATGACCCGAGAGATGGTCAGAGGCTGAGGGCATGACCCGAGAGATGGTCAGAGGCTGAGGGCATGACCCGAGAGATGGTCAGAGGCTGAGGGCATGACCCGAGAGATGGTCAGAGGCTGAGGGCATGACCCGAGAGATGGTCAGAGGCTGAGGGCATGACCCGAGAGATGGTCAGAGGCTGAGGGCATGACCCGAGAGATGGTCAGAGGCTGAGGGCATGACCCGAGAGATGGTCAGAGGCTGAGGGCATGACCCGAGAGATGGTCAGAGGCTGAGGGCATGACCCGAGAGATGGTCAGAGGCTGAGGGCATGACCCGAGAGATGGTCAGAGGCTGAGGGCATGACCCGAGAGATGGTCAGAGGCTGAGGGCATGACCCGAGAGATGGTCAGAGGCTGAGGGCATGACCCGAGAGATGGTCAGAGGCTGAGGGCATGACCCGAGAGATGGTCAGAGGCTGAGGGCATGACCCGAGAGATGGTCAGAGGCTGAGGGCATGACCCGAGAGATGGTCAGAGGCTGAGGGCATGACCCGAGAGATGGTCAGAGGCTGAGGGCATGACCCGAGAGATGGTCAGAGGCTGAGGGCATGACCCGGGAGATGGTCAGAGGCTGAGGGCATGACCCGGGAGATGGTCAGAGGCTGAGGGCATGACCCGGGAGATGGTCAGAGGCTGAGGGCATGACCCGGGAGATGGTCAGAGGCTGAGGGCATGACCCGGGAGATGGTCAGAGGCTGAGGGCATGACCCGGGAGATGGCCAGCGGCTGAGGACTGCATTTTTCTTGACCTTTCTTGCACTAAAGGTGCCAATAATGGCCAACAATAAATTTATATTAATTTAAATTGATGATATTAATTAAAAAGTAGAATATACCGTATATACTCGAGTATAAGCCGAGTTTTTCAGCACATTTTTTTGTGCTGAAAATGCCCTCCTCGGCTTATACTCGAGTCACCTTTTTGCACCTGATCTCCCAGGTTTTGGGGACCCGGTACCGGCCGGCCGTTTCCTGGACCCCAAACTTGGCACACATGTAGCCTCACTCTTTCTCTACAAGTGTGCAAAGTTTGTTGTCCGGGGGACATATGGCCGGGGAGCACCGATTTTTCAAAGCCGGGCACCCCTTCCATAGACTCCTAATTTCTCCTGTGATTTTGGGGACCCGGTACCGGCCGATCGTAGGTCCCCTGGACCCAAAACATGGCACACATATAGCTCCATTTCTCCTCTATAAGTGTGCAAAGTTTTATGTCTGGGGGACCTACAGCCGGGGAGCACCGATTTTTTTTTTTTTTTTTTTTTTTTTTTTTTTAAAAAGCTGGGCACCCCTTCAATAGACTCCCATGTTAAACTTCAGTCTAGTCATGGACACAGTGAGGCATGCAGATGGACACCCTAGGCTTATACTCGCGTCAATAATTTTTCCCATTTTTTTTTTCGTGGTAAAATTAGGTGCCTCGGCTTATATTCGGGCCGGCTTATACTCGAGTATATACGGTAATACATTTGTATATAAAAATATAAATACCGTATTTATCGGCGTATAACACGCACCCCAAGTTTAGGAGGGAATTTTAGAGAAAAAAACTTTTAGGAGGGAAGTTTAAGGAAAAAAAAAAACTTACATTTAAATGCAGCCTTACCAGTGTCCGTTGCAGCCTTGTCAGTGCAGCCTTGCCCTAGTGTCCAGTGCAGCCTTTGCCCTAGTGTCCAGTGCAGCCTTTGCCCTAGTGTCCAGTGCAGCCTTTGCCCAGTGCAGCCTTTGCCCAGTGCAGCCTTTGCCCAGTGCAGCCTTTGCCCAGTGTCCAGTGCAGCCTTTGCTAAGTGCAGCCTTTGCCCAGTGTCCAGTGCAGCCTTGCCCCAGTTTTCAAAATTGGCGCCGCCGAGATCGCCGCAGAGACTGGGCAGAGCGGGGCGAAAGCCGCCGAGAACGCAGGGACTGGGCGGAGCCGAGATACACATAGCCGAGTGTACTCGGCTCTAGTCGGCTCTTCTCGGCTCCGCTCACAGTCACGCCGAGTCCCGCCCTATGATGGACATAACACAGGTCCAATGGCGGGACTGGGCGGGACTGTGAGCAGAGCCGAGAAAAGCCGAGTATAGCCGAGTACACTCTGCTATGTGTATCTCGGCGGCGATCGCTCCGCTCAGTCAGCGGAGATCGCCGGGATCAGTGGATATCGGCGTATAACACGCACCCACGATTTTCCCCTCATTTTAAGGGGAAAAAAGTGCGTGTTATACGCCGATAAATACGGTACTTTAAAAAAAAAACATTTTGGGTATTTGTTTTCGGCCTAGTGCATCCTTCGTTTTCGGCACCCAAAATTTCCATTCGTTGCACCCCTAAAATATATATACAGGGGGTCCCCGACTTGCGAAAGCCTGGCTTCCGAGCAACTCCTACTTACGAACGGGACCGTATCTGCCAATCTGCGCATGGGCAGCCATTTTCAACTGCGGCACACTCGATGGAACATCGAAAAACAGCGTATCTCTTGTTCTGCGCATGCCATTCGACGGAACATCAGAAAATGACGTAATTGCCGTTCTGCGCATGCGGTCCCGACTTATGAACATTTCCGATTTAAGAGCAAACCTAAAGTCCCTAACCCGAATTCTCGCTCTGGGTCTATGTATTGCGGTGTGCGGACTGTTACACTTGCAGCATGGCTGCTATGTAGGGCGGGGGGGTCTACAGTGGTGGGCTGGTTATTTGAAGTTGGTTCATCTTTTTAATCTTTCATGAAAAGCTGAACTTGCTCTTTAAGAAGACTTCAGAGGACTATTAGACCCCCAATGTCACCTCCTGCTGAGGCTGATCAATCAGCTTCTTCCCCGGCCGTTCTGACAGCTCTGAACTCCAAAGTGATCAGAGCTGAGCGCTTCCAAGTTCATATGTCATAGAAGAAATCAGAGAACATATCCATCTTGGACACCCCCCCCCCCCCCACTATGGAGATCCCGGGCATCCAGGAGGGGCAGGTGAGCCCGGGACACATGGTGGCCCCTTCATTCACATATCACTGCTCACTTCTTCTATGTAGCCAGTAGGGGGAGTCTGCTGACATTCTGGAATTGCACTGTATATGTCGGCGAGTGCAAAAGTGTTAAAGATGGCAGCCATATCCCAGTGTTTTTTTTTTTTGTCAGGCGAACGATGGGGAGGCGCAGAAGAAAAAGAAGAAGAAAATGGTGAATCTGCGGGAGGAGATCGAGAGCGACTCAGACACCGAAGTGTAAGATCCCGTTTCTGTTTTTGTTTTATTTTCCTGAAATTCTGTCCATCCTGATCATTGTCTGTTCCCCTCCCCCAGAGCCCCGACCCGCAGGAAGCGGGAGGAAGAGCAAGAGGATGTGGAGGAGACGGCGCAGGAAAAGAAGCTGCGATTGGCCAAGGAATATCTGCAACAGCTGCAGGCGCAGGGTGAGGAGGGGGCTGGGTACCGCACCATTATCCTGTCTGTGTATATCCAACTACTGACCACTATATATAATCAGCTATAACCCCAGTGCTTTTCCTGTTTTTCTTTCTTTTCTTTTTTTTTTTGAGCCAGCAATTCTTTTTCATGAAAGCGAACCGAGCGGCTAATTAGCTGCTAAATTGCTTTTAGAAAAAGTGAGAGGGGGTTCTCCGCTTGGGCTTACCGTTTATTTACCAGCATGCCCGGGAAACTATCCAACAGTTTGCACGGCTGGTCACAGCGGTGAACAGAGACCACATCATCTCTGATCACCTCTATGATCTAGGAGGACTCGAGCGACGTCATGACATCATTTCCAGTCTAGAATGGAAGTAAACTTTTTTATTTTTATTTTTTTCAAAGCAAAAGATCAAATTTATTTTTATTTTTTTTGACTTTTACTTTCAAAGGTAGAGGAGAGATTTGGGATCTTTTTGACCCCAGATCTCTCCATAAAGAGGACCTGTCATCCCTTATTTCTATTACAAGTGATGTGTACGTTCCTTGTAATAGGAATAAAGGTGATTAAAAAAAGAAAAAAAATTCTGATAATAAAGTGACAATATAAGGGGGAAAAAAAAATTAAAGTTTCCCCCGTGCAAAAGTTAACGCATACGCAAGTCGTGCACGCATATGTAAACGGTGTTCGCACCACACGTGAGGTATTGCCGCAAACGTCGGAGCGAGAGCAATAATTCTACCTTTAGACCTCCTCTGTAACTCTAAACAAATAACCTGTAAAACATCGCCTATGGAGATTTTTAAGTACCGTAGTTTTTCACCATTCCACGAGCATGCGCAATTTTAAAGCGTGACATGTTGGGTATCTACTCGGCGTAACATCATCTTTTTTTTTATTTTTTATATTCTACCAAAAAATTGGGTTATGTATATTTTTTATTTTTTGCATTAAGATTTTTTTTCCCTAAAATTACATTTGAAAAACTGCTGCGCAAATACCACGTGACAAAAAAAATTGCAACAATCGTCATTTTATTCTCTATGTTCTCTGCTTAAAAAATGTTTATTGTTTGGGGGTTCTAAGTCATTTTCTAGCAAAACATTTTTTTTTTTTTACTAGTAAACAAAAAGTGTCAAAAGGCCGGGTCCTTAAGTGGGAATAATGACATCTGAATGTTTTCTGTCCTTCAGAGGAGGAGGGACTGGAGGACGAGGGCCTGGACGCCGTAGCCAGCCGCTTACAGGAGGATGTGGTGAGTGCGCTGGCGGGGGGGTTGGGGGACGGGTCATACGGGGTCTGTTCATGGTAATTTGTTAATTTAGGGCAGAGTGACAGGTTCTCTTGATAGGGCTGTGGGTGGCAACTGGAGTCTTAATTCCTTTTGTAAGCTCTATAGTTATATGTCAGAGCTTACACAGAGTTTCCCCTCCTCCACATGACTGTATTCCGCTTTTATGGTCTGGCTTGAAGTGGAAAAAGTCACCAATACCTTGAATTACTGAGGATCTCCAGAGGTTCCAATAGAGGGGGGGGGGGCGGGGGCACACCAAACGCAAGGATTGGAGGGAGGGGGTGTGTTACTTGGAGAACCCGTCGCCTCTCCCTGGTTAGGCACAATGATGGATTCCCTTTTAACTGCCTTATTCAATGATTTAATCTTGGTGAATCTAAGCAAGGTCATTGTGAAAACTGATACAAAGGTTCTGTCTAATCATGGAGGAAATGAAGATATTAGGGAGGGATTTTTTCCAGTAAGAGCGGTTAAGCTGTAGAACAGGGAATCTCCAAACTACGGCCCTCCAGCTGTTGTGGAACTACATGTCCCATGAGGCATTGCAAAACTCTGACAATCAAAGACATGACTAGGCATGATGGGAATTGTAGTTCCTGAACAACTGGAGGGCGATAGTTGGGGAGACCCCCTGCTGTACAGTGTCTGTATCACATGAGATTAAAAAAAAAAAAGACCCCCCAAGTCACGATCTGAAAAGTGATTAACATGCAAATGTTTTCATCAAAAAAAAACTAAAAGGAGGTGCGGCAGAGATCATTGACGTTTGTTTTCTCTGCAGCTTGAACAGCGAGGGAGACTTCAGCGTAAGCTCGCCAAAGAGGTAAAATGACTTCATTGTACTGCAGTGTTTCATTCTATAGCTCTGACATATACAGCGGCGCTGTACAGAGAACACTGAGCCAATCACATCAGTCTCTGTACCAGAAGAGCTTACACTCTAATGTCCCTCCACAGTCACATGAGTCTCTGTACCAGAGGAGCTTACACTCTAATGTCCCCTCCCCCCACATCACATCAGTCTCTGTACAGAGGAGCTTACACTCTAATGTCCCCTCCCCCCACATCACATCAGTCTCTGTACAGAGGAGCTTACACTCTAATGTCCCCTCCCCCCACATCACATCAGTCTCTATACAGAGGAGCTTACACTCTAATGTCCCCCCCCCCCCCACAGTCACATCAGTCTCTGTACCAGAGGAGCTTACACTCTAATGTCCCCTCCCCCACAGTCACATCAGTCTCTGTACCAGAGGAGCTTACACTCTAATGTCCCCTCCCCCCACATCACATCAGTCTCTGTACCAGAGGAGCTTACACTCTAATGTCCCCTCCCCCCACATCACATCAGTCTCTATACAGAGGAGCTTACACTCTAATGTCCCCTCCCCCCCACAGTCACATCAGTCTCTGTACCAGAGGAGCTTACACTCTGATGTCCCCCCCCCCCCCCCCCACAGTCACACACTATTATTATTATTATTATACATGAATGTAGCTCTGACATATACCGCAGCACTGTACAGAGAACACTGAGCCAGTCACATCAGTCTCTGCACCAGAGGAGCTTACACTCTGTCCCCCCTCCCCCCACAGTCACATCAGCCTCTGTACAAGAGGAGCTTACACTCTGATGTCCCCCCCCCCCCCCCCCCCAGTCACACACTATTATTATTATTATTATTATTATACATGAATGTAGCTCTGACATATACCGCAGCACTGTACAGAGAACACTGAGCCAGCCACATCAGTCTCTGCACCAGAGGAGCTTACACTCTGTCCCCCCTCCCCCCACAGTCACATCAGTCTCTGTACCAGAGGAGCTTACACTCTGATGTCCCCTCCCCCACAGTCACATCAGTCTCTGTACCAGAGGAGCTTACACTCTAATGTCCCCTCCCCCACAGTCGCACACTATTATTATACATTTATATAGCTCTGACATATACCGCAGTGCTGTACAGAGATCACTGAGCCAATCACATCAGTCTCTGTACCAGAGGAGCTTACACTCTAATGCCTCTGGTTATTGGGCGGCACGCAGATTGCTCGGCCAAAACTCCCTCAAAGAAT
Organism: Rana muscosa; assembly: GCA_029206835.1. Classification (NCBI taxonomy): domain Eukaryota; kingdom Metazoa; phylum Chordata; class Amphibia; order Anura; family Ranidae; genus Rana; species Rana muscosa. The sequence continues at coordinate 287,926,112 of CM055120.1, forward strand.
GTGATTCCCAAAGGCGACATTTTATTCTGTCCTCTTTCTTTCTCTCTGTATCCCCTCTGATTATAATGACACATTGTTTCTATTTTGTATTTCCTCTCTGGCTCCGCCCCCAGTTGCTGCCTCCAGATCCCTCCGAGTTCCGCCTTCTCCGCGGTCACCAGCTCCCCATCACCTGTATTGTCATCACGCCGGACGATCAGCACGTCTTCTCCGCCTCTAAGGATTGCTCCATCATCAAATGTGAGTTGTGGCAATTTTTTTTTCTTTTTTTTTCTTTTTTCTTACAAAGGTGGACTGAGCCTTTTTAAGCTGGGAGGAGTTGACTGACGGGTGGGGATTGGGGGGGGCGGAGCAATATGGAGACCCGAAACGGAGGGGCATTATAGTTTTGATTGTTGGATGCCGTTAATGATGAGCTGTCATTGACGATCGTATTTTGTTCCTGCAGGGTCAGTGAGCGATGGGAAGAAGGTGCACAAGATTCCCGGCGGGCGGAAGGGCTGCGAACAGACGCATGTGGGGCACACGGCGCACATCCTGTGCATGGCGGTGTCATCGGATGGGAAGTACTTGGTGAGGACTATGAGGAGGGAAAAATGTGGTGTTTTTGTTGTTGATTATGAATAAAATACTGTATTTTATTATAACTATAATAAAACATTTTTTTTTATCAATTATTTAATGAAATAATTTAATAAAATATAATTGATTAAAAAAAATATAATTTAATAAAATATTAAATTATAATAATAAAAATATTTTAATATAGTCATAATAAAGTATTTTTATTATAGGAACAACATATTTTAACACAATAAAATATCTATTATATTTCAATATTAAATTATAATAATAAAAAAATATTTTAATATATTTTATTGTAGTCAGAATAAAAAAAAAAAATATCTATTTTTCATTAAACAATTTTTTGTTCCTAGAATTAATAATAAAAATAATACTGTATTTTATTATGACTATAATATTTTTATCAATTATAATTTAATATAATGGATATTAAAATATTTTTTGTTCCTAGAATTAATACAATAAAAAATAATACAGTATTTTATGACTTTAATAAGATATGTAATTAATAATAAAATTTATATATTAATAAAAATAATGCTGTATGATAAAAGGAAATAACATACTAATTTAAAATATTGTGTGTTCTATATATTTTTTGTTTCCATAATTAATAATATAATCTTATAAAAAGAACAATGATTAAATACAATAAAACAATATATATTTTACTATGTTTTAATTAATAGTTAGTAATACATTTTTTTTTTTTTTTTTTTAATGATCTTATTCATCTTATTAATAATAAGTTGTCTCCAATAGCAGCTGATGTGCTTTTTGTTCTGCTTCAGGCCTCCGGTGATCAGAATATTGTTTCCATAATTGTTAAAATGATTCTTATATTATAAAAAGAACAATAATATTTAAATACAATTTTTTTTTTTTTTTTTTTTTTTTTTTTTTTTTTTTTTACTATATTTAAAGTAATATATAATGGGATAAAAAAAAATATATTATTACTGTATTAGTCATAAGAATATTTTTATTGCTCTTGATCATCTTATTATTAATACGTTGTCTCCAATCAATGTCGCCTTCAGGCCTCCGGTGATCAGAATAAATTGATCTTCATCTGGAACGCAGAAACCTGCCAGAATCTTCACAAGTTCCAGGGACACAGAGGAGCCGTGTCTGTGAGTCACTTACCTTCACTTACCTTCTCCTCTCCTCCTATGTAAACCTCTCTATAGTTCAGTATCTAAGAAGTAATGACCTCACTATTGGAAATCCTGGGGCTCTGTACAGCCTACCTGACCAGAACCCCTTCCCTCAACCATCCCCCCCCCCCCCCCTTCTCGGCCTGATACAGAAGAACTGTCTAGTTCCCCATCGCCGGCCCCCGGTAGCATCACAACCTCATTGATGACGAGGAGCGGTGCAGATGTCGGCCGGCTCCAAGAAGCCTGTCCACAGCGCGGGTGGTCATGTGCTGCCCCCTCCTCATCCTCCATCCTGGGGAACCCTCCGCTCACCTCACCTGAACTACTTTCAACGCTACTGCCCGACAACACACCCAACCCCGCTGCTCCTCAAACATGATGGGCTGCCATGTTGCAGTTGATGGATGGGGGGGGGGGGGCGCTTCCTGGAAGAATTGGGGGGGATACTGCGAATCGAAGGGGCAACTCTGCTGACCCAATAGGGTCTGGGTCCAGCACAGGAGTACCTCCCCCTATTGGCAGCCCTGGGAATAATACATTGGTAGGGGCATTGTAAGATCTCTACATCTGCTAACCTGATGGGGCCAAGGGAGTTCTGCCCTGTACAGGAGAGCCCCCCCATTGACAGCCCTGGGGATAATACAGTGGTAGCTCCATCTGCTAACCCAATGGGGCCAAGGGCTGTCATGGAAGTACTGCCGCCCCCCCCCCCTTTATTGACAGTGCTGGGGATAATACAGTGGTGGCTCTATCTGCTAACCCAATGGGGCCAAGGGCCGGCATGGAAGTACTGCCCATCCTTCCCCCTTATTGGCAGTGCTGGGGATAATACAGTGGTAGCTCAATTTGCTAACCCGATGGGGCCAAGGGCTGGCATGGAAGTACTGCCCATTCCCCCCCCCTCCCCCCGTTATTGGCAGTGTTGGGGATACTATAGTGGTAGCTCCATCTGCTAACCCGATGGGGCCAAGGCCCAGCATTGGGAGTGCCTCCCCCTATTGGCAGCCCTGGGGATAATACAGTGGTAGCTCCATCGGCTAACCCAATGGGGCCAAGGCCTGGCATGGGAGTACTGCCCTGTACAGGAGTGCCTCCCCTTGTTGGCAGCCCTGGGAATAATACAGTGATGGGGGTATTATAAGATCTCTCCATCTGCTTTCCAGAATTCTCCTTTTAAATCCTCCCTTCTCTGCCCTCACAGGGACTCTCCTTCCAGAAAGGGACTTACCAGCTGTTCAGCGCCTCCCATGACCGCTCCATCAAAGTCTGGAATGTGGCGGAGAACTCCTACATAGAGACGCTGTAAGTGATGCGATTCGATGCTTTTTACAGCCTGCTGTGCCACATGTCGTCCTGGACCGCCTGCTGCAATACCGGGGAGCCGATCATAGCAACGGCAAAGCCGAAAACCCAAATAGATTCCCGGGCCGGCTCTGGCCCGCGGTCCCGGGTGTATAGGATGTGTACGGGGAAGTGTGATTGGCTCAGTAGTTGGATGTGGTGGAGCTCCGGGTTCATTTCCTAGCTGGGCTTTGTCTGCATGGAGTTTGTATGTCCTCCGGTGTTCAGTCCACAAACGCAGCGGCGGGGGTTATAGACTTATTTCTACCTATCACGTCTCATTAGAGTGTAAGCTCCTTTGTAATTCAGCTCTGCGCTGTATAGAAAACCCCTGCATGTCTCTGCAGGGCACCGTGGTATATGTCGGCACTATCTACTGTAAATCAATGATGTCATCTCAAGTTCTTCTTCTTCAGTTTCGGACACCAGGATTGTATCACCGGTCTAGACAGCCTGAGCCGAGAGCGCTGCGTGACGGCCGGAGGAAGAGACGGGACCGTCCGGGTGTGGAAGATCGCAGAGGAGTCGCAGCTTGTCTTCAGCGGGCAGGAGTGAGTCTGGGGGTGCGGGGAGGATTTCCTCTACACTGAGCGATTGTGCTGAATGTGCAGAGACACAAACTACTGCAGGAAATCTCCCCATTGTGGGAGGGGCAGAGACACAAACTACTGCAGGAAATCTCCCCATTGTGGGAGGGGCAGAGACACACTACTGGGGGGAAATCTCGCCATTGTGGGAGGGGCAGAGACACAAACTACTGGGGGAAGTCTCGCCATTGTGGGAGGAGCAGAGACACAAACTACTGGGGGAAATCTCACCATAGTGGGAGGGGCAGAGACACACTACTGGGGGAAATCTCAGCATTGTGGGAGGAGCAGAGACACAAACTACTGCAGGAAATCTCACCATAGTGGGAGGGGCAGAGACACACTACTGTGGGAAATCTCAGCATTGTGGGAGGGGCAGAGACACAAACTACTGGGGGAAATATCAGCATTGTGGGAGGAGCAGAGACACAAACTACTGCAGGAAATCTCACCATAGTGGGAGGGGCAGAGGCACACTACTGGGGGAAATCTCAGCATTGTGGGAGGGGCAGAGACACAGACTTTTGCCATTGGAGTTGCAAAAAGCCTCAGTAATTTGTTGGGTGACTCGGCGTGCAATGTTCTGTATGTCTTTTTTGTATATTTGCATTATTTCAATATATAAGAACGTATTGGAGATGTGCGGACGCAGTGGAATTGATGATCTGGATTTGTGGTTTTCAGGGGTTCTATAGATTGTATCCGGTTAATAAACGAGGAGCACATGGTGTCCGGAGCGGATAACGGGTAGGTGGCGCTGATCTGTTTTGTGGTCGAATGTCAGGTGGGGGATTCTGATATAGACTCATCTGCAAATTGGTAGAAGCAGAAATGCTGACCCAGCTCCTCGGGTATGATCTCTTATCTCTCCCTTCTGTGTAGATCTATCGCGGTGTGGCACGTGTCGAAGAAGAAGCCCCTTGCTCGGGTGAAGTGCGCACACGGGAAGCGCGGGGAACCCGGCCTGGAGGAGCCCCATTGGATCTCAGCCGTGTCTGCAGGGCTGAACAGCGACGTGGTCGCCTCCGGTATGACTTTTCAATCTTTTATTCCAGTCTCCCTGCCATGTTGCAGTTGATGGGGGGGGGGGGGGGGGGGGGCTTCCAGGCCAGAACTGGGGTGGATACTGCGAATCAAAGGGCAACTCCTTTGATCCAACAGGGTCTGGGTCCAGCACAGGAGTACCTCCCCCTATTGGCAGCCCTGGGAAGAATACATTGGTAGGGGCATTGTAAGATCTCTACATCTGCTAACCTGATGGGGCCAAGGGAGTTTTGCCCTTTACAGGTGTGCCCCCCCCCCCCCCTTTTTGACAGCCCTGGGAATAATACAGTGGTAGCTCCATCTGCTAACCCAATGGGGCCAAGGCCTGGCATGGGAGTACTGCCTTGTACAGGAGTTGCCTCTGGTATGACTTTTTCCATCTTTATTACATTTTAAAGGGTCCACCAATCACAGGTGGAGTTTCTATCTTGACAATATTATACAAATATAAGGAATCCTTGGCCCCTTGCTATGGTTGCGACGGGTCCGGGAACTCGCCAGTGGAGTCCATAAAAGATCAGAGACCGACATTTCATTGTTGGTTGGAGGAACCCTTGAAGTGGAAATCTGTACTTTAGATGGGGGGGGGGGGGGGGGGGGAGGCTTCCAGCATGCTCAGCCCCATAGGCTCCTATACTGGGTGTGGAAGGGGTGATGAATTGTGCAGTTTGGGGTTTCCTCGCTCTTGGTGTCGCACCGACATGTTCTGCCAAATTTTACTGGAAGGAAATGAACATTGAAGGATTGATACATTGTGTCAGGAAATATATTTTATGTGTGTTATAATCTGATCACATGGTGTCTCTGTTCCTCCCAGGATCTCATGACGGCTCTGTACGTTTGTGGCAGTGCGGGGAGGGGTTCCGCGGTCTGCACCCCCTCTTCACTATTCCCCTGGTAAGTCACAAGAATCGGATATGAACCGCACCTCCTAAACTGTTATTGCTGCATTCTCTGTGATGTCACCGCTCTCTAGTGAATTGATAGGCTTCATTCTCGGTGATGTCACCGCTCTAGTGAATGGATAGGCTGCATTTGCTGTGATGTCACCGCTCTCTAGTGAACAGATTGGTTGTATTCTCTGTGATGTCACCAGTCTCTAGTGAATGGATAGGCTTCATTCTCTGTGATGTCACCGCTCTCTAGTGAATGGATAGGCTGCATTCTGTCAATGTTGGTTGTAGATTCTCCCACTGAAAATTCTGTTAGTTTTTAGAATAATTTTTTAATATTAAACATTTTCTTCCCTCGCTCAGGTCGGGTTTGTGAATTGTCTCCAGTTCTCGAGTACGGCGGACTTTCTGGTCGCTGGAGTCGGCCAAGAACACAGGTGAGATGATTTCCAGGGCTTTCATTTCTTCTAGTCATTACTGAAGATCTAATGTAAACTTACTAAATCTGGAGCAGCTCTGCATAGAGACCAATCGGCTTCCAGGTTTTATTGTCAAAGCTTAACTGAACAAGCTGAAGATAGAAGCTGATTGGCCGCCATGCAGAGCTGCACCACATTCTGAGTGCTCCAGTTTTATTAAATCTCCCCATTGGAGTTCTTGTCGGTGTGAATTGGTACTGTCCCCATTGAGGTCCCTCTGCAGGCCATTAAACCCGATGTACCAACAAAAATGACTTACCTGGAGGTCCCCTTTTATAGGAGGAGCCATGAGAAGAACGAACAACTTGGGGCCTTTTATGGGTGGATCATATTGCATCAGTTACTTTTTTATTTTTTGTTATTTTGAAAATCATATTTCTACTAAACAATTTAAATTATTTCACATCTTTGGTGGGTTTAAAAACAAAAGCAACTCCCCTACAGGACAATTCATTGCTGTCCATTTACCATAAACCCAATCCCCTGCCAGTACTAAACCACGCCATGCAGGTGCCCCCTGGGAAGGCTACCAGAGAGATCTTGCTTCTCTGTCTCGTTGGATCTCATGAAAAATGAAAGTTTTGGGGGGTTTTTTTTGGGGGTCCCCGGGGGATGGTTTTATCAGGTTCTTCTGGGTGTTTTTTTTTTTTTTTGGGGGGATTTGAGGCTTTCTCTTATTTGTTTGGTAAAGAGAAAAAACAACAACAAACACAACAAACTAAAAGATGAAGAAAAAAAAAAAAACACACGCCACACAGTTGTTGGTGTTTGTTTGTTGTTGTGTTTTGTTGTTGTGTTTGTCTTTTTTTTTTTTTTTGCATGTCAGTGGGTAGGCAGCTCCAGCAGTGCAGTTTTTGTTGTTAGGTTTAGTGAAGTGCATCTAAATGCAAACCTTATTATCTCACACACAAGCAGTAAATCAGTACTTGTATTCTGTGGGTGACTGTTGGTATCCTTGGAACACCTCATGCTTTAGGGCAGAGCGGAGTGGCTTCAGGGCTGCAGACAACAATAACAAGTCACAGATGTTTGGTTTTATCTGACACATTAGAGCGCTAGGTTTTGTATTTTCTACTCCCACGTCGCTTCATTAATTTTCCTTCCCCCCCCTCCGGCAGACTCGGGCGTTGGTGGAGGTTAAAAGAAGCCAAAAACGGCTTGTACATCATTCCCTTCAAGAGGAAGCAGCCGCACAGTGAAGGATCCTGAGACTTCTGATGTCGGACGTTCTATTTTCCTGTTCAGATGTTTAATTATTCAGATTTGTATTACATAAAAAGTTTTGTTAAAGTGAACATCAGCGTGCCGCGTCCTCCCTCTGCCCACGTCCTGTAAGTTTGGGGGGGGGGGGGGGAGACTACGCAGGAGGGGGAGCCGTCTGTAGGAGCAGATATTGGGGGTGCCGCCGCCATTGTATGAAGCGACAGAGGAGACCCGGAGAGGAATGAATAAAAGGGGGCCGAGGTCTGTGATAAAGTGCGATTTGAATCTTTGTCGGGATGAAATAAATGCAGCGGCGGGACGTCTCATCGGCTTTCTTCTTGCCGTCCTCTATGGGTGCCGGATTCATTTCTGCCAAATGGTCTGTTCTGCATTGCTACCTATTGGGGCGACCTGCGCTGATGTTCATGGGCCCCAGTGTAGTTGTCCTTTATGTGCATGGCTCTACACCTGATGTTCTGAGCTCTGACCGTTTAAAAGTGGACGTGTCCCCCACTGACCCCCCCCGCCCCCCCTCCCCATGCAATAGAAATATATAGATTCATGCACATCAGTAAACACCTTCCAGGTAAAAACATTTGAGAAACTTACATTGTTGATTGCAATACCTTGTCTTCTTTGGCACTGGTGATGAAGCCAGGACCGCACAGGTGCCCCCTGGGAAGGTTAGATCACCAGTGCCCTCCAGGAATATTTCGTTTTTTCTCTTGTGAGATATTGGGGAAGCTGGAGGGGGATAAATGTGAGATAGATACATATATCTATGTGTGTGTAATGTTAAAGCGGTTGTATACTGCTGGAAGTTCCTTCCTGCAACGGTAAAGTCATAATGTGCTAGTATGCATACTAGCACATTATGTGAAACTTGCCTTAAAACAAAGCTGTTCCAGCGCCGCCGCTTCCATTCGAACCCGTCTTGCTTCCAGCTCTGTGATTGGCCGGAGCTGCGATGACGTCACTCCCGCACATGTGCGCAGGGAGCCGCCATTCGTGGCACAGGGCTCGGAAAGGAATGGCACCCGTGGCCGTTCCTTCAAAGTTCATGCGCCAGTGATGTCACCGGCTACATGTAATGTAAATATCTCCTAAACAGTACACGTTTTAGGACATATTTACACTACCTCTAGGTAAGCCTTATTATAGAGTTCCCTATAGGTAAATGTCAGCGGAGGAAGTTTACTTTTCTCTTTAAGTGTTTCATGAGCAACATTTAGACCAGGGATCCTCAAACTACGGTCCTCCAGCTGTTGCGGAACTACAAATCCCATGAGGCATTGCAAAACTCTGACATTCACAGGCATGATGGGAATTGTAGTTCCTTAACACCTGGAGGGCCGTAGTTTGAAGACCCCTTGTTTAGGCAAATTACACGTTTGCTTTATGACATTACACCGATCTGTTTGAAAAAAAATAAACTGCTGTTGCTGTCTGCCCCCCTCCCGTTTAGAATTGCCCTCTATTTCTCCTGGGACAATCCAAAATGTTACAGTGGTCACCAGAGTAATAGGTGGGGGTACATCTATGGAATGGGGGGGGGGGACACCTGGTTTCAGTGACCGCTGCCTTGAAAAAGGGAAATTGGCCCCACTTTACAGAGATTCCATCTCACTTCTTGCTGCACCTCGAGTAAGTTTAATCCCCTCCATGGCACACAGACGGCAAAAAAAAGACAGATTTTAACCCTTTCCTATGCAGAAAGTCTGGTCTAAACCTAGTTGAAATAGAAAAGTGTAATATTTAATGTGTCCACTAGATGTCTCCCTTCACCCAGAACTGAGCTGTGTCCATAAAGCTTTCACTGCCAAACCGTGTGTTTTTTTTTGTTTTTTGTTTTTTTTCCTCCACAAAGTGAAATGCACATTTAAAAAAAAATTATTAAATTATATATTTTTATATATATATATATATATATATATATATATACACACTGTTCTATGTTTAAAATATATTAACCACTTCAGCCCCGGACCATTTTGGCTGGTTAAAGACCAGAGAACTTTTTGCGATTCGGCACTGCGTCGCTTTAACTGACAATTGCGCGGTCGTGCGACGTGGCTCCCAAACAAAATTGACGTTCTTTTTTCCCACAAATAGAGCTTTCTTTTGGTGGTATTTGATCACCTCTGCCTTTTTATTTTATCTTTTTTGGCGCTATAAACAAAAATAGAGCGACAATTTCGAAAAAAAAATGCAATATTTTTTACTATTTGCTACAATAAATATCCGCAAAAATATAAAAAAAACATTTTTTTTTTCCCCCCTCAGTTTAGGCAGATACGTATTCTTCTACATATTTTTGGTAAAAAAAAAAATCGCAATCGCCATTTATTGATTGGTTTGCGCAAAAGTTATAGCGTCTACAAAATAGAGGGTAGGTTTGTGGCATTTTTTATTATAATTTATTTTTTATTTTTTTACTAGTAATGGCGGCGATCAGCGATTTTGTTTCGTGACTGTGACATTATGGCGGACACTTTTGACACAGTTTTGGGACCATTGTCATTTTCACAGCGATCAGTGCAATAAAAATGCACTGATTACTGTAAAAACAGGCAGTGAAGGGGTTAACCACTAGGGGCGCTGAAGGGGTTAAGTGTGCCTAAGGGAGTGATTACTACTGTTAGGGGGCGTGGCTACGAGTGACACATCACCGATCTCCGCTCTGATTACACAGAGCGGAAATCGGTGTCCGTAGGTGAGCGGGGAGATGTTTGTGTTTACACTAACATCTCCCCGCTCCATCCCTCCGTGAGAAGATCGCGGGGATCCCCGCGGCAATCGAGTCCGCGGGACTCATGGGGATGGCGGCAGGGTCGCGAGCGCACGACCACACGGCAGGCAGTTAAAGGGCAACGTACAGGTACGTGATTGTGTTGTAGGTGCCATTCTGCCGATGTGTATATATGCCGTGGCCGGTCCTTAAGTGGTTAATATAATATTAAAATATATATGAATATGATGTTCACGAGTCTCGCCTGTCCGAGATTCTCCTTCCTGTTTGGCTGAGACACAGCAGCGGCGCCATTGGCTCCCACTGCTGTCAAAGTCAGCCAATGAGGGGAGAGAGGGGGTGGTTCAGGTCGGGTCTCTGTGTCTGAATGGACACAAGGAGCTGTGACTCGGCTCGGGTGCCCCACATAGCAAGCTGCTTGCTGTCGGGGGCAAGAGGGAGGGGCCAGGAGCACAAAAGAGGGACCCCAGAAGAGGATCTGGACTGCTCGGTGTAAATCCATTACAAAGCAGGTAAGTATAACATGTTTGTAAAGTCTTTTTTTTTTTTTTTCCTATAACAATCACTTTTAATATAAAATATATTAATAAATATTTGTTAATGTACAGTATCTCACTAAAGTAAGTACACCCCTCAGATTTCTGTAAATATTTTCTTCTACCTTTTCATGTGACAACACTGAAGAAATGACACTTTGCTACAATGTAAAGTAGTGAGTGTACAGCTTGTATAACGGTGTAAATTTCCTCTCCCCTCAAAATAACTCAACACACAGCCATTAATGTTCAAATCATTAGTAAGACCTCATCTGGAATATGCAGTTCAGTTTTGGGCTCCAGTTCTCAAAAAGGATATCGGGGAACTGGAGAAAGTGCAGAGAAAGGCAACCAAACTGATAAGAGGCATGGAGGAGCTCAGCTATGAGGAAAGATTAGAGGAACTGAATTTATTCTCTCTTGAGAAGAGGAGAATAAGGGGGGATATGATCAACATGTACAAATATATAAGGGGTCCATATAATGAACTTGGTGTTGAATTATTCACTTTACGGTCATCACAAAGGACAAGGGGGCGCTCTTTACATCTAGAGGAAAAGAGATTTCACCTCCAAATACGGAAAGGTTTCTTCACAGTAAGAGCTGTGAAAATGTGGAATAGACTCCCTGCAGAGGTGGTTCTGGCCAGCTCAATAGATTGCTATAAGAAAAGTCTGGATTCTTTCCTAAATGTACAGAATATAACTGGGTACTGACATTTATAGGTAAAGTTGATCCGGGGAAAATCCGATTGCCTCTCGGGGGATCAGGAAGGAATTTTTTTCCCCTGCTGTAGCAAATTGGATCATGCTCTGCTGGGGTTTTTTGCCTTCCTCTGGATCAACTGCGGGTATAGAATTGGGTATATGGGATTGTACGATATTTTTTTTTTTTATGGTTGAACTGGATGGACATGTGTCTTTTTTTTTTTCAACCTGACACTATGTAATGTCTAAACTGCTGGCAACAAAAGTGAGGACACCCCTAAGTGAAAATGTCCAAAGTGTCAATATTTTGTGTGGCCACCATTATTTTCCAGCACTGCCTTAACCCTCTTTGGCATGAAGGTCACCAGAGCTTCACAGGTTGCCACTGGAGTCCTCTTCCCCTCCCCCATGACGACATCACAGAGCTGGTGGATGTTGGAGACCTTGCGCTCCTCCACCTTCCGTTTGAGGAGCCCCACAGATGATCAATAGGGTTTAGGTCTGGAGACATGCTTGGCCAGTCCATCACCTTTACCCTCAGCTTCTTTAGCAAGGCAGTGGTAGTCTTGGAGGTGAGTTTGGGGTCATTATTATGTTGGAATACTACCCTGCGGCCCAGTCTCTGAAGGGGGGGGATCATGCTCTGCTTCAGTATGTCACAGTACATGTTGGCATTCATGGTTCCCTCAATGATCTGTAGCTCCCCAGTGCCGGCAGCGCTCATGCAGCCCCAGACCATGACACTCCCACCACCATGCCTGACTGTAGACAAGACACACTTGTCTTTGTCCTCCTCACCTGGTTGCCGCCACACACGCCTGACACCATCTGACACCAAATACGTTTATCTTGGTCTCATCAGACCATAGGACATGGTTCCAGTAATCCATGTTCTTAGTCTGCTTGTCTTCAGTAAACTGTTTGCTTGTCTTTCTTGTGCAACATCTTTAGAAGAGGCTTCCTTCTGGGGCGACAGCCATGCAGACCAATTTGATGCAGTGTGCGGCGTATGGTCTGAGCACTGACAGGCTGACCCCTCCCCCACACCTTCAACCTCTGCAGCAATGCCGGCAGCACTCATACGTCTATTTCCCAAAGACAACCTCTGGATATGACGCTGAGCACGTGACCTCAACTTCTTTGGTGGACCATGGAGAGGCCTGTTCTGAGTGGAACCTGTCCTGTTATACCGCTGGATGGTCTTGGCCACCGTGCTGCAGCTCAGTTTCAGGGTCTTGGCAATCTTCTTATAGCCCCGCCCATCTTTATGTAGAGCAACAATTCTTTTTTTCAGAGTTCTTTGCCATGAGGTGCCATGTTGTACTTCCAGTGACCAGTATGAGAGAGTGAGAGCGATAACACCAAATTTAACACACCTGCTCCCCATTCACACCTGAGACCTTGTAACACTAACGAGTCACATGACACAGAGGAGGGAAAATGCCTAATTGGGCCCAATTTGGACATTTTCACTTAGGGGGTGTACTAACTTTTGTTGCCAGTGGTTTAGACATTAATGGCTGTGTGTTGAGTTATTTTGAGGGGAGAGGAAATTTACACCGTTATACAAGCTGTACACTCACTACTTTACATTGTAGCAAAGTGTCATTTCTTCAGTGTTGTCACATGAAAAGATACAAGAAAAGATTTACACAAATGTGAGGGGTGTACTTACTTGTGTGTGTGTGTGTGTGTGTATATATATATATATATATATATATATTTTATTATAAAAAAATAATAACCTATCTGTATTAAACCACAATTGCGTATTCACCTTTCAAGACCCGTGAGCGCCGCACACATATAATTTATTTGAACAATATATGTAACTTTAAACTAGTAACCAGTATAAATTTTCACAGCCTCTGCCATGACACTCAGCATCTCGAGATGTTTCTACAACTTGATTGGAGTCCCCCTGTGTGGTAAATTCATTTGATTGGACAGGATTTGGAAAGGCACACACCTGTCTATAGAAGGTCCCACAGGTAACAGTGCATGTCAGAGCACAAACCAAGCCATGAAGTCCAAGGAATTGTCTGTAGACCTCGGAGACAGGATTGTATGGAGACACAGATCGGGGGAAGGGTACAGAAACATTTCTGCAGCATTTAAGGTCCCAATGAGCACAGTGACCTCCATCATCTGTAAATGGAAGACATTTGGAACCACCAGGACTCTTCCTAAAGCGGGCCGCTGTGCCAAACTGAGCGATCGGGGGAGGGGGGCCTTAGGGAGGTGACCAAGAACCCGATGGTCACTCTGACGGAGCTCCAGCATTTCTCTATGGAGAGAGGAGAACCTTCCAGAAAAACAACCATCTCTGCAGCACTCCACCAATCAGGCCTGTATGGGGGAGTGGCCAGACGGAAGCCACGCCTCAGTAAAAGGCACATGACAGCCCGCCTGGAGTTTGCCAAAAGGCACCTGAAGGACTCAGACCATGAGAAACAAAATTCTCTGGTCTGATGAAACAAAGATTGAACTCTTTGGCCTGAACGGCAAGCGCCTTGTCTGAAGGAAACCAAACACCGCTCATCACCTGGCCAATACCATCCCTACTGTGAAGCATGGTGGTGGCAGCATCATGCTGTGGGGATGTTTTTTAGCGGCATGAACTGGGGAGACGAGTCAGGATCGAGGGAAAGATGAATGCAGCAATGTACAGAGACATCCTTGATGAAAACCTCCTCCAGAGCACTCTGGACCTCAGACTGGGGAGAAGGTTCATCTTCCAACAGGACAATGACCCTAATCACACAGCCAAGATAACAAAGGAGTGGCTATGGGACAACTCTGTGAATGTCCTTGAGTGGCCCAGACTTGAACCCGATTGAACATCTCTCGAGAGATCTGAGAATGTTTGTGCACCGACACTCCCCATCCAACCTGATGGAGCCTGAGAGGTCCTGCAAAGAAGAATGGGAGAAACTGCCCAAAAATAGATGTGCCGAGCTTGTATCATCATACTCAGAAAGACTGGAGGCTGTAATTGGTGCCAAAGGAGCTTCACCAAAGTATTGAGCAAAGGCTGAGATACTTATGTACATGGGAGGAGCCTGTGATTACTTATGTACATGGGAGGAGCCTGTGATTACTTATGTACATGGGAGGAGCCTGCGATACGTATGTACATGGGAGGAGCCTGCGATACGTATGTACATGGGAGGAGCCTGCGATACGTATGTACATGGGAGGAGCCTGCGATACGTATGTACATGGGAGGAGCCTGCGATACATATGTACATGGGAGGAGCCTGCGATACTTGTGTACATGGGAGGAGCCTGCGATACTTGTGTACATGGGAGGAGCCTGCGATACGTATGTATATGGGAGGAGTCTGCGATACGTATGTACATGGGAGGAGCCTGCGATACGTATGTACATGGGAGGAGCCTGCGATACGTATGTACATGGGAGGAGCCTGCGATACGTATGTACATGGGAGGAGCCTGCGATACGTATGTACATGGGAGGAGCCTGCGATACGTATGTACATGGGAGGAGCCTGTGATCATTATGTACATGGGAGGAGCCTGTGATCATTATGTACATGGGAGGAGCCTGTGATCATTATGTACATGGGAGGAGCCTGTGATCATTGTGTACATGGGAGGAGCCTGTGATCAGTGTGTACATGGGAGGAGCCTGTGATCAGTGTGTACATGGGAGGAGCCTGTGATACGTGTGTACATGGGAGGAGCCTGTGATACGTGTGTACATGGGAGGAGCCTGCGATACGTGTGTACATGGGAGGAGCCTGCGATACGTGTGTACATGGGAGGAGCCTGCGATACGTATGTACATGGGAGGAGCCTGCGATACGTATGTACATGGGAGGAGCCTGCGATACTTGTGTACATGGGAGGAGCCTGCGATATGTATGTACATGGGAGGAGCCTGCGATATGTATGTACATGGGAGGAGCCTGCGATATGTATGTACATGGGAGGAGCCTGCGATATGTATGTACATGGGAGAAGCCTGCGATATGTATGTACATGGGAGGAGCCTGCGATACGTATGTACATGGGAGGAGCCTGCGATACGTATGTACATGGGAGGAGCCTGCGATACGTATGTACATGGGAGGAGTCTGCGATACGTATGTACATGGGAGGAGTCTGCGATACGTATGTACATGGGAGGAGCCTGCGATACGTATGTACATGGGAGGAGCCTGCGATACGTATGTACATGGGAGGAGCCTGCGATACGTATGTACATGGGAGGAGCCTGCGATACGTATGTACATGGGAGGAGCCTGCGATACGTATGTACATGGGAGGAGCCTGCGATACGTATGTACATGGGAGGAGCCTGCGATACGTATGTACATGGGAGGAGCCTGCGATACGTATGTACATGGGAGGAGCCTGCGATACGTATGTACATGGGAGGAGCCTGTGATCATTATGTACATGGGAGGAGCCTGTGATCATTGTGTACATGGGAGGAGCCTGTGATCAGTGTGTACATGGGAGGAGCCTGTGATCAGTGTGTACATGGGAGGAGCCTGTGATCAGTGTGTACATGGGAGGAGCCTGTGATCAGTGTGTACATGGGAGGAGCCTGTGATACGTGTGTACATGGGAGGAGCCTGTGATACGTGTGTACATGGGAGGAGCCTGTGATACGTGTG
The DNA here is from genome assembly GCA_029206835.1 of Rana muscosa. Lineage (NCBI taxonomy): Eukaryota > Metazoa > Chordata > Amphibia > Anura > Ranidae > Rana > Rana muscosa. The sequence goes on from CM055120.1 coordinate 287,942,042, forward strand.
TACATGGGAGGAGCCTGTGATACGTGTGTACATGGGAGGAGCCTGTGATACGTGTGTACATGGGAGGAGCCTGTGATACGTGTGTACATGGGAGGAGCCTGTGATACGTGTGTACATGGGAGGAGCCTGTGATACGTATGTACATGGGAGGAGCCTGTGATACGTGTGTACATGGGAGGAGCCTGTGATACGTGTGTACATGGGAGGAGCCTGTGATACGTATGTACATGGGAGGAGCCTGCGATACGTATGTACATGGGACGAGCCTGCGATACGTATGTACATGGGAGGAGTCTGCGATACGTATGTACATGGGAGGAGTCTGCGATACGTATGTACATGGGAGGAGTCTGCGATACGTATGTACATGGGAGGAGTCTGCGATACGTATGTACATGGGAGGAGCCTGCGATACGTATGTACATGGGAGGAGCCTGCGATACGTATGTACATGGGAGGAGCCTGCGATATGTATGTACATGGGAGGAGCCTGCGATATGTATGTACATGGGAGGAGCCTGCGATATGTATGTACATGGGAGGAGCCTGCGATCATTATGTACATGGGAGGAGCCTGCGATCATTATGTACATGGGAGGAGCCTGCGATACGTATGTACATGGGAGGAGTCTGCGATATGTATGTACATGGGAGGAGCCTGCGATATGTATGTACATGGGAGGAGCCTGCGATATGTATGTACATGGGAGGAGCCTGCGATCATTATGTACATGGGAGGAGCCTGCGATCATTATGTACATGGGAGGAGCCTGTGATCATTATGTACATGGGAGGAGCCTGTGATCATTATGTACATGGGAGGAGCCTGTGATACGTGTGTACATGGGAGGAGCCTGTGATACGTGTGTACATGGGAGGAGCCTGTGATACGTGTGTACATGGGAGGAGCCTGTGATACGTGTGTACATGGGAGGAGCCTGTGATACGTGTGTACATGGGAGGAGCCTGTGATCATTATGTACATGGGAGGAGCCTGTGATACGTGTGTACATGGGAGGAGCCTGTGATACGTGTGTACATGGGAGGAGCCTGTGATACGTGTGTACATGGGAGGAGCCTGTGATACGTGTGTACATGGGAGGAGCCTGTGATCATTATGTACATGGGAGGAGCCTGTGATCATTATGTACATGGGAGGAGCCTGTGATACGTGTGTACATGGGAGGAGCCTGTGATACGTGTGTACATGGGAGGAGCCTGTGATACGTGTGTACATGGGAGGAGCCTGTGATACGTGTGTACATGGGAGGAGCCTGTGATACGTGTGTACATGGGAGGAGCCTGTGATCATTATGTACATGGGAGGAGCCTGTGATACGTGTGTACATGGGAGGAGCCTGTGATACGTGTGTACATGGGAGGAGCCTGTGATACGTGTGTACATGGGAGGAGCCTGTGATACGTGTGTACATGGGAGGAGCCTGTGATACTTGTGTACATGGGAGGTTGTTTTGTTTTTTATTTTTAATAAATTTGCAAAAATTTTAAACAAACTTCTTTCATGTTGTCATTTTGGGGGATTGTTTGTAGAATTTTGAGGAAAATAATGAATTGAATCAATTTTAGAATAAGGCTGTAAGATAAAAAAATGTGGAAAAGGTAAAGCGCTGTGAATACTTTCCGGAAGCACTGTACGCATTTATTGAAAAGCTGGATGTATGAGCGGCGGAATGCGACTACGAAGGTCTTTTGTTCCTGGGGAGAGAGTCAGTGACTAATGGACCCGCTAAGTCCCTCTGATAATACAGAAGATGGGAAAACACAAAGACTTGGAGATAATTCCGCTCGCAGCGGGAATGTGACCTGCAGCCAAAGAGAGCGCAGAGGGCGCCAGAAGCAACCATCGCCGCTCTGGAGGAGCCGCTGTGTGACCTACATCCAGCGAGGAACTAGAAGAGGGATTCAGTTACCAATTTCAAAAGAGAGATCTTTTTGTTTTAAAATCACAACCAGTTCGTGTTCCCCCCCCATGATTCTCTCTGGTAGGACAAAGTCAAAAAGTAGATAAACCCAACATGTCTGGGAAGGATCTCCTGTATGCAGGTGATGAGATAGCTAGTAGTAGGGGGTCACTTCCTACTGGACCTGTTCCGTAATGTTAGAGGCATTCCGTAGACACTATTTATATATGGGGTTAATAAAGCGCTAGCATCAATCTTCTAATATTGCACAGTGCTCCAATAAATTACTAGTAGAAAAATAAATACAGAAAAAACAATATAGCATTCACCAAAAATAAAGTGAGTCCAAATACTCCCAAAGTTGCTATATAAATGCCATGATGAAACAAAAACTCCTTTAATTGATTCAAATCAAAAGAACGATACCCAGATGATCAGATCAGAGTCTCTGCTGGTATTCACATGCGCTGGATTGCTTTCAAGCCTCAAATTATGCTTTAATTCTCAAAGGAAAATAGGATAAAATCATTGCGCAGATGTATTGACTAAAAAACATATGTGGGGTTAGGGTTATTGCACTCGCACATGTCCCGCAGTTAGATCGAATTTAAGTAGGTCAGTTGCATACAAAATAGGTTCTCCTCGCTCCCCATCCAGTACACACAAAGCACTGAGGTTGATGTCACTGGCTCCTTCCGACGCGTTGCGTCACTAGACACGTGACTTTCTCAAGGGTCCGTAGACACTGTGCCATTTCTTCAGGTTGCCAGGAGACCATTAGGAATAATTTGTTATGGGCTCCAGGCGACCATCTTGGGGAGGATAGCATCTCTTATTGGATGTCAAAAGCCTATAAGATTTAGGCAGCCATCATGACACAGAAGTTTTTATGTAGAAGATTCTGTGTCATTCGGTGCGCCCACAGTATGGGAGTATGTCAGGCACATGATTCTCTCTGGTAGGTCAAGACCAGAGTCTTGATCTTGTCAAAGAGTAGATAAACCTAACATGTCTGTGAAGGATGTCCTGTATCCAGGTGATGGGATATCTAGTAGAAGGGGGTCACTTCCAACTGGATGTGTTCCGTAAGGTTGAAGATATTCTGTAGCTTCTCCAAGTCACTTGTTGAGTTGTAATGAGTATCAGGAAGATGCCCCAACATTTATATCCACATGGGTAGCCTCAACACCTTTATCCAATCACAATGGAATGTGTCAAGGCAGATGTTGATTGTCCAAGAACAGGATGGGAGGTGTGAAAAGTGGTGGAACCACCCTGTTCTAGTTACATCATCTCATCCTTAGCGCCCAACATAGGAGGGGAACTTGTGCAGGTCAAAGACAATATCCCCAATGCACAGACTCCAGAAAATGGCTGAAGAGTGAGTGGGTGATGTAGCGACCACCAGCTGGAAACCAGAAGGACTTCAAGGCAAGAAATATGTTGCCGGCAAACCGGGGAACTCCATAAAAGTGTCCAGCTATCTGCTGCTGTGATGTGATCACTCAATAAAGTGTTGGCGCTTTTATAGAGTTCCGTCGTGTGCTGGCGACATATTTCTTGCCTTCTACAGGTCAAAACCTTGGTTTTCCTACAACTTGAGCAACAATGGACCTTTCTTGAGGAAAGCAAGGTGCATATTTTGGACAAAGAGGACAACTGGTTGGAGAAAGGCGTGAAAGAGACCATCAAAGTCAAACTGGAAAAACCATCCATGAACGTGGGCGGGAGGCTTGCTACACCATTTGTCTTCCACATACAATATAATTCCTTTATAATATCTCTACCCCAGTGTGGGCAGGTGTTGTGCTGCAGTCTGTCCACTGACCCGAAGATGACACTGTGCCATTTCTTTAGGCTGCCAGGAGACCATTAGGACTAATTTGTCCCTTGTTATGGGCTTCATCTTAGGGAGGATGGCATCTTTTATTGGATGCCACAATCCCAGAAGTGTTTATATAGCAGATTCTGTGTCATTCAGTGCGCCCACAGTATGGGGGTAGGTCAGGCACATGGTTCTCGCTGGTAGGGCAAGACCAGAGTCTTGGTCTTGTCAAAAAGTAGATAAACCCAACATGCCTGTGAAGGATGTCCTGTATCCAGGTGATGGGATATCTAGTAGAAGGGGGTCACTTCCAACTGGACGTGTTCCATAAGGTGGAAGATATTCTGTATCTTCTCCAAGTCACTTGTTGAGTTGTAATGAGTATCAGGAAGATGCCCCAACATTTATATCCACATGGGTAGCCTCAACACCTTCATCCAGTTACCATGGATTGTGTCAAGGCAGATGATTGTCCAAGAACAGGATGGGAGGTGTGAAAGTGGTGGAACCACCCTGTTCTAGTTATATCATCCCATCCTTAGCGCCCAACATAGGAGGGGAACTTGTGCAGGTCAAAGACAATATCCCCAATGCACAGACTCCAGAAAATGGCTGAAGAGTGAGTGGGTGATGTAGCGACCACCAGCTGGAAACCGGAAGGACTTCAAGGCAAGAAATATGTCGCCGGCAAACCAGGGAACTCCATAAAAGTGACCAGCTATCTTCTGCTGTGATCACTCAATAAAGCGGCGCTTTTATAGAGTTCCCTCGTGTGCTGGCGACATATTTCTTGCCTTCTACAGGTCAAAACCTTGGTTTTCCTACAACTTGAGAAAAAATGGACCTTTCTTGAGGAAAGCAAGGTGCATATTTTGGACAGAGAGGACAACTGGTTGGCAAAAGGTGTGAAAGAGACCATCAAAGTCAAACTGGAAAAACCATCCATGAACGTGGGCGGGAGGCTTGCTACACCATTTGTCTTCCACATACAATATAATTCCTTTCTAATATCTCTACCCCAGTGTGGGCAGGTGTTGTGCTGCAGTCTGTCTACTGACCTGAAGATGACACTGTGCCATTTCTTCAGGCTGCCAGGAGACCATTAGGACTAATTCGTCCCCTGTTATGGGCACCATCTTGGAGAGGATGGCATCTTTTATTGGATGCCACAATCCCACAAGATTTGGGTAGCCATCTTTACACAGAAGTGTTTATATAGCAGATTCTGTGTCATTCGGTGCGCCCACAGTATGGGGGTAGGTCAGGCACATGGTTCTCGCTGGTAGGTCAAGACCAGAGTCTTGGTCTTGTCAAAGTGTAGATAAACCCAACATGTCTGTGAAGGATGTCCTGTATCCAGGTGATGGGATATCGAGTAGTAGGGGGTCACTTCCAACTGGACGTGTTCTGTAATGTTGAAGACATTGAAGAGCTTCTTGAAGCTGCTCGTTGAGCTCTGAGTATCAGGAAGATACTCCAACATTTATATCCATGTGGGTAGCCCTAAAATCTTCATCCAATCACTTACGGGATGTGTCAAGGTAAGATGCGGGGTATGAAAGTGGTGGAACCACTCTTGTTCTAGTTACATCATCTCATCCTTGGTGTCCAATATGGGAGGGGAATTTCTATAGGTTTTTCTACAACCAAAGCAAAAAGATGTTCTTTTGAGGAAAGCGAGATGCATATTTTGGACAGAGAGGACAACTGGTCGGTAAAAGGCATGAAAGAATCCATCCAAGTCAAACTGGAACCTGAACATAGGTGGAGGCCTTCGATGCCCTCTGCCTTCTACATACAGTATAACTTGAGTGGGTACGAAAGAGCGCCTGATAACAGAAGGTCCTCTCTTTTTATGGTTAAATTTAGAACTTAATTTAATTTTTAAAAGGTTACAATTGAAGCCAATGCGTTTCAGAGGAATAGCTTCCTTCTTCAGGACTGTTGATATGACACTTTGTCAAGTGGTCACGCTTCAATGGGAGGTGATTGAATGCTGTCGGCAGTACTTGCGAAGTGCTGGTGTGTTTTGAATGGCAAGAACGTGGTGACGTCATCGACTACGACGAGCATGCGCTCGTCACATTCGATGTCGTCGCCGCCATCTTGCTTCACCCTACACTACCCTTGTAAGCTACCGCGCATGCGTCAAAGTCTCATTGAGCATGCGCGGGTTTACCTGAGACAGGTAAGCATGTAGCCTCGTACACACGCACGGTTTTCTCATCGGGAAACAGGCCGACGAGAAAATAGAGAGCAGGTTCTCTATTTTTCTCGTTGAGATTCCCGGCAGTTTTCCTGTCGAGAAATCATACACACGACCGGTTTTCTCGGCAAAAAGCTCTCCCAGCAGTTTTCTTGCCAAGAAAACTGGCCGTGTGTACGAGGCTTAACAGTACTTCCTGTTACAGGTTGACAACTCTAAGCCACTATTCCTCAGGCCCCCATTCACACCTCAGCGTTTTTTAGCTCTAAAACTCTGGACGGGAAAAAAATTAATTATTCTTTACGGAGACGGTTCACATCTCCACTCCAAGTTACCTGAAGCCAAACGCCTGAAGCGCAAAAAAGTTCTAGAGCTTTATTTGTAGTTCAAACAGGGAAGACGTGCGCCTTTTTGTGCGCATTTGTGTGTTTTTATACGATTTTTTGCTAAAAAAAAAAAAAAAAGTAACAATATTTCTGTATGTATTTTACATTTATTTATTCATGTAACTAAAAAGCATCATTAATAAATAAATAAAATAAAATAATAATATGTAATTATAAATAAATAAAACATAATTAACCCTTAACTTAAAAAAAATATTAAATCATTCATAAGAATAATCATAATAATAATAACATAATAAATACCCAAACCCGAACAAAAATACATGATTAGTTTTATTATTATTAATAATAATCATAATATTGTATTTATTTTGTGTTAGGGTGTTAAGTTTATTATCATCATTATTTGTATTATTATTATTTTTTTCCAAGTGTTAGGGGTTATTTATTTATTATTACATATTATTAATTTATTGTATTTATTTATGGTTAATTTTATTTATTTGTACATTTATTTTACATTTATTATTAATAGTAGTAGTAGTAGCAATATTAACACCGTAACCCTAACAAAAATAAATAATAAATAAAAATAAATAAAAGCTGATGTTAAAGCTAAAAAAAGCTGAAAAACCTAGCAACAGATGATAGTATTATTATGATGATGATGATGATTATTATTATGATTATTATTATTATTAATCATAATATTGTATTTATTTTTGTGTAAGGGTGTTTAGTTATTTATTATCATCATTATTATTATTAATATTATTGTTTTTTTCAAGTGTTAGGGGTTATTTATTTATTATTACATATTATTAATTTATTTATGGTTATTTTTATTTATTTGTGCATTTATTTTACATTTATTATTAATATTAGTAGTAGTAGTAGTAGTAGCATTATTAACACCGTAACCTTAACAAAAATAAATAATAATAAAAAAAAGATAGAAGCTGATGTTAAAGCTAAAAAAGATGAAAAACCTAGCAACAGATGCTGCAACAGATGATAGTTTTATTTTATTATTATGATGATGATGATTATAATTATGATTATTAATAATCACAATATTGTATTTATTTTGTGTTAGGGTGTTTAGTTATGTATTATCATCATTATTACTATTATTTTATTTTTTCAAGTGTTAGGGGTTATTTATTTATTTATTGTAACATATTATTAATTTATTGTATTTATTTATGGTTATTTTTATTTATTTGTGCATTTATTTTACATTTATTATTAATAGTAGTAGTAGTAGCAATATTAACACCATAACCCTAACAAAAATAAATAATAAATAAAATGAAAGAAATAAAAGCTGATGTTAAGCTGAAAAACCTAGCAACAGATGATGCAGCAACAGATGACAGTTTTATTTTATTATTATGATGATGATGATTTTTTATTATGATTAATAATGATAATCATAATAATAATCATAAAATTAATGTATTTATTTTGTGTTAGGATGTTTAGCTATTTATCATTGTTATTGTATTTTTTTTTTTAAGGGTTAGGGGTTAATGATTTATTATTACATTATTATATTTATTTATGGTTATTTTTATTTATTTGTGTATTTGTTTTACATTTATTTATTAATAATATTAGTAGTAGTAGTAGTAGTAGCATTATTAACACCCTAACAAAAATAAATAAATAAATTATAAATAACCCTAACCTAACCTAACCTTAACTCTAACCCCTTACCCTAACAAAAAATAATAATAAATGGATAATAATTAAAAAATAAATAAAAGCTGAAAAACCTAGCAACAAATGATGCAACACATGATAGCTTTCTATATTGGCCAATAATAAAAAACACCAAAGCTCAAAAACGCTGTAAAAAAATGTGCAAATCGTACATATAAGACGTGCAAAAACAGGCCGGACAAACACTCCAAGAAGCTACGCTCAGGTGTGAATGCAGCCTCAATTGGCAGTAGTGTTGTATCCTGCTGTGCAGAGGCGGCTCTTTACTTAGGCAATAGTGATGAGCCGAACACCCCCGGGTTCGGTTCGCACCAGAACCCGCGAACGGACCGAAAGTTCGTACGAACATTAGAACCCTATTAAATACAATGGATGCGAACGTTCGGATTCTAAAGTGCTAATTATAACGACTATTATCCATGTTATTGTCCGAAACAGAGTTTGGGAACCCGGGTTCTGCACCAGGGGACATGTATCAATGCAAAAAGAAGTTTTAAAAACGGACGTTTTCCGGGAGCAGTCATTTTAATGATGCATAAAGTGAAAAAAAAAAAGTCAAATATTCCTTTAAATATCGTACCTGGGGGGTGTCTAAAGTATGCCTGTGAAGTGCCACGTGTTTCCCGTGTTTAGAACTGTCCCTGCACAAAATGACACTTCTAAAGGAAAAAAAAGCCATTTAAAACTGCTTGCGGCTTTAATGTAATGTCTGGTCCCGGTAATATGGATAAAAAACTTTAAGAAAAATGGCATAGCTACCCCATGACCCCCCCCCCCCCCCTACCCCAGCCCATTACCAGCCCCTTTGGGTCTTGTATGGATATTAAGGGGAACCCCGCACATAAAATAAAAAAGGCCCTATATACTCTGAACAGCCGTATACAGGCGGTGCATACAAGACAGGGACTGTAGGTTTGTTCTTATGTAGAATCTGTTTGTAATTTTGAACAGGTACATTGTTTAAGTGGAGCTCCATGCCAAATTCCTTTTTTTTTAGCTTTTTGTAAAACATAGGGAACGGTTATCACCCCTGTCACATTTTTTTTTGCTGTCTGTGCCCCTGTTCAGAACATTTCACCTCACTTTGCGTCCCAATGACAACTGTTTTTGAAATGTGGTGTTTTTATTGAAAGAAGGATTGCTGATAAAGCATCAGTACAGAGGAGACACCTTTCTCCCATATTAATTCTTACAGGAGAGAATTTTCCTTCCAAGGGGTAGATTCCCTCTCACTTCCTGTTGTCTTCTTCCGTTTGCAAGTAGGAGTCGTTTGTAAGTTGGATGTTTGAAAGTAGGGACCTGCCGTATATACTCTGCAGAAATAGGCCCCTTAGGTGTTGGTGTTGGCACAACACTGAAAGCACTCACAGTTACTCTTGGTGGGTGCTGGAACGCCCTGCTGTCAACTATTATATCAGGAATTGTAATTACATATAATTGTTGATCAGTGGTAGTAAAAATTGGGCCTTTGATGGTGGTGCTGGTGCCACAACACTGTAAGGCCTGACAGTTACTCTTGGTGGGTGCAACAATGGGCCCTGCTGTGAATTATTAGATCAATAATTATAATTGCATGCCCCTGTTGAACAGGGGCTGAAAAATTGGGCCTTAGGCACTGGTGGCACAACACTGCAACCCCTCACAGATACTGTACTTGGAGCACAGCAATGAGCCCTGTTGCAAAGTATTGCTTCAAAAATTGTAATGACACGCCCCTGTTAAACAGGGGCTGAAAAATTGGGCCTTAGCCACTGGTGGCGTCACCCATAAACCAAAATGATCTTCCAAGCTATCATCATTAATCGTATCATTGAGGAGGAGGAGGAGGATAGCCAGTCAACATAACAGCACAGGCACTCAGCATCAGCATCAGTCTTGAAGGGATGTGACATTTTAAAATCAATTAGTCTGTTATATCAGCATCTGGTGTGTGGTAGCTGGTGGTGATCCAAGACTGGTTCATCTTGATGAAAGTCAGTCGATCAACCGAGTCGGTGGACAGGCGCACCCTGTGATCCGTGACAAATCCTCCAGCAGCACTGAATGTGCGTTCTGAAAGAACGCTGGATGCAGGACAGGCCAGTAGCTCAATTGCATACTGTGCAAGCTCTGGCCAGTGATCCATCCTCAAGACCCAGTAAGCCAGAGGATTTTCGGTGGGGAAGGTGTCCAAGTCTGACCTTGCCCCTAGGTATTCCTGGACCATGTATATCAGACGCTGGCGATGGTTGCTGGAACCGATCATACTTTGGGGCTGCGGAATAAAGAATTGTCTGAACGCATCGGTCAGACGGCCACCTTCCCCACCGCTCCTTCTTTGACTGCCCGAAGCCTCAGCAACTCGTTGTCCAGGACCAGGAGTTTGTAACCTCCCAGTCTCTGGGAACGCGTTGCACAGACCTTTCTGCAAGGCCTCCCGGAGTTATCTCATCCTCTGCTCCCTCTGCGACGGTACGATAAGGTCCGCAACCTTACCCTTGTACCGTGGATCAAGGAGAGTGGCCAGCCAGTAATGGTCCCTCTCCTTGATCCGAAGAATCGAGGATCCTTCCGCAGACTTTGCAGGATCAGGGAGGCCATGCAGCGTAGGTTAGCTGAAGCATTCAGTCCGGAGTCCTCTGGGTCACTAAGGACGACATGATCCGCAGCCACCTCCTCCCAGCCACGTACAAGTCCACGGGTTTGTTGGGACTGTAAATCATCCCTAAAAGACTGCTGCTGATGATGCTGAGTGCCAGCCTCCACCTCCATGCTGACACAATCCTCCTCCTCCTCCTCTTCCTGTGCGATGGGTGGGACAGAAGGAACACTGTCTGGGTAAAGGGGGCCTTGAGAGGCAAGGAAGTCCTCCTTTCCTGCCTCAAGTGCCCTGTCCATTATTCCACGCAGCGTGTGCTCCAACAGGTGGACAAGAGGTACAGTGTCACTGATGCATGCACTGTCACTGCTCACCATCCTCGTGGCCTCCTCAAATGGTGCCAGGACAGTGCATGCATCCCTGATCATGCCCCACTGGCGTGGTGAAAAAAAACCGAGCTCCCCTGACCCTGTCCTGGTGCCGTAGTCGCACAGGTACTCATTGATGGCCCTCTGCTGCGTGTGCAGCTGCTGCAGCATGGCCAACGTTGAGTTCCACCTGGTGGGCATGCCACATATAAGGCGGTTCTTGGGCAGGTTCAACTCCTTTTGCAGCTCAACCAGGCGAGCACTGGCATTATAAGATCTGCGGAAATGCACACAGACTTTCCTGGCCTGCCTCAGGACATCCTGTAAGCCCGGGTACCTGCCCAAGAACCGCTGCACCACCAGGTTAAGGACGTGAGCCATACAGGGCACATGGGTCAGTTGTCCCTGTCGGAGGGCGGAGAGGAGGTTGGTGCCATTGTCGCAAACCACCATTCCTGGCTTAAGCTGGCGTGGCGTCAACCACCTCTCGGCCTGCCCCTGCAGAGCAGACAGGACCTCTGCCCCAGTGTGGCTCCTGTCCCCCAAACACACCAGCGCAAGCACGGCATGGCATCTTTTTGCCTGCGTACTTGCGTAGCCCCTTGGACGCCTACGGAGCACCGCTGGTTCCGAGGATAAACCACAGGAAGAGGCCATGGAGGAAGAAGAAGAGGAGGGGGTGGAGGAGAGAGGTGTGTCACAACCAGTAGTAGCATTTTGGAGGCGTGGCGGTGGAACAACCTCCAACACTACTGCACCTTGTCCTGCATCCTTCCCAGCTGCCAAAAGAGTGACCCAATGGGCCGTGAAAGAAAGGTAACGTCCCTGTCCATGCCTGCTGGACCATGAGTCAGCGGTAATATGCACCTTACCGCTGACCGCCCTGTCCAGCGAGGCCAAGACATTGCCTTCCACATGCCTGTAGAGAGCCGGAATCGCCTTCCGTGCGAAAAAGTGGCGTTTGGGAACCTGCCACTGAGGAACCGCACATTGCACAAACTCACGGAAGGGGGCCGAGTCTACCAACTGAAAAGGCAGCAGTTGAAGCGCTAGCAATTTAGCCAAGCTAGCATTCAACCGCTGGGCATGTGGATGGCTGGGAGTGAACTTCTTTCGATGGTCCAGCAGCTGGGGCAGGGAAATTTGCCTGCTAGAATCGGACGTCGGTGTACTGCTAGCAGAGTGCCCGCAAGTACTTGGCTGTGACACACCTAATTCTACACCTTCATTCCTCTCAGAGCAGGTTTCAGAGAGGACTGAAGTTATAGTGGGGTTGGAGATCCCAGCTGATGCGGTGCAAGGAGAGGTCCGCTTTGTTCTTTGGTGTGGGTCTTTAAGGTAGGCTTGCCAACGAGCTGCATGGCAGGTCAACATATGTCTGATCAAGCATGTGGTGCCCAAGCGGCTGATGTTTTGGCCACGCGATATACGCTTGAGACATATATTGCAAACAGCAGCTGTGCGATCTGATGCACTCGCCTCAAAAAAGGCCCACACCAAAGAACTTTTTGAATGACGGGCAGAGGCAGCGCCCTGCACAGGCGGAGCTCTGCGGTGTGATTCCGTCGGTGTGCTGCCCATACGCTGGCCACTCAAGGGCATCCCGCCTCGTTGGAGATGTGCCTCCTCCTCATCCTCCTCCTCCTCCTCCTCTCTCCTATTAGGCACCCACGTGGAGTCAGTGACCTCATCATCCCATCCCTCGTCATCACTGGAGCCAATCTGGCAGTATGCTGCAGCTGCTGGAACATGACTGCCAGATTGGTGTCCTTCTTGAGCATCCCCTCTCTCTGCTCTCACGCTACTGCCTTCCTCTAGCTGGGTATCATCATCAGACCCTTCGAAACGCTGGGCATCCTCCTGGAGCATGTACCCAACACTGTGCTCAAACAGTTCGGGGGACTCCTCAGGAGGAGGACATGGTGGGTCTAGGGAAGGATTGACTAATGAAGATAATGATACCAGAGAAGAGGATGCTTTGGCAGCTGCTTTGCCAGTACCCTGAGCCTGGGTGAGAGAGGATGAGGAGGATGAGGTGGGCTTGGTCATCCACTCTACCAAGTCTTCGGCATGATGTGGCTCAACATGTCCAGCTGCCGAAAAGAAGGACAAGCGTGTCCCATGGCCATGTGCTGATGACAATGCACCGCGTCCACGACCAGCACTGTTGCCCCCAGACACAGAGCCTGCTTCCCCCTTTTTTTTTGCCTCCTGACTGTCTGCCTCTCCTTGTTTGCCTTCCAGACATTTTAATGGATGGCCTGCAGGGAGATGGGAAAAACAGCAATAAGGGCTACCTTCAGGTGTATATTGTGCAGGAGGCTTAGCAACAATGACACTGACACTGTCCCCTGCCTATCCTTCTCTGTCCCTAAACACAAGGAATGAAAATATGGAACAGCAAAATTGGTTTAGAACAGAATAGCACACTGAAACTTTCCCTCACTGTCCTACTCTGTCCCTCCCTACAAACAAGATTTAGCACAGAATAGCACACTGATAATTTCCACGAGTGTCCTTCTCTGTCCCTAAACTCAAGGATTTGAAATATGGAACAGCAAAATTGGTTTAGAACAGAATAGCACACTGTCAGTTTCACTCACTGTACCTCTCTGTCCCTAAACTCAAGGATTGAAAATATGGAACAGCAAAATTGGTTTAGAACAGAATAGCACACTGACACTTTCCCTCACTGTCCTACTCTGTCCCTCCCTACAAACAAGATTTAGCACAGAATAGCACACTGATAATTTCCACGAGTGTCCTTCTCTGTCCCTAAACTCAAGGATTGAAAATATGGAACAGCAAAATTGGTTTAGAACAGAATAGCACACTGAAACTTTCCCTCACTGTCCTACTCTGTCCCTCCCTACAAACAAGATTTAGCACAGAATAGCACACTGACACTTTCCCTCACTGTACCTCTCTGTCCCTACAAACAAGGTTTAGCACAGAATAACACACTGACACTCTCCCTACCTATCCTTATTTGTCCCTAAACACAAGGAATCCAGGATTAGTAAAGGAAAATAAAAGTCACTGTCCCTGCCTATGCTGCTCTATCCCTGCTCCGGAACACACTACACTAGGCCGCCGCGCTGGCGGCCTTTTATAGTGTGGGGCGTGTACTAAACCCCCTCAGCAATAATTGGCCACAGGCATCCTGCCTGTGGCCAATCATTGCTCTCCTCGCTGCCGGCGCTGTGATTGGCCAAGCATGCGGGGTCACAGTGCATGCTTGACCAATCACAGCGCCTGGATGACACTGCGATGGCGTAGTGCATTGTGGGCCGTTCGCGTCACTCGAATTTGGCGCGAACGGCCCAAATCGTTCGATCTTCGTCGAACGATCGAACAGCCGATGTTCGAGTCGAACGTATGTTCGACTCGAACACGAAGCTCATCCCTATTAGGCGGTCATCTAAGGCCTCACACTCACAGGGGCCTCGCGGCCGCCTAACTTGCCCAATGCATTACCCTAGTTTTGAGGGACAGGGGACCCTAACGCTGCTGTGCTCAGGCAGCCTTAAGAGCCCTGACTCAGGAGCGGGGCCGCCAGCGTCCCTAACAACCAGTGAATATCGGTGACACCACCCCTTGTGGCGTCAATGACCCAGCATGCCCTCAGTCAATGATGTCACAAGGGGGGCGGGTTCACCAGGTGACATCACTGGGTGACTCCCGCCCCTTAGTTATTAAAGAGCAGGATTTGGGGGCCAACTTGTTAAAGGGGGCTTCCAGATTCCGATAAGCCCCCTGCCGGCAGACCCCCACAACCACCGGCCAGGGTTGTAGGGAAGAGGCTCTTGTCCTTGAGTTATTTTTCCCATCATGGGTGTGATTGGGGCCCCATGTCAAGTTTTGCCTAGGGCCTCACAAAGCCTAGAGCCGCCTCTGCTGCTGTGTGTGCTCCTCAGTTGGCCGTTGAGCCTCCTGTGAAGTCCATCAGAAAGACAACCCAACGGCCAACTGAAGGAGCTCACTGGCAGGCTGACAACACTGCTGCTAATTGAGAGATAGTGGCTTAGAGTTGTCAGCTTGCCACAGGAAGTGCTGTTACTGGCTGGATCTCCAAGTAAGAAACTTTGTAACAGATTCACAAAAAATAAATAAAAAAATGTCTTAAGAAATAACCCCATTCAACTTAATTGAGCCACACTGCAACCACATGCAATGCAGAAGGTTGCGGTACAGTGCCCTTTGAAAAGCGATCCACCACAGATTTCTCTTCAGAGGATGAGGCATGCGGTATAAACGAGCCCTTGAGGTTAATATTTTGTGTAGAAAATGGTGCAATGTGCTCTGTGGTGCAGCCGTAGTCGCCGCAATTTTTACCTTCCAGTTTTCCCAGAATCCTCCTCCCTCTGCTCCTGTAATTCCCAGAAACCTTCACAGATCTAAGGCACCCCCACTGTGTTCCCAGGTTTTATCAGCGGCAGCCCGTCCATACGGGGAGCAGGGGTGCCGCCCCCCTAATCCATGCATCTGGGCCCCTTATCCACATGCAGGGCGCCGGACGCATGGATTCCAATGGTTTTTTTTTCTTTTTTTAGAAGCACATGATTCGAGCCTGAGGCTCTGATTGGCTTAAAAAAAGGGTGGGCTGTGGGCGCAGAGCACTGTGCCCCGAGCCCACCCAGTTGTGTGACAATAGCAAATTAATATTCCCTATTGTCTTCCTGAGTCAAACAGGAAGTGGTCTTGAGACCTGTCCAAGAGGAAAAGCGATCCTATTGGCTGCTGAGGAGACGCATGGCGGAAGCCACCCGAGATGCCTAGGAAGAGGAGGCGCAGGGGAAGCCGCCGCCCGTAGGAAGCGTTGCCCGTGACCTAGATGGGGTAAGTGCGGGGCTGGTGACCGACCGGGGAAGTGGGGGGGGGGGAGGAGGGGGAGGGGGCTGATCCGACCGACCAACTTGGGGGGGCGGCTGTGGGTACATTGTTCACTGTCCCTCAAAGTGATCCCTTCATACAGCGGCAGGAAAGTCCTTCAAAACACCGACCCCCTCAAACTACAAACAGATATTTTATTTTACATAATACCGATATGAACAGCTTGTACCGTACAAAGCGAAAAGTGCGTCCAAAACGAACGTGTTGATAAAGAGACCCTGTCTGTAGGAGACGGAACACTGCAGCTTTGGCGTGACACGATATAACAATATATTCAGACTTTATCAGTAGATGTCCCGTATTTCCGCTGATGTCTGGATAAGTCTCTGCAAAAATTTAGTGCAACAAAGAGAAAGAGGAGATTTTGATACATTTGCACGCTTATAATTCTGTTCTGTTCCTGGAATGGTCGATAACCCCCCAAGTCCTGGGTACCACCCGCAGCCCTATATACATTAAATTGTCAAAAGTCGCCTGCCTTTACACGCAACATGAACTTTAATGGCCTCCCAGTCTTAGTCCAGAGGGTTCAATATTGAGTTGGCCCCGCCCTTTGCAGCTATAACAGCTTCACCTCTTCTGGGAAGGCCGTCCACAAGGTTTAGGAATGTGTCTATGGGAATGTTTGACCATTCTTCCAGAAGCGCATTTGTGAGGTCAGGCACTGATGTTGGACGAGAAGGCCTGGCTCACAGTCTCCGCTCTAATTCATCCCAAAGGTGTTCTATCGGGTTGAGGTCAGGACTCTGTGCAGGCCAGTCAAGTTCCTCCACCCCAAACTCGCTCATCCATGTGTTTATGGACCTTGCTTTGTGCACTGGTCCAAATCATTGGGTGGAGGGGGGATTATGGTGTGGGGGTTGTTTTCCAGGGGTTGGGATTGGCCCCTTAGTTCCAGTGAGGGGAACTCTTAAGGCGTCAGCATTCCAAGACATTTTGGACAATTTTACGCTCCCAACTTTGTGGGAACATTTTGGGGACGGCCCCTTCTTGCTCCAACATGACTGTGCACCAAGGTCCATAAAGACATGGATGAGCGAGTTTGGGGTGGAGGAACCTGACTGGCATGCACAGAGTCCTGACCTTAACACGATAGAACACCTTTGGGATGAATTAGAGCAGAGACTGGGAGCCAGGCCTTCTCATCCAACATCAGTGCCTGACCTCACAAATGTGCTTCTGGAAGAATGGTCAAACATTCCCATAGACACCCTCCTAAACCTTGTGGACAGCCTTCCATGTTGGAGCAGAAAGGGGCCATCCTCAAACTGTTCCAACAAAGTTGGGAGCATGAAATATTCCAAAATATCTTGGTATGCTGACACCTTAAGAGTTCCCTTCACTGGAAATAAGGGGCCAAGCCCAACCCCTTAAAAACAACCCCACACCATAACCCCCACTCCACCAAATGATTTGGACCAGTGCACAAAGCAAGGTCCATAAAGACGTGGATGAGTGAGTTTGGGGTGGAGGAACCTGACTGGCCTGCACAGAGTCCTGACCTTAACACAATAGAACACCTTTGGGATGAATTAGAGCAGAGACTACGAGCCAAAGTCTTCTCATCCAACATCAGTGCCTGACCTCACAAATGCTCTTCTGGAAGAATGGTCAAACATTCCCATAGGCACCCTCCTAAACCTTGTGGACGGCCTTCCCAGAAGAGATGAAGCTGTTATAGCTGCAAAGAGTGGGCCAACTCAATATTGAACCCTACGGACTAAGACTGGGATGTCATTAAAGTTCATGTGCGTGTAAAGGTAGGTGTCCCAATACTTTTGACAATATAGTGTACTTCAGATTGGGGTTAAAATTACCATAACTCCCATACCCCACACATATGACCATGGGGCAGACGAGCAGCCCGCCAGGAAACTGGCTGTTACTTTTTGTGCAATACTTGGTGGAAAAGTCTACAATCAATTTCTATGTTACTTCCCCCATCTGTCAGGATCAAGATAGTTTTTGTGCTTCTGAGTTTTGGACTTTTGGATCCTGCAGATAAAGGTCCACCTAGATTGTCCCTTTTGTTGGACATGAGATCTGTCCAGTTGAGGACCCACCACCAGGCCTGAGATGGAAATTTGGCCATGAGATCTGTCCAGTTGAGGTCCCACCACCAGGCCAGAGATGGACATTTTGGCATGAGATAAATCTAGTTGAGGTCCCACCACCAAGCTCGAGATGGAAGCTTGATCATGAGATCCATCCAGTTGAGGTCTCACCACCTGTCCAAGATGGAAGTTTGGATAAGGGACTTGTCCATTTGAGGTCCCACCTCCAGGCCAGAGATGGGTATTTGGCCATGAGATCTGTCCAGTTGAGGTCCCACCACCAAGTTCAAGATGGAATCTTGACCATGAGATCTGTCCAGTTGAGGACTCACTACAAGGCCTAAGATGGGAGTTTGGACAAGGGATCTGTCCATTTCCACCAGGCCTGACAAAGACATTTGGCCATAAGATCTGTCAAGTTGATATCAACAAGCTCAAGATGGAAGTTTGGCCAATAGATCTGTTCAGTCAAGGTACCACCACCAGGCCTGAGATGGAAGTTTGACCATGAGATTTGTTCAATCAAGGTACCACCACCAGGCCTGACAGGAGCTTTTGGCCATAAGATCTTTCAAGTTGATATCCCACCAGCGAGCTCAACATGGAAGTTTGGCCATGAAATCTGTGGAGGTCCCACCACCAGGCCTGAGATGGAAGTTTGGCCATGAGCTCTGTCCAGTTGAGGTCCCACCACCAGGCCTGAGATGGAAATTTGGCCATGAGATCTGTCCAGTTGAGGTCCCACCACTAGGCCTGAGATAGACATTTTGGCATGAGATAAATCTAGTTCAGGTCCCACCACCAAGCTCGAGATGGAAGCTTGATCGTGAGATCCGTCCAGTTGAAGTCTCACCACCCGTCCAAGATGGAAGTTTGGATAGGGGACTTGTCCATTTGAGGTCCCACCTCCAGGCCAGAGATGGGTATTTGACCATGAGATCTGTCCAGTTTAGGACTCACTACAAGGCCTAAGATGGGAGTTTGGACAAGGAACTGTCCATTTCCACCAGGCCTGACAAAGACATTTGGCCATAAGATCTGTCAAGTTGATATCAACAAGCTCAAGATGGAAGTTTGGCCATGAGATCTGTTCAGTCAAGGTACCACTAGACATGTGCACTGCCAAAAAATTAGTTAGTTTTCGTTTTCGTTTCATTCGTTTTTTTTTTTTTTTTTGTTTTTCGGGTCATTCGTTATGATCGCAATTCGTACATTCGTAAATTTATACATTCGTAAATTCGTACATTCGTAAATATATATACATTCGTACATTCGTAAATTTGTAAATTCGAAATTCGAAAACCCGAAAATTCGAAAATCTGAAAAAATAACTATTAAATTATAGGTATTGTAATTTCCTTTCAAATTTGGCTGCTAGCGAATGTAACGAATACAAATTTACCCGAAGTTACGCATAACCTGAAATAACAAATGCCACATCTAAACAAATGGAACGGAACAAATTAATAATAAATAATAATAATAATATAACATTTTTATTATTATTATTATTATTGTTATTTATTATTATTATTAAGTCATTACGTTCCATTCGTTTAGATACGGCATTTGTTATTTCGGAAAACAATTCGTAACTTCGTTAAGTTCACTAACAGCCAAATTTGAAAGGAAATTCCAGTACCTGTAATTTAATAGTTAGTAATAGTTAAGTTATTATTAGTTAACTATTATTTCAGATTTCCAAATTTATGAATTTACAAATTTACGAATTTACGAATGTACGAATTTAAGCATTTACAAATGTACGAATGTACGAAACTACGAATTTACGAATATTCGTTAAATGAGTTTTTGTTAATTCGGATATTTCCGAATTAACGAATTTGTCGAAATTCGTTAAAAAACGAATTCGGAACGAAATGAATTGCACATGTCTAGGTACCACCACCAGGCCTGAAATGGAAGTTTGGCCATTAGCTCTGTCCAGTTGAGGTCCCACCACCAGGCCTGAGATGGAAGTTTGGCCATGAGCTCTGTCCAGTTGAGGTCCCACCACCAGGCCTGAGATGGAAGTTTGGCCATGAGCTCTGTCCAGTTGAGGTCCCACCACCAGGCCTGAGATGGAAGTCTGGCCATGAGCTCTGTCCAGTTGAGGTCCCACCACCAGGCCTGAGATGGAAGTTTGGCCATGAGCTCTGTCCAGTTGAGGTCCCACCACCAAGCATAAGATGGCTTTGGGCCTCTCTCCCGTCTCATGTGTCCTTCCAATTTGCACCATAAATAAAATAGCAGTAATTTCGGAACACCCTGGACCGAGTCATTCGTGGCATAAACAGTCGCCATAACAAGATAACCAGGGAAAGACGGATACTTTGTAACACCATTAGACTCGGCTAAAAACATTTTGGCATTGGGTAATTTCATCAGCGTTGATGCTTGAAATCCCCGTCTGGCCCTGCATCTCCGGAGCCATCTTGTTAAGGACTGTGTCTTCTACAGCTGAGATGTTATCGCTGCATCTTGGCCCCCTGCTCTTGTCACAGGGACGATGTAGTGGAGTCCACCACCTCACGACCATTGCACACGGTGGGAACATACTGCACGGTGGAACCTGCACAGGTAAAGAAATGGAACACATTTAATTTTAGAGACATTTAGAAAAGAGCTAAAGGCTGCCTAAACCTACCTGGTAAGTCCTAAGTCCCTATTGTTCTGATAATCCCCACATACATGTGGTTTTCTGTGGTCTTGTGACCCCCAAACCTCCTCCTAAACCAGCTTTTTCTCTGCAGCTGGAGGGCTGGAACACAAGGCCCGCTTGCCGAACCAGGCTGTTTCATGTGGCCCTCACACCTCTCCTGCAGCTGCGGCACCCTCCTCGTACCTTGCCTCAGCAGTTGGCAGCAGAGAGGAGGACAGAACTTCTCCTCCAGATCCTGTGCTTCTCCATGCAGCCGAGGAGAGGCTTGTCTCTGCGCCCCCCTCCCATCTCAACATACTCCTACAGATCCTGCTCCTCTCTGTGCAGCCGCAGCTCCCCCTTATCACCGCTTCTCCTGGTCCCATCATTCAGCTGACTCCAGCCTCCCCTTGGTCCTGCTCCAGACCCTGCACTTTCTGCTTCCCAGCCCCGCCCCCAGCTTCTTCCCAGCAGCAGCACAAGTTAAGAGGAGTGCACTGTGATGTAAGGGAGGGTGGGGGGACTCTTGACTTCTGATGGTGGGGGGGGGCGCTTTTGGCTAATGTAAGGGGGTGGGGTGCTCTAGTCTTACAGATACAACAGACCCTCTGAGGGCAACCAGAATGCTGATGTGGCCCACAATGAAATTAAGTTTGACACGCACCCCTGATCCAGTTGGTCTGGACTAGTGGCTGGTGGGTGTGAACCAGCGGCTGGTGGGCTGGAACTATCTACCGACGGACGGCTAGACAGAGATCTGGACACTGGCCTAATGACATCACTTCTGAAGGAGATTCTGTCTGATGCACATATGGCCACTAGAGGGAGGAATTAAAAAGGAAAATAAATAATTATATTATTTATATATATAAATATTTATATATTTATATATATATATATATATATATATATATATATATATGTGTGTTTTTTTAAAAAATATAATTATTATTATTTTGTATTATTTATATGGAATAGCAGAGATGTATTTTATATATATATATATATATATATATATATATATATATATATATATATATGTGTGTATTTTTTTAAAATATAATTATTATTATTTTTTATTATTTATATGGAATAGCAGAGATGAGGGAAATGTGTTTTTACTCAGTTGCTGCTGTTGTTCAACCTGCACAATTGGCCACTAGAGGGAGTAATTAAAAACATTATAATAATAATGTATATAAGTGAAAAAACTGCGCTAAACCAAAATAATAATAAAAGCTGCTGACACTCAAACAAACAAAGCAAAAGACAAAATGGATACAAAATAGTGCAGCGCTAGAATACCAGAAAAGTAGCTACTGAACGTAGCTCAAATATGTGATTTAACTGATGAACACAGTGAATATATAAATCAATCAAATGCATAGAGTTCATGAACAGTCCGTTCCTATGGGTGATCTCTGATATAAGCTATCTTCCATGGGGACAGAGGAACATACCCCTATGAGTGAATATAGAATAAATGCAAAAATTATATGTACAAAGAAATAGTCCAAATGACATGTGTGTGTTGGAATGAATGTCTATTCATGGACTACACCGCCACAGCATGGAAGGACCAAAGGACCCAATCATTGATGATGGAAACACAAAAGAAGAGCACAGTTGATATAGTCGGGTACTCTTACCGGAAACGGTGGACCCACCTGTCATCAGTGTGAGCGGATCATTCACCACCCTGCGGGAGGCGGTCTTAGACATCCAGGATATCCAGTTCCATCCTCTGGTCACGGTGACCACTTAGCTCGATTGACCCACTGTCTGATGACAGGTGGGTCCACCGTTTCCGGTAAGAGTACCCGACTATATCAACTGTGCTCTTCTTTTGTGTTTCCATCATCAATGATTGGGTCCTTTGGTCCTTCCATGCTGTGGCGGTGTAGTCCATGAATAGACATTCGTTCCAACACACACATGTCATTTGGACTATTTCTTTGTACATATAATTTTTGCATTTATTCTATATTCACTCATAGGGGTATGTTCCTCAGTCCCCATGGAAGATAGCTTATATTATAATAATAATAATAAAAAAATAAAAAATAATAAATAAAAAATAATAATAATAAATAGAATAAATAAATATATATATACAGTATATATATATATAAATATATATATATAAATATATATATAACACCATAACTGTAAAATATTTTTTTTAGTGTGACTTAAAGCGGTGTTCCACCCGCAATTTTTTTTTCTTTCAAATTCAGCAGGTACAAACACTGTAGCTGCTGACTTTTAATAAGGACACTTACCTGTCCAGGGAGCCCGCGATGTCGGCCCCCCCCCCCCCGAGGCCGATCCGTCCATCGGATCGGGTGCCGGCGCCACCATTCCAACGAAGGGAAACCGGCAGCGGAGCCTTGCGGCTTCACTGCCCGTTTCCTACTGCGCACGCGCGAGCCGCGCGACGCTTCGTGAATGCCCAGCTTGTCTTCTGGGACACACACAGGTCCCGGAAGACACAGGCGAGGGAGGAAGTGACCTAGGAGCTCCGCGGAATAGGAAGTGGCAGATTAGGACGACTGCCTAGCAACAGGCGTTTCTGGTAAGTAAACATTATTTTTTTTTCAAATGTTCAAAAGGAGGTTCACCGGAAATTTTTTTTTTAAAAGCCAGCAGCTACAAATACTGCAGCGGCTGACTTTTAAAAAATGGACACTTACCTGTCCTGGTCGCTCGGGTCTCGGCTTCCCCTGCCGCCATCCTCGGTGAGGGAATCGGGAAGTGAAGCGATGCGGCTTCACTGCCCGGTTCCCTACAGAGCATGCGCGAGTCGCGCTGCACCCTCCTCACTGGTCCCCACTGTGTCCTGGGAGCCGAGTGTTTCCCAGAACACAGTGGGGGGGGGGGGGTGACGCAAAGGGGCGGGACTTTTTATGTATTTCTCAATAGTCACAAAGGATAAAAAAATCCACTTTGTGTGCAACAAATGGTTTTGCAAACTCAAATATTACCTGTGAAAGTGCAGAGAGCAGAGCTGAGGGATGTGCCCAGCGGGCTCCACCCACTACAGAAAACTACAAGAGGGGGTGGAGACGAGACCCATCACCCTGCATAAGGAGAGTGCAGAGCTGTGGGAGGGGCCAGAAGACTCCACCTACTACAGAAAACTACAGGAAGGGGGCGGAGACAAGAGCAGTCACCCTGCATAAGGAGAGAGAGAGAGCAGAGCTGTGGGAGGGGCCAGTAGACTCCACCCACTACAAAAACCGACAGGAATGGGCAGAGACAAGACCCTGCACAAGGAGAGAGAGGGAGAGCAGAGCTATGGGAGGGGCAAGCAGACTCCACCCACTACAAAAAACCTACAGGAATGGGCGGAGACAAGACCAGTAGCACTGCACAAGGGGAGAGAGAGCAGAGCTGTGGGACGGGCCAGCAGACTCCACCTACTACAGAAAACTACAGGAGGGGGGCAGAGACGAGACAACTCACCCTGCACAGGGAGAGAGTGCAGAGCTGTGGGAGGGGCCAGCAGACTCCACCTACTACAGAAAACTAGAGGAAGGGG
The DNA here is from genome assembly GCA_029206835.1 of Rana muscosa. Lineage (NCBI taxonomy): Eukaryota > Metazoa > Chordata > Amphibia > Anura > Ranidae > Rana > Rana muscosa. The sequence goes on from CM055120.1 coordinate 287,966,142, forward strand.
TGTAGACAAGAGCAGTCACTCTGCACAGGGATAGAGAAAGAGCAGAGCTGTGGGAGGGGTCGGCAGACTCCACCTACTATAGAAAACTACAGGAAGGGGCGGAGATAAGAGCAGTCACTCTGCACAAGGAGAGAGAGAGAGCAGAGCTGTGGGAGGGGTCGGCAGACTCCACCTACTATAGAAAACTACAGGAAGGGGGCAGAGACAAGACCAGTCACCCTGCACAAGGAGAGAGAGCAGAGCTGTGGGAGGGGCCCAGCAGGCTCCACCCACTACAAAAACTACAGGAAGGGGCGGAGATAAGAGCAGTCACTCTGCACAAGGAGAGAGAGAGAGCAGAGCTGTGGGAGGGGTCGGCAGACTCCACCTACTATAGAAAACTACAGGAAGGGGGCAGAGACAAGACCAGTCACCCTGCACAAGGAGAGAGAAAGCAGAGCTGTGGGAGGGGCCGGCAGACTCCACCTACTATAGAAAACTACAGGGAGGGGGTGGAGACAAGAGCAGTCACCTTGCACAAGGAGAAAGAGCAGAGCTGTGGGAGGGGCCCAGCAGGCTCCACCCACTACAGAAAACTACAGGAAGGGGCGGAGATAAGACCAGTCCTTCTGCACAAGAAGAGAGGGCAGCAGTGGGCGGTCTTTATTACAGGAAGTCTCACACTGGATGACGGCACAGATCTGGAAGAAATACACAAAGCTCACGAGATTCAGGAATATAGATGATCAATGTACAGTATTTAGATGATATCTCCTTATCGCGGAGTTTGCCTTTAAATGGACTTTAGCACAATGCTCATTGGCTGTCAAGATTTGCTTTTAATTAGCATCAATCACACCGAAAAACAATGCGGCTGCCATAGCGGGAGAAATAGGCGTTTTATTTTTTGTACAGGTCGATCTTTTGTTTGCTGGACTTCTAATCATCAGTGGGAGCTCACATGGGCTCTCCTGCATCGGAGATGCGTTGCGGCTTTAATGCGACTGTAGGGGGTGGTATTAATGAGCGCTTTGTTAACTCTCTTGTTAGCGGGAATGCAGAGTCTCTGCAGGTTAATGGGCAGCCAGCGGCTCCTGTGGGGATAAGAATTCAAATCTAGCCATTAAAAGTGTCCCTGGGGCATTGCAGGAGGGGGGGATGGAGGAGATGACAATAGAGGAGGTGGCGGAGGAGGGGAGGGGGGGGGCACTCATATTGAATCTCTTCACATCCCAGCGTCTAATGGCGGGAGCGTATGCGAGCCAAGCTCTTGTGTTTGCCCACTGCGCCGTCTCTGTATAATGAAGACCCTTCAGCCTCTCCTGGTCAGCAGTAATGTGATTTAAGGCAAGCATGGGTGACCCCGTCTGGCCGTAACAGCTGACCTTATTAATGGTGTCTGAAAAATGATGAAGTGTTGAACTACAAGTCCCAGAATTCCCGGCAGTAGAGGGATGCTGGATTCTTCCTCTGGCTCTTCCCTTACCGGAGGTGCTGTCACCCTAACATGTTCCAGGCAATAAAGGAGGATGCAGAGAATACTAGCGGTGGTATTAATGCTCATCGGTACCCCACTGAGCACGGTGGAGGCAGGAAGGTGACGCAGGAAGCTGCAGAACTGCAGGCTTGTGCAATGCTGTCACCATCTGGCTTTGCAGTGTGGCAGGGGTGTGTGTGCGCCAATCACAAGATGTTGTTGGATTGTGCATTGAGCTGCTGCATCTGATACCCCAGGACACCTAAATCTACTCTCCAGTATGTAGGATACCTTATTCTAGACCAGCCATTCTTAACCAGGGTTCCGTGGAACCCCCGGGATTCCTCCGGAGGTTGCTAGGGGTTCCTTGAGCTGTGGCTGATGATGAACCATCGTTTTGATGGTGCCTGCAAAGTTCAAGGTTCAACATCACTTTAAGGGTGGCATTCTGAGCACCACTTTAAGGGGAACATTCTTCCCATTGACCACCAGTATAAGGAGCATTGTTCCTATTGATTCCTAATGAATTGGTTTTAATAAGGGTTCCTCGAGACCTGAAAATTATTTTTGGGGTTCCTCTAGGGTTAAAAGGTTGAGAAAGCCTGTTCTAGACCCTAGTAGGCAGAAATACCTCATTCTAGGCCATTGGAAGGCGGAGATACCTTATTATAGATCCTCCTCAGTAGGTGTATATACCGTATTTATCGGCGTATAACACGCACTTTTTTCCCCTTAAAATCAGGGGAAAATCGTGGGTGCGTGTTATACGCCGATACTCCGTCGAATTCCCCTGCTGAAAACGAGCGAGCGGAGCCGAAGCCGAAGTACAATCGGCTTTACTCGGCTCCTCTCGCAGTCCCGCCCATCTCTGACTGCGCCGCTGACATAGAGAAAGCCGAGTGTACTTCGGCTAGTCTCGGCTCCTCTCGCAGTCCTGCTTGTGACTGTGAGCAGAGCCGAGTCTAGCCGAAGTACACTCGGCTTTCTCCGTCAGCGGCGCAGTCAGTGGAGATGGGCGGGACTGCGAGAGGAGCCGAGTCTAGCCGAAGTACACTCGGCCCCGCTCGCTCCTCTCCACAGAAATCGGCGCCAAATTTTAAAAACCGCCGGGACTGACACGATCGCAAAGGCACTGGGCAAGGCTGCAGATGGACAGATGGACACTGGGCACGGCTGCAGATGGACAGATGGACACTGGGCACGGCTGCAGATGGACAGATGGACACTGGGCAAGGCTGCAGATGGACAGATGGACACTGGGCACGGCTGCAGATGGACAGATGGACACTGGGCAAGGCTGCAGATGGACACTGGGCAAGGCTGCAGATGGACAGATGGACACTGGGCAAGGCTGCAGATGGACACTGGGCAAGGCTGCATGCTGCATTTAAATGTAAGTTTTTTTTTCCTTGAATTTCCCTCCTAAAAGTTTTTTTCCTTAAAATTCCCTCCTAAACTTGGGGTGCGTGTTATACGCTGGTGCGTGTTATACGCCGATAAATACGGTACCTGCTTCTAGACCACAGTGAGTGTTAGATACCTTACTCTAGACCTTAGCAGGCAAAGATACCTGATTCTAGACCCCTAATAGGTGTATATACCCAATTGTAGACCCCAGTATGTGTAGACCCCTGATTCTAGATCCCCCGTAGGAAGAGAAACCTGACTGTGGACCCCTAGTAGGTGTAGACACCTGATTGTAGACCCCTGATTATAGATCCCCTGTAGGAAGAGAAACCTGATTGTGGACCCCTAGTAGGTGTAGACACCTGATTGTAGACCCCAGTAAGAGGAAATACCCAATTCTAGACTACAGTGAGTGGAGATACCTTAATCTAGACCACCAGTAGGTGGAGATATCTGATTGTAGACCTCAGCAGGTGGAGATATCTGATTCTAGGTCCCAGTAGGCAGATACAGGTCCTTCTCAAAAAATTAGCATATTGCGATAAAGTTCATTATTTTCTGTAATGTACTGATAAACATTAGACTTTCATATATTTTAGATTCATTACACACAACTGAAGTAGTTCAAGCCTTTTCTTGTTTTAATATTGATGATTTTGGCATACAGCTCATGAAAACCCAAAAATCCTATCACAAAAAATTAGCATATCATGAAAAGGTTCTCTAAACGAGCTATTAACCTAATCATCTGAATCAACTAATTAACTCTAAACACCTGCAAAAGATTCCTGAGGCTTTTAAAAACTCCCAGCCTGGTTCATTACTCAAACCCGCAGTCATGGGTAAGACTGCCGACCTGACTGCTGTCCAGAAGGCCATCATTGACACCCTCAAGCAAGAGGGTAAGACACAGAAAGAAATTTCTGAACGAATAGGCTGTTCCCAGAGTGCTGTATCAAGGCACCTCAGTGGGAAGTCTGTGGGAAGGAAAAAGTGTGGCAGAAAACGCTGCACAACGAGAAGAGGTGACCGGACCCTGAAGAAGATTGTGGAGAAGGACCGATTCCAGACCTTGGAGGACCTGCGGAAGCAGTGGACTGAGTCTGGAGTAGAAACATCCAGAGCCACCGTGAACAGGCGTGTGCAGGAAATGGGCTACAGGTGCCGCATTCCCCAGGTCAAGCCACTTTTGAACCAGAAACAGCGGCAGAAGCGCCTGACCTGGGCTACAGAGAAGCAGCACTGGACTGTTGCTCAGTGGTCCAAAGTACATTCGGAAATCAAGGTGCCAGAGTCTGGAGGAAGACTGGGGAGAGGGAAATGCCAAAATGCCTGAAGTCCAGTGTCAAGTACCCACAGTCAGTGATGGTCTGGGGTGCCATGTCAGCTGCTGGTGTTGGTCCACTGTGTTTTATCAAGGGCAGGGTCAATGCAGCTAGCTATCAGGAGATTTTGGAGCACTTCATGCTTCCATCTGCTGAAAAGCTTTATGGAGATGAAGATTTCATTTTTCAGCACGACCTGGCACCTGCTCACAGTGCCAAAACCACTGGTAAATGGTTTACTGACCATGGTATTACTGTGCTCAATTGGCCTGCCAACTCTCCTGACCTGAACCCCATAGAGAATCTGTGGGATATTGGGAAGAGAAAGTTGAGAGACGCAAGACCCAACACTCTGGATGAGCTTAAGGCCGCTATCGAAGCATCCTGGGCCTCCATAACACCTCAGCAGTGCCACAGGCTGGTTGCCTCCATGCCACGCCGCATTGAAGCAGTCATTTCTGCAAAAGGATTCCCGACCAAGTATTGAGTGCATAACTGAACATAATTATTTGAAGGTTGACTTTTTTTGTATTAAAAACACTTTTCTTTTATTGGTCGGATGAAATATGCTAATTTTTTGAGATAGGATTTTTGGGTTTTCATGAGCTGTATGCCAAAATCATCAATATTAAAACAAGAAAAGGCTTGAACTACTTCAGTTGTGTGTAATGAATCTAAAATATATGAAAGTCTAATGTTTATCAGTACATTACAGAAAATAATGAACTTTATCACAATATGCTAATTTTTTGAGAAGGACCTGTATACCTGATTCTAGACCACAATGAGCGGAGATAACTCATTCTGGACCTCCATAGGCTAGGATAATTCATACTAGGCCATAGTATCTGGGCATACCTGATTTGTACCCCCAGTAGGCATGGATATGCCACTCTGGACCCCTACAGGTGAGAATACTTCATTCTAGACCCCTACAGACAGAGATGCCCGATGCTAGACCACCAGAACGCTGGGATACCTCATTCTTGACCAGTGGTCACCAACCTTTCGGACCTCATGGACCACTAAGCTCACAATTTTTAATCCTGCTAACCACTAACATGAATTATACATGCCTTATACACACAATGCTCTGGATCTCTGCCCTTCTCCCCCTGGATCATACTGCTGCCTTATACACACAATGCTCTGGATCTCTGCCCTTCTCCACCTTGATTATACTGCTGCCTTATACACACAATGCTCTGGATCTCTACCCTTCTCCACCTGGATCATACTGCTGCCTTATACACACAATGCTCTGGATCTCTGCCCTTCTCCCCCTGGATCATACTGCTGCCTTATACACACAATGCTCTGGATCTCTGCCCTCCTCCCCCTGGATCATACTGCTGCCTTATTCACACAATGCTCTAGATCTCTGCCCTCCTCCCCCATCATTGGGGGTTGGCCCATTGTAGACCCCAGAAGTTGGGATACCTAATTGAGACCCCCAGTAGATGTGGGTACCTCATTCTTGAGGAGGAATACCTGGTAGGTGGGGACAACCATAGGTGGTAATACCTCATTCCAGATCCTAGTAGGCATGATTCATTTTGGCCCCAGTAGGCAGAAATATACTTTTCTAGACCTCATTGGGCATACTGTAGATACCTCATTCCAGACTTCAGTAGACAGGGTTCCCTTACTCTAGACCCCAGTTGACCATGATACCACTTTCTAAATCACAGTGGGCAACAAAACCTAGGTCTAAATCCCAGTAGGTGGGGATGTCTCATTCTAGACTTCAGTAGTTGTGAATACCTCATTCCAGACTTCAGCAGCAAGGATACCACATTTTAAGTCCCAGTAGGAGGTGATATCTCACTTTGGAAACCATAAGGTGAGAATACTTTATTCTAGACCCCAGTAGACAGGGATATGTAATTCTAGCCCCCGAGGATTTCTCATTCTCAACCTCAGCAGCTGGGGATATTTCATTCTAGACCCCAGTAAATGGGGATATCTCATTCTAGACCCCAGTAAATGGGGATATCTCATTCTAGACCCCAGTAAATGGGGATATCTCATTCTAGACCCCAGTAAAAGGGAACATATCATTTCTAGACCCTAGTGATTGGGGATCTCTCAGTCAAGCAATTAGGTGGGGGTGCCTCATTCTGGAACCAGGTAGTTGTAAATACCAAATTTTTGACCCCTGTAGGCGGATATACCTTATAACCAGAGTATGAGAGGATTTCTCATTCTAGACCTCAGCAGGCAGAGACTCCTCACTAAAGGTTCCAGTCAGGGCTGGACTGGGACAAAAATCTGGCCCTGGACTTCATCCAGACCGGCCCACTTTAATTTTGTAAACACGCACAAAAACATTAATTTATCAGTGACCATGACCAGCAGTGGCAGTACATTAATTCATTCATGCCTGTAGCCCTCCTTTATTTCAGAAATACTACAGGAGAGGGTCAGAGACTGCAAAACGTACTACAGGCGAGGGTCAGAGACTGCAGACATACTACAGGAGAGGGCCAGAGACTGAAAAATGTGCTACAGGCGAGCGTCAGAGACTGCAGACATAGTACAGGAGAGGGTCAGAGACTGCAAAACGTACTACAGGCGAGCGTCAGAGACTGCAGACATACTACAGGAGAGGGTCAGAGACTGAAAAATGTGCTACAGGCGAGCGTCAGAGACTGCAGACATAGTAAAGGAGAGGGTCAGAGACTGCAAAATGTACTACAGGCGAGGGTCAGAGACTGCAAACATACTACAGGAGAGGGTCAGAGACTGCAAAACGTACTACACGCGAGGGTCAAAGACTGCAGACATAGTACAGGAGAGGGTCAGAGACTGCAAAACGTACTATAGGCGAGGGTCAGAGACTGCAGACATACTACAGGAGAGGGTCAGAGACTGCAAAACGTACTACAGGCGAGGGTCAGAGACTGCAGACATATTACAGGAGAGGGTCAGAGACTGAAAAACGTACTACAGGCGAGGGTCAAAGACTGCAGACATAGTACAGGAGAGGGTCAGAGACTGCAAAACGTACTATAGGCGAGGGTCAGAGACTGCAGACATACTACAGGAGAGGGTCAGAGACTGCAAAACGTACTACAGGCGAGGGTCAGAGACTGCAGACATATTACAGGAGAGGGTCAGAGACTGCAAAACGTACTACAGGCGAGCGTCAGAGACTGCAGACATAGTACAGGAGAGGGTCAGAGACTGCAAAACCTACTACAGGCGAGGGTCAGAGACTGCAGACATGGTACACACTACAGGAGGGGGACAGAGGCTGCGAATATACTACAGGAGGGGGACAGAGGCTGCGGATATACTACAGGAGGGGGACAGAGGCTGCGGATATACTACAGGAGGGGGACAGAGGCTGCGGATATACTACAGGAGGGGGACAGAGGCTGCGGATATACTACAGGAGGGGGACAGAGGCTGCGGATATACTACAGGAGGGGGACAGAGGCTGCGGATATACTACAGGAGGGGGACAGAGGCTGCGGATATACTACAGGAGGGGGACAGAGGCTGCACTCAAACATGATGATAGTGTCCTCCTCACCCCCTCATAACAATATGCTCCTCCTCTGTCCACCATCATATTACAGTCTCCACACCAGTGTGTCCTGCTCCTGTGCTGTGCCCCTTTCACCTCTCCACAGGGCAGCACATCAGTGTCCTTTACTGTCCCCCTGCATGCCATGGCTTCACCCCCCCCCCCCCAGTAATGCCATGTCATCCTCTTTCGTCTGTCCCCAGACCCAGTAATGTCAGCCGCTGTCCCCAGTAATGTCATCCTCTGCCCCAGTGTCACTCTCCTCCTCCCTTGCCTTGCCCCTCTTTGGCTCCTCCGCCTACGGCGAGTGCATGAAACGTGGCCGCCGTGTCTTACCCAAGAACAAGTGTACTCTGGCATCTATTCAAAAATGGCACCAGACGGCGCTATTACGTTACTGCGCATGCGCCGCCCAGCCGAGCGAGTACGAGCTTTCCCGAGCCCGGCCGGCTTCGGAACGGCACATGCGCAGTTACATGGTCGGCTCGCGGCCATCTTTTTTAAGTAACGGACATTTGCGGGCTCCCCGGGCCGAGAATAGGAGCAAATCTACGGGCGGTTGGCAACACTGCAACCGGCCCACTGAGCCATCGGCCCACCGGGAAACTCCCGGTAGTCCCGATGGCCAGTCCATCCCTGGATTCCTCTCTGTAAGTTCCAGTAGGAGGTGATATCTGATTCTAAACCTCAGTAGGCAGAGACACCTCACTATAAATTCCAGTAGGAGGTGATATTTCATTCTAGACCTTAGTAAGCAGAGATTCCTCTCTGTAAGTTCCAGTAGGAGGTGATATCTCATTCTAGAACCCAGCAGGTGGGAATACCCCCAATGTAAATGCCAGTGGGGAGGGGTATCTCATTCTAGACCCCAGCAGGCAGGCAGAGATACCTCATTCTAGAATTACAGAAGGCTGGAACACGGCATGGGGTTAAACTTTTAAAGTGAGCCTATGACCAGGGCCGTTTGAAGGAATTTGGGGGCCCCAAGCAACAATTTTAAAGTTGAGAAGCGGGGGGGGGGGGGCCCGCTCGCGGGGGGGGTGTTCGCAGGAGGGGGGGCTGCACTAGGCACAGGCCTCGCTCCCGGTCTCACTGGCTGGCCCTAGCAACCAGTTCCTCCGGAAATGTAGTTATTAGTTAGTAGGGGGTGGCTGTGTCCTCTATTTCATTCCGGGACATTGTATTGTCCCAGAATGAAGGTGCCCGGGACCCAGGACAGACATGCCAATAGTGGGACAGTCCCGGGCAATCTGGGACACGTGGGCACCCTAGGCTGGCAGGAATTCCGCTTTGATATGTCTTGTAGTTTGAACGATAAAGCTGTTGACAGCTCTGATCCGTCGCTCTCCCCATCTTATTTTCTCTCAACTGCTGACACTATTTACAGATCTCACAGAATCCCCCGGGGAAGGCCCAGCATTTTCCTCGCGATCGCATGAAATGGCGCACAATTCCCCTTTCCTCTGCAGCAATTATTATGAGCAGCAAATGACATTCATCTCTGAGCTGAGCCCCCCCCCCCCCATCCCCACCGTTTTGCCCCCCCCCCATCTCTGGTGTCACCGCCAGCCAACCGTCACTCGGCTTCTTACAAACACCGACTTTCATCCTCTGAAGCCAAACACACAGCGGCAAACATAGCTGCCAACATTTTAAAGCAGTTTCCAGAGACACGTCAAAGCTGCTTGTTGGCGTCTCGGAGGACCACGTATCACAAAGTCACTGCCCGGCTCTTGTGACAGGTTTATGAAAAGTGGGAATGCTGCTCTTCATTAATGATTTCATTAGAAGGTCTGAAAATTTTAAATGAATTCGACATGCAAAGAGGGTCTTTAATCCACACTTGCTCGCTTTTTTTTTTCTCGAAAATCAGTCACGGATCTTCAGAAATCCTGGAGACGTCCACGGCGGAAAAATTAGCTTTATTTCGTATTCGTTTGTTAAGTTAATAGTTTTATTTCATCAGATTCGTTATGTTAGAATGATTATTTTTCAGAATTAGTTTCATATATTCGGATTTGTTTAGTATATACACTATATTGTCAAAAGTATTGGGACACCTACATTTACACGCACATGAACTTTAATGTCCTCCCCGTCTGGGAAGGCTGTCCTCCTAAACCTTGTGGACGGCCTGCCCAGAAGAGGTGAAGCTGTTATAGCTGCAAAGGGCGCGGCCAACTCAATATTGAACCCTCCGGACTAAGACTGGGATGGCATTAAAGTTCATGTGCGTGTAAAGGCAGGCGTCCCAATACTTATTGTGACAGCAGGAAGGTAAAGTCACCTGGTTGCATCCAGGGGGGTAGATATATTTCGCCCAGATTCAGGCTTTACGCCGACTTATACAACTAGGTGGAGAGTTGTATAAGGCTAGTGGGCTCATGGATGACTCATACCTCTAGGGAGAGTGTGGGGCGTCGTGCAGACAGAGATGAGGAGACCAGCTGAACCTTGTCAGCTCATTTAGGCCTCTATAAGAACTCCCAGATTCATTAGGTGTTAGCTCATGCCTGGAACCAGACCTGTGTGGACTGTCTAGGGAGAGTGAACCCCTGTGCGGTGAGGCAAAGCCTGTGTGGCTATTTGTTTGGACTTTTACTAAACCAGGGACTTAGGGACTAGGACAGCACTAGGCTGATCCCAGTTGTTAGTTAGGAAACCTGTATGTTTAGTCAGAGGTCAACTTGACCAGGATTTATTTTGGTTATGTTTCTTTTGCTTTGCTGTGTTTTGTCACTGTAAATAGAAAATAAACCGCACCTTTTTGATTTTGAAAACCACAACCTCCGTTTGCTGGGCCTGTTTTGTGTGGGGAGCCCATCCCGGGGGTCACACACACCCGCTGCCGAGCTAACCCCCTCACAGTTGGTGGAGAATGCGGGCAGTTTTTTTAAGCCAGCATGGAGGAGATACTGAAACAGCTGGCTCTAGCAAATGCCAATCAACAGCAGACAAATGCAGGTTTGCAAAGGAGCCTTGCAGCCCAGCAGCAAGCTCATCAACAAGCCCAGCAGCAATCTGAGGCCCGCTTCATAGACCTGTTACAGAAGCAAGAGCAGAGACTACAACAAATGGAAGCAGTAATGCAGCAACGTCCGCAGACCAGTGAGGAAAGCCGTCCCACTAATACCGCGTCCTTTGGGGTGAGTCGTTTATTGACAAAAATGACTGGAGAGGATGATCCAGAGGTATTTTTGACCACATTTGAAAGGACGGCTGAAAGAGAAAAGTGGCCTGAGGAGCAGTGGGCTGGACTGGTGGCTCCTCTGTTAACTGGTGAATCGCAGAAGGCTTACTATGACCTAGAGCCTAACCAAGCAAAAGACTATGTGATGCTAAAAGCTGAAATATTGGCAAGGCTGGGTGTCACCCAGGCTGTCCGGGCTCAGCGTGTGCATAACTGGACTTTCCAGCTTGGAAAACCCCCCAGGTCTCAAATGTATGATCTCATTCACCTGAGCAGAAAGTGGCTACAGCCAGAGACTTTGTCCGCACCAAAGATTGTGGAACGTGTTGTAATGGATCGGTTTTTGAGAGCTCTTCCTACTGCCATCCAAAAGTGGGTAAGCCATGGAGACCCAGAGACGGCCGATGGTCTTGTGGATCATGTGGAGAAATACTTGGCTACAGAGAACCTGACGGCCTCTTCCAGAGACACTCGGACTTTCCACCCTAAGACCAGACCATCCCCAGGGGCGGATAAGAGGATTCCAAGGGGTGAGGGTGGAGAGAGTGAGAGGGTGGGAGCTCTACCCCAAGTTTGGCGAGAACAGCCTGGGAAATCAGCGGCTCAAGAGGCGGCAAGAAGGATCGTTTGCTACCGCTGCCGGCAAGCGGGACATATTGCAGCCAATTGCCCGGTTGTGGAGGAACCCATGCAGTGTGACTTTCTGACGGGCAGACGTCAGTCGCTGTGTGCGACAGTCGCATGCACTGCCATTCGAGGAACTGAGAAACATTTATGCAAAATGTGTGTTAATGGTAGAAATGTTGTGGTATTGCTGGATTCAGGTAGCCTTGTGACCCTGATAAAGGCTGAGTTAGTTAAAACAGAGGTCTCTGGGAATAGCAAGGTAGCTGTTATTTGTGTGCATGGGGACACCCGAGAGTATCCAGTGACTACAGTGTGTTTCGAGACCCCCAAAGGTACCCTCTCTCATCCAGTGGGCTTAGTATCTCAGTTACCGCATGACGCCATTGTGGGAAGGGATTTTCCGAAGTTCTGGGAACTGTGGGATGATCCTGAGCCCCTCACTGGTGCCCCTATGTACCAGGAATGTGATAGCCAGAACTCCCCTGAGAGTGGTGAGGACTCTCCGGAATTTCCCTTATCAGTATTGGCAGGGGAGACTCAAGAAACTGGAGAGGAGCCCACCTCCTCAGACGAAAACCTACCGTCTGTGGAGTTTTCTGATCTTGAGGTTCACAGGGAAAACTTTGCCACAGAACAGTTGAAAGACCCCGCCCTAATAAAGGCACGGGAAAACGTAGTGAAAATAGATGGCGAGTTAGTGAACCCAGATAATACCTGCACTTACCCATACTTCAGCGTAGAGAAGGACCTACTGTATCGGGTGGCAAAAAGGGCAGAAGAAACCGTTGAGCAGCTTGTGGTGCCCAAACCTTACAGGAAGTTGGTGTTGGAGTTGGCCCATGGGCACATTCTTGGAGGTCATCTGGGGACAGAGAAAACCCGAGAGAGGGTATTACAGAGATTCTATTGGCCGGGGGTGATGAAGGACGTAGAAAATTATTGTTCCTCCTGCCCTGTGTGTCAGAGGTTGGCCCCGATGCCACATTTCCGTAGCCCGCTGGTCCCTCTACCCATCATTGAGGTCCCGTTTGAGAGGATCGCCATGGATTTGGTAGGTCCTATAATCAAGTCCGCTAGGGGGCACCAGTACATATTAGTTATAATGGACTATGCCACCCGTTATCCAGAAGCGATCCCTCTCCGAAATACCTCGGCCAAAACCATAGCCAAAGAGCTATCTCTTGTGTTTAGCCGGGTGGGTATTTGTAAAGAACTGCTTACGGACCAAGGTACACCCTTTATGTCCCGGGTTATGAAGGAGCTGTGTAAATTGTTCAAAGTGACGCAATTACGTACATCTGTGTATCACCCCCAAACCGATGGGCTGGTTGAAAGATTCAACAAAACCCTAAAACAAATGTTGAAGAAAGTGGTGGATAGAGATGGAAAGGATTGGGACTGTCTACTTCCTTATCTGATGTTTGCTATTAGGGAGGTGCCCCAATCCTCTACGGGATTCTCCCCCTTTGAGTTACTGTATGGGAGACACCCAAGAGGGCTGTTGGATATTGCCAAGGAAACTTGGGAAAGTGAGAGTTCTCCCCACAGGAGTGTGATTGAGCATGTCGCCCTGATGCAAGATCGAATTGCACAGGTAATGCCCATCGTGAAGGAACATTTGGCCCAAGCGCAGTTGGCACAGCAGAGAGTGTACAACCGTGGAGCCAAGACCCGTACCTTTTCCCCGGGGGATAGGATATTGGTACTTGTCCCTACGGTTGAAAGTAAATTCCTTGCCAAATGGCAAGGCCCCTACGAGATAATGGAAAAAGTGAGCGAAGTGAATTACAAGGTCAGACAACCAGGAAGGCGAAAGCCCGAACAGATCTATCACGTTAATCTGTTGAAAGCCTGGAGGGATAGAGAGTCCCTAGTCGCAGACACTTGGTCACCAGCTCAAACTGGTTGCGTGATTCCTGAGGTTGGAATAGCAGCCACCTTGTCACAACCCCAACAACAGGAGGTTAAGGAGTTTGTGCTTCGCAACAAGGAGGTATTCTCTGAGCTGCCAGGACAAACATCGGGGGTAGAGCATGACATCATTACCCCGCCCGGTGAAAGGGTGAAGTTAAAACCCTATCGGATCCCAGAGGCTCGACGGGAGGCAATACGGGAGGAAGTACAGAAAATGCTGAACTTAGGGGTGATAGAGGAGTCCCAAAGTGATTGGTCTAGTCCCATCGTGTTGGTGCCTAAACCGGATGGGAGCTGGCGATTTTGTAACGATTTTCGTCAGTTGAACAAAGTTACAAAATTTGACACCTACCCCATGCCACGTATAGATGAGTTGATCGACCGGCTGGGAACAGCCCGATACATGACGACTCTTGACCTCACAAAAGGGTATTGGCAAATCCCCCTGGCCAAGTCGGCCAAAGAGAAAACCGCATTTGTAACCCCAGACGGGGCGTTCCAATATAAAAGAATGCCGTTCGGGTTACAGAATGCGCCGGCCACATTCCAGCGGAAAATGGACCAGATGCTGAGGCCCCATCGGAAGTATGCTGCGGCTTACCTGGATGACGTAATTGTCCATAGCACAGATTGGGCCTCACATCTGCCAAAAGTGCAAGCAGTCCTGGACTCTGTTCGGGAAGCGGGGTTTACGGCTAACCCCAAGAAGTGTACCATTGGGCAGGAGGAGGCCAAATATCTTGGGTACACCATTGGGAGGGGGGTAATAAAACCCCAACTCAACAAAGTCGAGGCCATCCAGAGTTGGCCACGTCCCAACAGCAAGAAGCAGGTACGAGCCTTTCTGGGAATCTCTGGGTATTATCGGCGATTCATTCCCCACTTTGCTTCTAAGGCTGTGCCCCTAACCAACCTGACGAAGGGGAAAGGGTCGGTCATGATTAAATGGACCCCCGAGGCTGAGGCAGCATTCCAATTCTTGAAACAAGCCTTATGTAGCCAGCCAGTGTTGTACTCACCCGACTTCTCTAAAGACTTTGTCGTACAAAGTGATGCGTCAGATGTGGGGTTAGGAGCAGTATTGTCCCAGGTCTGGAACGGGGAAGAGCACCCAGTCATTTACCTCAGCAGGAAGTTGAAGTCCCATGAGGTAAATTACGCCACCGTTGAAAAGGAGTGTTTAGCGGTGAAGTGGGCTCTAGATTCCCTTCGGTACTATCTGCTAGGTAGGCACTTTGACATGGTTACGGATCACGCTCCGTTAAAGTGGATGGCTCAAAACAAGGAAACAAATAGAAGAGTGAATAGGTGGTTCCTGGCCCTCCAGGAATTCAACTTCACAGTAAAGCATCGCCCTGGCGTTCAAATGGGGAATGTGGATGCTTTGTCTCGAGTACATGAATGCCTGATTGCTGGTGTTCCAACCCCGAGGTTAAAACAAGAGGGGGGGGTATGTGACAGCAGGAAGGTAAAGTCACCTGGTTGCATCCAGGGGGGTAGATATATTTCGCCCAGATTCAGGCTTTACGCCGACTTATACAACTAGGTGGAGAGTTGTATAAGGCTAGTGGGCTCATGGATGACTCATACCTCTAGGGAGAGTGTGGGGCGTCGTGCAGACAGGGAGTTGATGAGACCAGCTGAAGCTTGTCAGCTCATTTAGGCCTCTATAAGAACTCCCAGATTCATTAGGTGTTAGCTCATGCCTGGAACCAGACCTGTGTGGACTGTCTAGGGAGAGTGAACCCCTGTGCGGTGAGGCAAAGCCTGTGTGGCTATTTGTTTGGACTTTTACTAAACCAGGGACTTAGGGACTAGGACAGCACTAGGCTGATCCCAGTTGTTAGTTAGGAAACCTGTATGTTTAGTCAGAGGTCAAGTTGACCAGGATTTATTTTGGTTATGTTTCTTTTGCTTTGCTGTGTTTTGTCACTGTAAATAGAAAATAAACCGCACCTTTTTGATTTTGAAAACCACAACCTCCGTTTGCTGGGCCTGTTTTGTGTGGGGAGCCCATCCCGGGGGTCACACACACCCGCTGCCGAGCTAACCCCCTCACATTATGATAATATAATGTATGTTCATTTCAAATCTAGTCAAAATGAAAAAAAAATATCTTGACATTCGAATTTTGACATCCAAAACTTGAGTTTCGGAAGACAGCTATATTTTTTCTATTTGATTTTATCCTGTTCTAATCTATTCTTTTTTTTTCTTCTATTCTGTTCGATTCTATTCTATCCTATTCTATTCCATTCTTTTTTTTTTCTAATCTATTATTTACTATTTTATTCTACAGTATAAAGAAGCATAAGTAGGAATCGTCATCTTATTGTCATTTTATACCTGACTGGATTTTTTGCAATATGTCTCCATTTCAAATTCATTTTCGATTTCTGATATTGAACTCGTAGTAACAAATTTCAACTAATCCAAAATAAATTGTAACAAATCAAATTATCCGAATTCGAGAATGAATTAGAATTGGAAAATTAATTTGAATTCAAATTCATTCTCGAATTTGGATAATTTGTTTTGTTGCAATTTTTTTTTGGATTACCGTATATACTCGAGTATAAGCCGACCCGAATATAAACCGAGTCACCTAATTTTACCACAAAAAACTGGGAAAAGGTATTGACTCTAGTATAAGCCTAGGGTGTCCATCCGCATGCCATACTGTGCCTCACTTTGCCTCACTGTGTCCATGTGCATGCCTCACTGTGCCCATGCCTCACTGTGTCCATGCATCACTGTGCCCATGCCTCACTGTGCCCATGCCTCACGGTGTCCATGCCTCACTGTGTCCATGCCTCACTGTGTCCATGCCTCACTGTGCCCATGCCTCACTGTGTCCATGCCTCACTGTGTCCATGCCTCACTGTGCCCATGCCTCACTGTGTCCATGCCTCACTGTGTCCATGCCTCACTGTGTCCATGCCTCACTGTGCCCATGCCTCACTGTGTCCATGCCTCACTGTGTCCATGCCTCACTGTGCCCATGCCTCACTGTGTCCATGCCTCACTGTGTCCATGCCTCACTGTGTCCATGCCTCACTGTGCCCATGCCTCACTGTGTCCATGCCTCACTGTGCCCATGCCTCACTGTGCCCATGCCTCACTGTGTCCATGCCTCACTGTGTCCATGCCTCACTGTGTCCATGCCTCACTGTGCCCATGCCTCACTGTGTCCATGCCTCACTGTGTCCATGCCTCACTGTGTCCATGACTAGACTGACGTTTAACATGTGAGTCTATGGAAGGGGTGCCCGGCTTTAAAAAATCGGTGCTCCCCGGCCGTAGGTCCCCCAGACAAAAAACTTTGTACACTTGTAGAGAAGAAATGGGGCTATATGTCTGCAAAGTGTCGGGTCCAGGGGACCTACGACCGGCCGGTAGCGGGTCCTCAAAGTCACCGGAGAAATTACCATTTAACATGGGAGTCTATGAAAGGGGTGCCTGGCTTTGAAAAATCAGTGCTCCCCGGCCGTAGGTCCCCTAGACAACAAACCTTGCACACTTGTAGAGGAGAAATGGGGCTACATGTGTGCCAGGCTTGGCGTCCAGGGGACCCAAGGCCGGCCAGTACCGGGTCCCCAAATATCCGGGAGATCAGGCACAAAAAGGTGACTCGAGTATAAGCCGAGGGGGGGCATTTTCAGCACAAAAAAATGTGCTGAAAAACTCGGCTTATACTCGAGTATATACGGTAGTTAAAATTTGTTACTATTGTGATCCAGAAATTAGGATACATACATCCAAGCCTCCAAATAATGAAAATTTCATCCAAATTTTGTTTCGTAACGAAACGAATTGCTCACCAAAAATCATACTGACTGTGCAAAGCGATGGCAACGTATATGTTGGGATGAGTGGTCGATTTTGCAGGAAAATGACTGATTTCAGCAGTTGAAATTAAAGGATAAGTAGGGAAAAGCTTGTTTGGCTGGGCTTCTCCTGTGGATCACAGGGGTGCAGTTTGTTTTGCACTCCTGTGACTTGTTTTCACAGACAGCTGAAGCCCCGCTCTCTGCTGTCGTTCCAGAAGTCGGTCCAGTCTCCGCCTCAGCACGACCATGGAGTTGGGATCCGCCCAGATCCCTGGACCGATACCCGGCTCAGCCTCTCAGTGAGCCACTGAGAGCCTGATCCGTCCGCTCCCGCCCCCTCCACAGCCCAGCACTCCAGTGAGCGAGGAGGGGGCGGAGCACAGAGCTGTGACTGACAGTCTCTAGCTCTCTGCTCACGTAGCTGTGAGAACCAAGCGATCAGCGGTGTTTGGTCGCTCGGTTCTCAGTGTAGAGGCGCAGGGGGAGAGATGCTGCATCCACCTAGGTAAGTATAAATCTACAAAAAAGCCGTACCCCATACTTCTCTTTTAAGCTCTAATTTTGCTATGTGGTTTTGATAGGGGAAAAAAAAAGTTCTCCTCTAAAGTGTGCCATGCTCTTAACTGGGGCGCCCCCTCATTGTGTGAAGTGGTTTTTCTGATTGACAAAGGGTTAGGCTATAGTTGACAATTACCATTGGGTTGGCTTTTTTATGGCATAAAAAAAGGTCTGAGGTAGTTGAAAGGATCTTCTCGACCTTCAGGAGTCATTTAATGACCATTGCACCCTTAAAAACCAACTCAAATCACCTTCATTTCACCCTCACCCTTGACACCATTTCCCAATTTTTGGAGTAGTTTCAACAAAGCAAAAACTCCCGATCTTACTCTTGCCTAGTTCTTATTAAGGGGCATTCCTTGTTGTGTTCCCCGTATATGCATGGAAGGACTGGCGTCAGCTGCTTCATGTCCAAATCTCACGAGCCCTTAATGTTGAGATGTCTGTATGGGCACGCACCCAGGAGTCGTGGGGAAGGAATCTGCTCTTTCACCAGACACCAGCGGGGCATCACAGTAGATGGGGATGCCAAACCTTAGTAGCAGGGATACCTAACTGTAAATCCCAGCAGAGGGCTACCTCACTTCAAACCCCAGTAGGTGAGAATGCTTATTTCTAGACCCCAACAGAACAGGGATATCTCATTCTATATCTAAATAGATGGTGATTATCTCATTCTAGATCCAAGTAGATGGGAATATCTCATTCTAGACACCAGTAGATGGGAATATCTCATTCTAGACACAAGTAGATGGGGAGATCTCATTCTAGACCGCAGTAGATGGGGATATCTCATTTTAGACCACAGTAGATGGGGGTACCTCATTCTAGACCCCAGTAGATGGGGATATCTCATCCTAGACCTTAGTATATGGGGATATCTCATTCTAGACCCAAGAATATGAGGATATCTCATTCTAAATCCCAGTGGATTAGGATATTCTCATCCTAGACCTCAGTAGATTGGGGTATTTCATCCTAGACCCCAGTAGATGGGGGTATCTCATTCTAGACCCCAGTAGATGGGGATATCTCATTCTAGACCCCAGTAGATGGGGGTACCTCGTTCTGGACCCCAGTAGATGGGGATATCTCATCTTAGACCTCAATAGATGGAGATATCTCATTATAGACCCAAGTAGATGGGGATATTACATTTTAGACCCAAGTAGATGGGGATATTTCATTCTAGACCCAAGTAGATGGGGATATCGCATTCTAGACCCCAATAGATTAGGATGTTCTCATTCTAGACCCTAGTAGATAGGGATATTTCATCCTAGACCCCAGTAGGTGGAGATGGGTTATTCTAGCAATTAATAGACAGGGTTACTTCCTTGCAGACCTTAGTAGGTATGTAGGGGTAGCTCATTCTAAATCACAATAAGTAGGAATGCCTCATTCTAGACCCCAGTAGGTGGAGATGACTCATTATAGACCCCAGCAAGTGGAGATGACTTATTCAAGCAATTAGTAGGTAGGGATACCTTATTCTAGATCCCAGTAGGCATGGAGGGATACCTTACCCTAAATCACAGTAAGCAGGGATGCCTCATTCTAGACCCCAGTAGATTGGAAAATATTTTTCTAGACCCCATCGTTTGGGGATATATCATGATTCTAGACTCCCATAGGTGAAGATAGGTCATTCTAGCAATTAGTATGCAGGCATACCTCATTCTAGACCCCAGTAGGCATGGAGGGATAGCTCATTCTAAATCACAGTAAGTAGGGGTGCCTCATGTTAGACCCCACTAGGTGGAGATTATTCATTCTGGACTCCAGTAGGTGTAGATAACTTATTCTAACAATTAGTAGACAGGCATACCTCATTTTAGACCCCAGTAGGTGGAGATGACACATTCTAGCAATTCATAGCTAGGTTGGGATACCCTTATTCTAGACCCCAGTAGGCATGGAGGTATACCTTATTCTAAATTGAGTGCCTAATTAAGGATTCCTCGTTCTAGACCCCAGTAGATGGGAATACACTATTCTAGACCCCATTGTTTTAGGATACATCATTCTAGACACAATAGTTGGGGATACTTCATTATAACTACTGGAGTGTCTGTATGCACATGCACCCAGGAGTGGTAGAAAAGAAAGGCAGTTGTGTTCCTTCACCAAACATCTCCCCTTGGGTGGGGAGTACTCTCTGTCTTGCACATATATATATTTTTTTTTTTACAGGGCCACAGTAAACATTGCACTGTCGGTCGATCTGTTACAAGAGTTGACTACACCAAGAAAACTGCACGGGATGGTAAGCATGACCAACACCTCCCTTTCAATTTTCTTTAGCTTGGCAGAAAATCTGTTGCCACACCTTGGTACCACTTCAGCCATCCTTTTCCCAGGGCAGTTTGTGCCCAAGCAGTGGTTCATAACTTCAGTGTCCAAGTAACCCCAGCAAGTTCATATTTTGAGAATTTTCCATAGATAATATAGCTGCCATGAATACCAAGCCGTTCACCTTGATTTGAAGCACAGATTAAACCATGACCTGTTGGGCGTATGCGAGGACCGAGGTTGGGATCTACTGCCCTAAAGTTGCCCTGGACGGCTATACTCACTGTGGGATCCGCCTGCTCCGGTGGCGCTGAATCGGTTGGTGGCACTACGGTGACTGGTGACATTTTTCTGCGGCTGGAACATGATAATGTGAATTTTCGGGGTGAAGAGGCATCCCAGGACCACCGAGCCACTGAGACTGACCGAGACGCACAGAGTAGTGGTCTGAACCTGAGAGACGGGGAGAGAAGAGCCATGAATTTAAGTGTCTAAGGGTCATATTTAAGTTTGTTTATGATTCACACAAAACCTAAAACATAAAATACAGATTAGACAAGGTCACACTAAATGGCCAAACTTTTGCGGACTCCAGATGATCACACCTTTATGAACTGGTTGGACATCTCATTGATGCTCCAATTCATCTGAAAGGTGTCCAGTAGGGTTGGGGTCAGGGTTCTGTACAAGACACTTGAGTTCCTCCACACAAAACTGGTCAAAACATGTCTTTATCTTTGTAGACACCTGACCATCACACCATCACACACCTATAAGCTTGTAGGGAATACCATTCCAAAACAATGGCCATTTATTAATATGGAGTTGCCCCACCATGGCCATTAACATGGGATTGCATCCTTTGTAGATATAAAATCTTCCACCCTTCTGGGAAGGCTTGTCTGTGGGAATTTGTGCCCATTTGTGAGGTCAAGTACTGATATTGGATGAAAAGATCTGACTCACATGTTTTGCCCCAGGATCACTATAATTCATTCCATTGGTGTTCAGTGGGGTTGAGGTCAGGGCTCTATGCAGGACACTTGAGTTCCTCCACACCAAACTGGCCACACCATGTCTTTATGGAACTGGCTTTGTGGACACCTGATTAACACACACCTATAAGCTTGTAGGGAATCCCATTCCAAAACAATGGCCATTAATTATTATGGAGTTGCCCCACCATGGCCATTAATATGGGATTGCATCCTTTGTGGCTATAACATCTTCCATCCTTCAGAAAAGGCTTTTCTGATGGGATTTCTGCTCATTTGTGAGGTCAGGTACTGATTTTGGATGAAAAGACCTGACGTATGTGTTTGACCCCCCCCCCCGTTGGGCACCAGAAAAAAAGACCAGGCTTACAGTTGGTGTTCCAATTCATCTCAAAGGTGATCAGTAGGGATGAGGTCAGGGCTCTGTGCAGGACACTCAAGTTCCTTCACACCAATCTGGCCCAACCACGTCTTTATGGAGCTGGAATTGTGGACACCTGGCCATCACACTTCTATAAGCTTGTAGGACATCCCATTCCAGAACCATGACTATTTATATGGAGGTGCCTCCACGCCCATTGATATGGATCCACCCCAAAGGTGCTCAGTAGGGTTGAGGTCAGGGCTCTGTGCAGGACACTCCAGTTCCTCCACACCAATCTGGCCAAACCATGTCTTTATGGAGCTGGATTTGTGGACACCTGGCCATCACACTCCTATAGGCTTGTAGGACATCCCATTCCAGAACCATGACTATTTATATGGAGGTGCCTCCACGCCCATTGATATAGATCCACCCCAAAGGTGTTCAGTAGGGTTGAGGTCAGGGCTTTGTGCAGGACACTCCAGTTCCTCCACACCAATCTGGCCAAACCACGTCTTTATGGAGCTGGATTTGTGGACACCTGGCCATCACACTCCTATAGGCTTGTAGGACATCCCATTCCAGAACCATGACTATTAATATAGAGGTGGCCTCACGCCCATTATTATGGATTCATCCCAAAGGTGTTCAGTAGGGTGTGAGGTCAGGGCTCTGTGCAGGACACTCCAGTTCCTCCACACCAATCTGGCCAAACCAGGTCTTTATGGAGCTGGATTTGTGGACACCTGGCCATCACACTCCTATAGGCTTGTAGGACATCCCATTCTAGAACCATGACTATTAATATGGAGGTGCCTCCACGCCCATTAATATGGATCCATCCCAAAGGTGTTCAGTAGGGTTGAGGTCAGGGCTCTGTGCAAGACACTCCAGTTCCTCCACACCAATCTGGTCACACAATCTCTTTATGGAGCTGACTTTGTACACTGGGAATAGTCATGGTGGAACAGAAAAGGGTCTTCACTCTTCACCAAACTGTTACCACAAGGATGGAAAATCACAATTGTCTACAATGTCTTTGTATGATGGAGGATTACCAGGACCCTTCACTGGAGACACCTGAAATCCATCATTTGGAGGAGGGGGGTCCACATTATTTTGGTCATATACTATGTATATTTTATATATGTATTATATGCATAAAACCAGCTCCTACAATCCTTCCATGGAAGAGGCACTGATGTACATATTCACTATGTAATATTTAGGGGAACATTTCTTGATTCCCTTTTTGGCACTTCAGCAAAGCCTTGGAAATGGTCGCTAAATGTCACGGCTACCTGGCAAGTCTTGGAGTTTGAAGAGAAAAGCTTGTGTGTACAAACCCTGAGGGAGCGATATGAGCGGCGCTGCCCACTGTGACTACGGGAGGAAACGCTTTGCCATCTGTGACCGTGGAGAAGACATTCATCTTTTCTCCATGCAGTGTTTTTGGCACAGCGGGGTCTCTGTAAATAAGGTTTCTATATTTATATCTGAGAGGATAAAAGAATAATTGCTGTTTTCTGGAAGCCGTGCATGCAACAAAATATATATAAAATATATATATATACAGTATATTCATAGAACCATAATAGACTAAAACACAGAGATCGGATGAGAACTCCCTACTTGTGGACTTCTTGGATTCATTTTTATAAATGTTCATCTCTCGGAATAGGAACTCCAGAAGCACAGCAGACAACCACAACACACACCATCACCTTCCTGTATGACAAGACACATAGGGGGAGATTTACTAAAACTGGGGCACACAGAACCTGGTGCAGCTCTGCATGGCAGCCAATCAGCTTCTAACTACAGCTTCTTCAATTAAGGTTTGACAATAAAACCTGGAAGCTGATTGGTTTCTATGCAGAGCTGCACCAGATTCTGTACTCTACAGTTTTAGTAAATCCACCCCATATTGCCACCTTACCTACAGCTTACCTATCCAGCACTGCTTCCTCCTCCAATGTCTGACAAGACGCACACTGTGACCTTTTATACAGCTTACCTATCCTGCACTGCTATTCCTAATTATACTATATTACCAAAAGTATTGGGACACCTGCCTTTACACGCACATGGGAAGAATGTTCCTTACATTGGTGATCAGTGAGAAGAATGTTCCTTACATTGGTGATCAGTGAGAAGAATGTTCCTTACATTGATGATCAGTGGGAAGAATGTTTCTTACATTGGTGATCAGTGGGAAGAATGTTCCTTACATTGGTGATCAGTGGGAAGAATGTTCCTTACATTGGTGATCAGTGGGAAGAATGTTCCTTACATTGGTGATCAGTGAGAAGAATGTTCCTTACATTGGTGATCAGTGAGAAGAATGTTCCTTACATTGGTGATCAGTGAGAAGAATGTCCCTTACATTGGTGATCAGTGGGAAGAATGTTCCTTACATTGGTGATCAGTGGGAAGAATGTTCCTTACATTGGTGATCAGTGAGAAGAATGTTCCTTACATTGGTGATCAGTGAGAAGAATGTTCCTTACATTGGTGATCAGTGAGAAGAATGTTCCTTACATTGGTGATCAGTGGGAAGAATGTCCCTTACATTGGTGATTAGTGGGAAGAATGTCCCTTACATTGGTGATCAGTGGGAAGAATGTTCCTTACATTGGTGATTAGTGGGAAGAATGTTCCTTACATTGGTGATCAGTGGGAAGAATGTCCCTTACATTGGTGATCAGTGGGAAGAATGTTCCTTACATTGGTGATCAGTGAGAAGAATGTTCCTTACATTGGTGATCAGTGGGAAGAATGTTCCTTACATTGGTGATCAGTGAGAAGAATGTCCCTTACATTGGTGATCAGTGGGAAGAATGTTCCTTACATTGGTGATTAGTGGGAAGAATGTCCCTTACATTGGTGATCAGTGGGAAGAATGTTCCTTACATTAGTGATCAGTGAGAAGAATGTTCCTTACATTGGTGATCAGTGAGAAGAATGTCCCTTACATTGGTGATCAGTGAGAAGAATGTTCCTTACATTGGTGATCAGTGAGAAGAATGTTCCTTACATTGGTGATCAGTGAGAAGAATGTTCCTTACATTGGTGATCAGTGAGAAGAATGTTCCTTACATTGGTGATCAGTGAGAAGAATGTTCCTTACATTGGTGATCAGTGGGAAGAATGTTCCTTACATTGGTGATCAGTGAGAAGAATGTTCCTTACATTGGTGATCAGTGAGAAGAATGTTCCTTACATTGGTGATCAGTGAGAACAATGTTCCTTACATTAGTGGTCAGTGAGAAGAATGTTCCTTACATTAGTGGTCAGTGAGAAGAATGTTCCTTACATTGGTGATCAGTGGGAAGAATGTTCCTTACATTGGGGTTCAGTGGGAAGAATGTCCCTTACATTGGTGATCAGTGGGAAGAATGCTCCTTACATTGGTGATCAGTGAGAAGAATGTTCCTTACATTGGTGATCAGTGAGAAGAATGTTCCTTACATTGGTGATCAGTGGGAAGAATGTCCCTTACATTGGTGATCAGTGGGAAGAATGTTCCTTACATTGGTGATCAGTGAGAAGAATGTTCCTTACATTGGTGATCAGTGGGAAGAATGTTCCTTACATTGGTGATCAGTGGGAAGAATGTTCCTTACATTGGTGATCAGTGGGAAGAATGTCCCTTACATTGGTGATCAGTGAGAAGAATGTTCCTTACATTGGTGATCAGTGAGAAGAATATTCCTTACATTAGTGGTCAGTGAGAAGAATGTTCCTTACATTGGTGATCAGTGGGAAGAATGTTCCTTACATTGGGGTTCAGTGGGAAGAATGTCCCTTACATTGGTGATCAGTGGGAAGAATGTCCCTTACATTGGGGATCAGTGGGAAGAATGTTCCTTACATTGGTGATCAGTGGGAAGAATGTCCCTTACATTGGTGATCAGTGGGAAGAATGTCCCTTACATTGGTGGTCAGTGAGAAGAATGTTCCTTACATTGGTGATCAGTGGGAAGAATGTCCCTTACATTGGTGATCAGTGAGAAGAATGTTCCTTACATTGGTGGTCAGTGAGAAGAATGTCCCTTACATTGGGGATCAGTGGGAAGAATGTCCCTTACATTGGTGATCAGTGGGAAGAATGCTCCTTACATTGGTGATCAGTGAGAAGAATGTTCCTTACATTGGTGATCAGTGGGAAGAATGTTCCTTACATTGGTGATCAGTGGGAAGAATGCTCCTTACATTGGTGATCAGTGGGAAGAATGCTCCTTACATTGGTGATCAGTGGGAAGAATGTCCCTTACATTGGTGATCAGTAAGAAGAATGTTCCTTACATTGGTGGTCAGTGGGAAGAATGTTCCTTACATTGGTGATCAGTGAGAAGAATGTCCCTTACATTGGTGATCAGTGGAAAAAATGTTCCTTACATTGGTGATCAGTGAGAAGAATGT
This sequence comes from Rana muscosa, assembly GCA_029206835.1. Taxonomy (NCBI): domain Eukaryota; kingdom Metazoa; phylum Chordata; class Amphibia; order Anura; family Ranidae; genus Rana; species Rana muscosa. The sequence continues at coordinate 287,992,057 of CM055120.1, forward strand.
CCCTTACATTGGTGATCAGTGGGAAGAATGTTCCTTACATTGGTGATCAGAGAGAAGAATGTCCCTTACATTGGTGATCAGTGGGAAGAATGTCCCTTACATTGGTGATCAGTGGGAAGAATGTTCCTTACATTGGTGATCAGTGGGAAGAATGCTCCTTACATTGGTGATCAGTGGGAAGAATGTTCCTTACATTGGTGATCAGTGGGAAGAATGTTCCTTACATTGGTGGTCAGTGGGAAGAATGTTCCTTACATTGGTGATCAGTGGGAAGAATGTTCCTTACATTGGTGATCAGTGGGAAGAATGCTCCTTACATTGGTGATCAGTGAGAAGAATGTTCCTTACATTGGTGGTCAGTGAGAAGAATGTCCCTTACATTGGGGATCAGTGGGAAGAATGTCCCTTACATTGGGGATCAGTGGGAAGAATGTTCCTTACATTGGTGATCAGTGGGAAGAATGTCCCTTACATTGGTGATCAGTGGGAAGAATGTCCCTTACATTGGTGGTCAGTGAGAAGAATGTTCCTTACATTGGTGATCAGTGGGAAGAATGTCCCTTACATTGGTGATCAGTGAGAAGAATGTTCCTTACATTGGTGGTCAGTGAGAAGAATGTCCCTTACATTGGGGATCAGTGGGAAGAATGTCCCTTACATTGGTGATCAGTGGGAAGAATGCTCCTTACATTGGTGATCAGTGAGAAGAATGTTCCTTACATTGGTGATCAGTGGGAAGAATGTTCCTTACATTGGTGATCAGTGGGAAGAATGCTCCTTACATTGGTGATCAGTGGGAAGAATGCTCCTTACATTGGTGATCAGTGGGAAGAATGTCCCTTACATTGGTGATCAGTAAGAAGAATGTTCCTTACATTGGTGGTCAGTGGGAAGAATGTTCCTTACATTGGTGATCAGTGAGAAGAATGTCCCTTACATTGGTGATCAGTGGAAAGAATGTTCCTTACATTGGTGATCAGTGAGAAGAATGTCCCTTACATTGGTGATCAGTGGGAAGAATGTTCCTTACATTGGTGATCAGTGAGAAGAATGTCCCTTACATTGGTGATCAGTGGGAAGAATGTCCCTTACATTGGTGATCAGTGGGAAGAATGTTCCTTACATTGGTGATCAGTGGGAAGAATGCTCCTTACATTGGTGATCAGTGGGAAGAATGTTCCTTACATTGGTGATCAGTGGGAAGAATGTTCCTTACATTGGTGGTCAGTGGGAAGAATGCTCCTTACATTGGTGATCAGTGGGAAGAATGTTCCTTACATTGGTGATCAGTGAGAAGAATGTTCCTTACATTGGTGATCAGTGGGAAGAATGTTCCTTACATTGGTGATCAGTGAGAAGAATGTTCCTTACATTGGTGATCAGTGAGAAGAATGTTCCTTACATTGGTGATCAGTGAGAAGAATGTTCCTTACATTGGTGATCAGTGGGAAGAATGTCCCTTACATTGGTGATCAGTGGGAAGAATGTCCCTTACATTGGTGATCAGTGGGAAGAATGTTCCTTACATTGGTGATCAGTGAGAAGAATGTTCCTTACATTGGTGATCAGTGGGAAGAATGTTCCTTACATTGGTGATCAGTGAGAAGAATGTTCCTTACATTGGTGATCAGTGAGAAGAATGTTCCTTACATTGGTGATCAGTGGGAAGAATGCTCCTTACATTGGTGATCAGTGGGAAGAATGTCCCTTACATTGATGATCAGTGAGAAGAATGTTCCTTACATTGGTGATCAGTGAGAAGAATGTTCCTTACATTGGTGATCAGTGGGAAGAATGTTCCTTACATTGGTGATCAGTGAGAAGAATGTCCCTTACATTGGTGATCAGTGGGAAGAATGTCCCTTACATTGGTGATCAGTGAGAAGAATGTTCCTTACATTGGTAATCAGTGAGAAGAATGTTCCTTACATTGGTGATCAGTGGGAAGAATGTTCCTTACATTGGTGATCAGTGAGAAGAATGTCCCTTACATTGGTGATCAGTGGGAAGAATGTTCCTTACATTGGTGATCAGTGAGAAGAATGTTCCTTACATTGGTGATCAGTGGGAAGAATGTTCCTTACATTGGTGATCAGTGAGAAGAATGTTCCTTACATTGGTGATCAGTGGGAAGAATGTTCCTTACATTGGTGATCAGTGGGAAGAATGTTCCTTACATTGGTGATCAGTGGTAAGAATGTTCCTTACATTGGTGATCAGTGGGAAGAATGTTCCTTACATTGGTGATCAGTGGGAAGAATGCTCCTTACATTGGTGATCAGTGGGAAGAATGTTCCTTACATTGGTGATCAGTGGGAAGAATGTTCCTTACATTGGTGATCAGTGGGAAGAATGTTCCTTACATTGGTGATCAGTGGGAAGAATGTTCCTTACATTTGTGATCAGTGGGAAGAATGTTCCTTACATTGGTGATCAGTGAGAAGAATGTCCCTTACATTGGTGATCAGTGGGAAGAATGTCCCTTATATTGGTGATCAGTGGGAAGAATGTTCCTTACATTGGTGATCAGTGAGAAGAATGTCCCTTACATTGGTGATCAGTGGGAAGAATGTTCCTTACATTGGTGATCAGTGGGAAGAATGTTCCTTACATTGGTGATCAGTGAGAAGAATGTCCCTTACATTGGTGATCAGTGGGAAGAATGTCCCTTACATTGGTGATCAGTGGGAAGAATGTCCCTTACATTGGTGATCAGTGGGAAGAATGCTCCTTACATTGGTGATCAGTGGGAAGAATGTTCCTTACATTGGTGATCAGTGAGAAGAATGTTCCTTACATTGGTGATCAGTGGGAAGAATGCTCCTTACATTGGTGATCAGTGGGAAGAATGTTCCTTACATTGGTGATCAGTGGGAAGAATGCCCCTTACATTGGTGATCAGTGAGAAGAATGCTCCTTACATTGGTGATCAGTGGGAAGAATGTTCCTTACATTGGTGATCAGTGGGAAGAATGTTCCTTACATTGGTGATCAGTGGGAAGAATGCCCCTTACATTGGTGATCAGTGAGAAGAATGCCCCTTACATTGGTGATCAGTGAGAAGAATGCCCCTTACATTGGTGATCAGTGGGAAGAATGTTCCTTACATTGGTGATCAGTGAGAAGAATGCCCCTTACATTGGTGATCAGTGAGAAGAATGCTCCTTACATTGGTGATCAGTGAGAAGAATGTTCCTTACATTGGTGATCAGTGGGAAGAATGTTCCTTACATTGGTGATCAGTGGGAAGAATGCCCCTTACATTGGTGATCAGTGAGAAGAATGCCCCTTACATTGGTGATCAGTGGGAAGAATGCTCCTTACATTGGTGATCAGTGAGAAGAATGTCCCCAACATTGGTGATCAGTGAGAAGAATGCCCCTTACATTGGTGATCAGTGGGAAGAATGCCCCTTACATTGGTGATCAGTGAGAAGAATGCCCCTTACATTGGTGATCAGTGGGAAGAATGTTCCTTACATTGGTGATCAGTGGGAAGAATGCCCCTTACATTGGTGATCAGTGAGAAGAATGTCCCTTACATTGGTGATCAGTGAGAAGAATGTTCCTTACATTGGTGATCAGTGGGAAGAATGTTCCTTACATTGGTGATCAGTGAGAAGAATGTTCCTTACATTGGTGATCAGTGAGAAGAATGTCCCTTACATTGGTGATCAGTGGGAAGAATGCTCCTTACATTGGTGATCAGTGAGAAGAATGTTCCTTACATTGGTGATCAGTGAGAAGAATGTTCCTTATATTGGTGATCAGTGGGAAGAATGCTCCTTACATTGGTGATCAGTGGGAAGAATGTTCCTTACATTGGTGATCAGTGGGAAGAATGCTCCTTACATTGGTGATCAGTGAGAAGAATGTTCCTTACATTGGTGGTCAGTGAGAAGAATGTCCCTTACATTGGGGATCAGTGGGAAGAATGTCCCTTACATTGGGGATCAGTGGGAAGAATGTTCCTTACATTGGTGATCAGTGGGAAGAATGTCCCTTACATTGGTGATCAGTGGGAAGAATGTCCCTTACATTGGTGGTCAGTGAGAAGAATGTTCCTTACATTGGTGATCAGTGGGAAGAATGTCCCTTACATTGGTGATCAGTGAGAAGAATGTTCCTTACATTGGTGGTCAGTGAGAAGAATGTCCCTTACATTGGGGATCAGTGGGAAGAATGTCCCTTACATTGGTGATCAGTGGGAAGAATGCTCCTTACATTGGTGATCAGTGAGAAGAATGTTCCTTACATTGGTGATCAGTGGGAAGAATGTTCCTTACATTGGTGATCAGTGGGAAGAATGCTCCTTACATTGGTGATCAGTGGGAAGAATGCTCCTTACATTGGTGATCAGTGGGAAGAATGTTCCTTACATTGGTGATCAGTGAGAAGAATGTTCCTTACATTGGTGATTAGTGAGAAGAATGTTCCTTACATTAGTGGTCAGTGAGAAGAATGTTCCTTACATTGGTGATCAGTGGGAAGAATGTTCCTTACATTGGGGTTCAGTGGGAAGAATGTCCCTTACATTGGTGATCAGTGGGAAGAATGTTCCTTACATTGGTGATCAGTGAGAAGAATGTCCCTTACATTGGTGATCAGTGGGAAGAATGTTCCTTACATTGGTGATCAGTGGGAAGAATGTCCCTTACATTGGTGATCAGTGAGAAGAATGTTCCTTACATTGGTGGTCAGTGAGAAGAATGTCCCTTACATTGGGGATCAGTGGGAAGAATGTCCCTTACATTGGTGATCAGTGGGAAGAATGCGCCTTACATTGGTGATCAGTGAGAAGAATGTTCCTTACATTGGTGATCAGTGAGAAGAATGTTCCTTACATTGGTGGTCAGTGAGAAGAATGTCCCTTACATTGGGGATCAGTGGGAAGAATGTCCCTTACATTGGTGATCAGTGGGAAGAATGCGCCTTACATTGGTGATCAGTGAGAAGAATGTTCCTTACATTGGTGATCAGTGGGAAGAATGTTCCTTACATTGGTGATCAGTAGGAAGAATGCTCCTTACATTGGTGATCAGTGGGAAGAATGTTCCTTACATTGGTGATCAGTGGGAAGAATGTTCCTTACATTGGTGATCAGTGAGAAGAATGTTCCTTACATTGGTGATCAGTGGGAAGAATGTTCCTTACATTGGTGATCAGTGGGAAGAATGTTCCTTACATTGGTGATCAGTGAGAAGAATGTCCCTTACATTGGTGATCAGTGGAAAGAATGTTCCTTACATTGGTGATCAGTGAGAAGAATGTCCCTTACATTGGTGATCAGTGGGAAGAATGTTCCTTACATTGGTGATCAGTGAGAAGAATGTCCCTTACATTGGTGATCATTGGGAAGAATGTTCCTTACATTGGTGATCAGTGAGAAGAATGTTCCTTACATTGGTGATCAGTGGGAAGAATGTTCCTTACATTGGTGATCAGTGGTAAGAATGTTCCTTACATTGGTGATCAGTGGGAAGAATGTTCCTTACATTGGTGATCAGTGGGAAGAATGTCCCTTACATTGGTGATCAGTGGGAAGAATGTTCCTTACATTGGTGATCAGTGGGAAGAATGCTCCTTACATTGGTGATCAGTGGGAAGAATGTTCCTTACATTGGTGATCAGTGGGAAGAATGTTCCTTACATTGGTGGTCAGTGGGAAGAATGCTCCTTACATTGGTGATCAGTGGGAAGAATGCTCCTTACATTGGTGATCAGTGGGAAGAATGTTCCTTACATTGGTGATCAGTGAGAAGAATGTTCCTTACATTGGTGATCAGTGAGAAGAATGTTCCTTACATTGGTGATCAGTGAGAAGAATGTTCCTTACATTGGTGATCAGTGGGAAGAATGTCCCTTACATTGGTGATCAGTGGGAAGAATGTCCCTTACATTGGTGATCAGTGGGAAGAATGTTCCTTACATTGGTGATCAGTGAGAAGAATGTTCCTTACATTGGTGATCAGTGGGAAGAATGTTCCTTACATTGGTGATCAGTGAGAAGAATGTTCCTTACATTGGTGATCAGTGAGAAGAATGTTCCTTACATTGGTGATCAGTGGGAAGAATGTTCCTTACATTGGTGATCAGTGAGAAGAATGTTCCTTACATTGGTGATCAGTGAGAAGAATGTTCCTTACATTGGTGATCAGTGAGAAGAATGTTCCTTACATTGGTGATCAGTGGGAAGAATGTTCCTTACATTGGTGATCAGTGGGATGAATGTTCCTTACATTGGTGATCAGTGGGAAGAATGTTCCTTACATTGGTGATCAGTGGGAAGAATGTTCCTTACATTGGTGATCAGTGGGAAGAATGTTCCTTACATTGGTGATCAGTGAGAAGAATGTTCCTTACATTGGTGATCAGTGGGAAGAATGTTCCTTACATTGGTGATCAGTGAGAAGAATGTTCCTTACATTGGTGATCAGTGGGAAGAATGCTCCTTACATTGGTGATCAGTGGGAAGAATGTTCCTTACATTGGTGATCAGTGGGAAGAATGTTCCTTACATTGGTGATCAGTGGGAAGAATGTTCCTTACATTGGTGATCAGTGGGAAGAATGTTCCTTACATTGGTGATCAGTGGGAAGAATGTTCCTTACATTGGTGATCAGTGGGAAGAATGTCCCTTACATTGGTGATCAGTGGGAAGAATGTTCCTTACATTGGTGATCAGTGGGAAGAATGTTCCTTACATTGGTGATCAGTGGGAAGAATGTTCCTTACATTGGTGATCAGTGAGAAGAATGTCCCTTACATTGGTGATCAGTGAGAAGAATGTCCCTTACATTGGTGATCAGTGAGAAGAATGTTCCTTACATTGGTGATCAGTGAGAAGAATGTTCCTTACATTGGTGGTCAGTGGGAAGAATGTTCCTTACATTGGTGATCAGTGGGAAGAATGTCCCTTACATTGGTGATCAGTGGGAAGAATGTCCCTTACATTGGTGATCAGTGAGAAGAATGATCCTTACATTGGTGATCAGTGAGAAGAATGATCCTTACATTGGTGATCAGTGAGAAGAATGTTCCTTACATTGGTGGTCAGTGGGAAGAATGTTCCTTACATTGGTGATCAGTGGGAAGAATGTCCCTTACATTGGTGATCAGTGAGAAGAATGTTCCTTACATTGGTGATCAGTGGGAAGAATGTCCCTTACATTGGTGATCAGTGAGAAGAATGTTCCTTACATTGGTGATCAGTGGGAAGAATGTTCCTTACATTGGTGATCAGTGGGAAGAATGTCCCTTACATTGGTGATCAGTGAGAAGAATGTTCCTTACATTGGTGATCAGTGGGAAGAATGTTCCTTACATTGGTGATCAGTGGGAAGAATGTTCCTTACATTGGTGATCAGTGGGAAGAATGCCCCTTACATTGGTGATCAGTGAGAAGAATGTTCCTTACATTGGTGATCAGTGAGAAGAATGTTCCTTACATTGGTGATCAGTGGGAAGAATGTTCCTTACATTGGTGATCAGTGGGAAGAATGCCCCTTACATTGGTGATCAGTGAGAAGAATGCCCCTTACATTGGTGATCAGTGAGAAGAATGCCCCTTACATTGGTGATCAGTGGGAAGAATTCCCCTTACATTGGTGATCAGTGAGAAGAATGCCCCTTACATTGGTGATCAGTGAGAAGAATGCCCCTTACATTGGTGATCAGTGGGAAGAATGCTCCTTACATTGGTGATCAGTGGGAAGAATGTTCCTTACATTGGTGATCAGTGAGAAGAATGTTCCTTACATTGGTGATCAGTGAGAAGAATGTTCCTTACATTGGTGATCAGTGAGAAGAATGTTCCTTACATTGGTGATCAGTGAGAAGAATGTTCCTTACATTGGTGACCAGTGGGAAGAATGCTCCTTACATTGGTGATCAGTGCGAAGAATGTTTCTTACATTGGTGATCAGTGAGAAGAATGCCCCTTACATTGGTGATCAGTGCGAAGAATGCCCCTTACATTGGTGATCAGTGGGAAGAATGCTCCTTACATTGGTGATCAGTGGGAAGAATGTTCCTTACATTGGTGATCAGTGGGAAGAATGTTCCTTACATTGGTGATCAGTGGGAAGAATGTTCCTTACATTGGTGATCAGTGGGAAGAATATTCCTTACATTGGTGGTCAGTGAGAAGAATGTTCCTTACATTGGTGATCAGTGAGAAGAATGTTCCTTACATTGGTGATCAGTGAGAAGAATGTTCCTTACATTGGTGATCAGTGAGAAGAATGTTCCTTACATTGGTGATCAGTGGTAAGAATGTTCCTTACATTGGTGGTCAGTGAGAAGAATGTTCCTTACATTGGTGATCAGTGAGAAGAATGTTCCTTACATTGGTGATCAGTGAGAAGAATGTTCCTTACATTGGTGATCAGTGGGAAGAATGTTCCTTACATTGGTGGTCAGTGAGAAGAATGTTCCTTACATTGGTGATCAGTGAGAAGAATGTTCCTTACATTGGTGATCAGTGAGAAGAATGTTCCTTACATTGGTGGTCAGTGGGAAGAATGTTCCTTACATTGGTGATCAGTGGGAAGAATGCTCCTTACATTGGTGATCAGTGGGAAGAATGCTCCTTACATTGGTGATCAGTGGGAAGAATGTTCCTTACATTGGTGATCAGTGGGAAGAATGCTCCTTACATTGGTGATCAGTGGGAAGAATGTTCCTTACATTGGTGATCAGTGGGAAGAATGTTCCTTACATTGGTGATCAGTGGGAAGAATGCTCCTTACATTGGTGATCAGTGAGAAGAATGCCCCTTACATTGGTGATCAGTGAGAAGAATGCCCCTTACATTGGTGATCAGTGAGAAGAATGCCCCTTACATTGGTGATCAGTGGGAAGAATGTTCCTTACATTGGTGATCAGTGGGAAGAATGTTCCTTACATTGGTGATCAGTGGGAAGAATGTTCCTTACATTGGTGATCAGTGGGAAGAATGTTCCTTACATTGGTGATCAGTGGGAAGAATATTCCTTACATTGGTGGTCAGTGAGAAGAATGCTCCTTACATTGGTGATCAGTGAGAAGAATGTTCCTTACATTGGTGATCAGTGAGAAGAATGTTCCTTACATTGGTGATCAGTGAGAAGAATGTTCCTTACATTGGTGATCAGTGGGAAGAATGTTCCTTACATTGGTGGTCAGTGAGAAGAATGTTCCTTACATTGGTGATCAGTGAGAAGAATGTTCCTTACATTGGTGATCAGTGGGAAGAATGTTCCTTACATTGGTGATCAGTGAGAAGAATGTTCCTTACATTGGTGATCAGTGAGAAGAATGTTCCTTACATTGGTGATCAGTGAGAACAATGTTCCTTACATTAGTGGTCAGTGAGAAGAATGTTCCTTACATTAGTGGTCAGTGAGAAGAATGTTCCTTACATTGGTGATCAGTGGGAAGAATGTTCCTTACATTGGGGTTCAGTGGGAAGAATGTCCCTTACATTGGTGATCAGTGGGAAGAATGCTCCTTACATTGGTGATCAGTGAGAAGAATGTTCCTTACATTGGTGATCAGTGAGAAGAATGTTCCTTACATTGGTGATCAGTGGGAAGAATGTCCCTTACATTGGTGATCAGTGGGAAGAATGTTCCTTACATTGGTGATCAGTGAGAAGAATGTTCCTTACATTGGTGATCAGTGGGAAGAATGTTCCTTACATTGGTGATCAGTGGGAAGAATGTTCCTTACATTGGTGATCAGTGGGAAGAATGTCCCTTACATTGGTGATCAGTGAGAAGAATGTTCCTTACATTGGTGATCAGTGAGAAGAATATTCCTTACATTAGTGGTCAGTGAGAAGAATGTTCCTTACATTGGTGATCAGTGGGAAGAATGTTCCTTACATTGGGGTTCAGTGGGAAGAATGTCCCTTACATTGGTGATCAGTGGGAAGAATGTCCCTTACATTGGGGATCAGTGGGAAGAATGTTCCTTACATTGGTGATCAGTGGGAAGAATGTCCCTTACATTGGTGATCAGTGGGAAGAATGTCCCTTACATTGGTGGTCAGTGAGAAGAATGTTCCTTACATTGGTGATCAGTGGGAAGAATGTCCCTTACATTGGTGATCAGTGAGAAGAATGTTCCTTACATTGGTGGTCAGTGAGAAGAATGTCCCTTACATTGGGGATCAGTGGGAAGAATGTCCCTTACATTGGTGATCAGTGGGAAGAATGCTCCTTACATTGGTGATCAGTGAGAAGAATGTTCCTTACATTGGTGATCAGTGGGAAGAATGTTCCTTACATTGGTGATCAGTGGGAAGAATGCTCCTTACATTGGTGATCAGTGGGAAGAATGCTCCTTACATTGGTGATCAGTGGGAAGAATGTCCCTTACATTGGTGATCAGTAAGAAGAATGTTCCTTACATTGGTGGTCAGTGGGAAGAATGTTCCTTACATTGGTGATCAGTGAGAAGAATGTCCCTTACATTGGTGATCAGTGGAAAAAATGTTCCTTACATTGGTGATCAGTGAGAAGAATGTCCCTTACATTGGTGATCAGTGGGAAGAATGTTCCTTACATTGGTGATCAGAGAGAAGAATGTCCCTTACATTGGTGATCAGTGGGAAGAATGTCCCTTACATTGGTGATCAGTGGGAAGAATGTTCCTTACATTGGTGATCAGTGGGAAGAATGCTCCTTACATTGGTGATCAGTGGGAAGAATGTTCCTTACATTGGTGATCAGTGGGAAGAATGTTCCTTACATTGGTGGTCAGTGGGAAGAATGTTCCTTACATTGGTGATCAGTGGGAAGAATGTTCCTTACATTGGTGATCAGTGGGAAGAATGCTCCTTACATTGGTGATCAGTGAGAAGAATGTTCCTTACATTGGTGGTCAGTGAGAAGAATGTCCCTTACATTGGGGATCAGTGGGAAGAATGTCCCTTACATTGGGGATCAGTGGGAAGAATGTTCCTTACATTGGTGATCAGTGGGAAGAATGTCCCTTACATTGGTGATCAGTGGGAAGAATGTCCCTTACATTGGTGGTCAGTGAGAAGAATGTTCCTTACATTGGTGATCAGTGGGAAGAATGTCCCTTACATTGGTGATCAGTGAGAAGAATGTTCCTTACATTGGTGGTCAGTGAGAAGAATGTCCCTTACATTGGGGATCAGTGGGAAGAATGTCCCTTACATTGGTGATCAGTGGGAAGAATGCTCCTTACATTGGTGATCAGTGAGAAGAATGTTCCTTACATTGGTGATCAGTGGGAAGAATGTTCCTTACATTGGTGATCAGTGGGAAGAATGCTCCTTACATTGGTGATCAGTGGGAAGAATGCTCCTTACATTGGTGATCAGTGGGAAGAATGTCCCTTACATTGGTGATCAGTAAGAAGAATGTTCCTTACATTGGTGGTCAGTGGGAAGAATGTTCCTTACATTGGTGATCAGTGAGAAGAATGTCCCTTACATTGGTGATCAGTGGAAAGAATGTTCCTTACATTGGTGATCAGTGAGAAGAATGTCCCTTACATTGGTGATCAGTGGGAAGAATGTTCCTTACATTGGTGATCAGTGAGAAGAATGTCCCTTACATTGGTGATCAGTGGGAAGAATGTCCCTTACATTGGTGATCAGTGGGAAGAATGTTCCTTACATTGGTGATCAGTGGGAAGAATGCTCCTTACATTGGTGATCAGTGGGAAGAATGTTCCTTACATTGGTGATCAGTGGGAAGAATGTTCCTTACATTGGTGGTCAGTGGGAAGAATGCTCCTTACATTGGTGATCAGTGGGAAGAATGTTCCTTACATTGGTGATCAGTGAGAAGAATGTTCCTTACATTGGTGATCAGTGGGAAGAATGTTCCTTACATTGGTGATCAGTGAGAAGAATGTTCCTTACATTGGTGATCAGTGAGAAGAATGTTCCTTACATTGGTGATCAGTGAGAAGAATGTTCCTTACATTGGTGATCAGTGGGAAGAATGTCCCTTACATTGGTGATCAGTGGGAAGAATGTCCCTTACATTGGTGATCAGTGGGAAGAATGTTCCTTACATTGGTGATCAGTGAGAAGAATGTTCCTTACATTGGTGATCAGTGGGAAGAATGTTCCTTACATTGGTGATCAGTGAGAAGAATGTTCCTTACATTGGTGATCAGTGAGAAGAATGTTCCTTACATTGGTGATCAGTGGGAAGAATGCTCCTTACATTGGTGATCAGTGGGAAGAATGTCCCTTACATTGATGATCAGTGAGAAGAATGTTCCTTACATTGGTGATCAGTGAGAAGAATGTTCCTTACATTGGTGATCAGTGGGAAGAATGTTCCTTACATTGGTGATCAGTGAGAAGAATGTCCCTTACATTGGTGATCAGTGGGAAGAATGTCCCTTACATTGGTGATCAGTGAGAAGAATGTTCCTTACATTGGTAATCAGTGAGAAGAATGTTCCTTACATTGGTGATCAGTGGGAAGAATGTTCCTTACATTGGTGATCAGTGAGAAGAATGTCCCTTACATTGGTGATCAGTGGGAAGAATGTTCCTTACATTGGTGATCAGTGAGAAGAATGTTCCTTACATTGGTGATCAGTGGGAAGAATGTTCCTTACATTGGTGATCAGTGAGAAGAATGTTCCTTACATTGGTGATCAGTGGGAAGAATGTTCCTTACATTGGTGATCAGTGGGAAGAATGTTCCTTACATTGGTGATCAGTGGTAAGAATGTTCCTTACATTGGTGATCAGTGGGAAGAATGTTCCTTACATTGGTGATCAGTGGGAAGAATGCTCCTTACATTGGTGATCAGTGGGAAGAATGTTCCTTACATTGGTGATCAGTGGGAAGAATGTTCCTTACATTGGTGATCAGTGGGAAGAATGTTCCTTACATTGGTGATCAGTGGGAAGAATGTTCCTTACATTTGTGATCAGTGGGAAGAATGTTCCTTACATTGGTGATCAGTGAGAAGAATGTCCCTTACATTGGTGATCAGTGGGAAGAATGTCCCTTATATTGGTGATCAGTGGGAAGAATGTTCCTTACATTGGTGATCAGTGAGAAGAATGTCCCTTACATTGGTGATCAGTGGGAAGAATGTTCCTTACATTGGTGATCAGTGGGAAGAATGTTCCTTACATTGGTGATCAGTGAGAAGAATGTCCCTTACATTGGTGATCAGTGGGAAGAATGTCCCTTACATTGGTGATCAGTGGGAAGAATGTCCCTTACATTGGTGATCAGTGGGAAGAATGCTCCTTACATTGGTGATCAGTGGGAAGAATGTTCCTTACATTGGTGATCAGTGAGAAGAATGTTCCTTACATTGGTGATCAGTGGGAAGAATGCTCCTTACATTGGTGATCAGTGGGAAGAATGTTCCTTACATTGGTGATCAGTGGGAAGAATGCCCCTTACATTGGTGATCAGTGAGAAGAATGCTCCTTACATTGGTGATCAGTGGGAAGAATGTTCCTTACATTGGTGATCAGTGGGAAGAATGTTCCTTACATTGGTGATCAGTGGGAAGAATGCCCCTTACATTGGTGATCAGTGAGAAGAATGCCCCTTACATTGGTGATCAGTGAGAAGAATGCCCCTTACATTGGTGATCAGTGGGAAGAATGTTCCTTACATTGGTGATCAGTGAGAAGAATGCCCCTTACATTGGTGATCAGTGAGAAGAATGCTCCTTACATTGGTGATCAGTGAGAAGAATGTTCCTTACATTGGTGATCAGTGGGAAGAATGTTCCTTACATTGGTGATCAGTGGGAAGAATGCCCCTTACATTGGTGATCAGTGAGAAGAATGCCCCTTACATTGGTGATCAGTGGGAAGAATGCTCCTTACATTGGTGATCAGTGAGAAGAATGTCCCCAACATTGGTGATCAGTGAGAAGAATGCCCCTTACATTGGTGATCAGTGGGAAGAATGCCCCTTACATTGGTGATCAGTGAGAAGAATGCCCCTTACATTGGTGATCAGTGGGAAGAATGTTCCTTACATTGGTGATCAGTGGGAAGAATGCCCCTTACATTGGTGATCAGTGAGAAGAATGTCCCTTACATTGGTGATCAGTGAGAAGAATGTTCCTTACATTGGTGATCAGTGGGAAGAATGTTCCTTACATTGGTGATCAGTGAGAAGAATGTTCCTTACATTGGTGATCAGTGAGAAGAATGTCCCTTACATTGGTGATCAGTGGGAAGAATGCTCCTTACATTGGTGATCAGTGAGAAGAATGTTCCTTACATTGGTGATCAGTGAGAAGAATGTTCCTTATATTGGTGATCAGTGGGAAGAATGCTCCTTACATTGGTGATCAGTGGGAAGAATGTTCCTTACATTGGTGATCAGTGGGAAGAATGCTCCTTACATTGGTGATCAGTGAGAAGAATGTTCCTTACATTGGTGGTCAGTGAGAAGAATGTCCCTTACATTGGGGATCAGTGGGAAGAATGTCCCTTACATTGGGGATCAGTGGGAAGAATGTTCCTTACATTGGTGATCAGTGGGAAGAATGTCCCTTACATTGGTGATCAGTGGGAAGAATGTCCCTTACATTGGTGGTCAGTGAGAAGAATGTTCCTTACATTGGTGATCAGTGGGAAGAATGTCCCTTACATTGGTGATCAGTGAGAAGAATGTTCCTTACATTGGTGGTCAGTGAGAAGAATGTCCCTTACATTGGGGATCAGTGGGAAGAATGTCCCTTACATTGGTGATCAGTGGGAAGAATGCTCCTTACATTGGTGATCAGTGAGAAGAATGTTCCTTACATTGGTGATCAGTGGGAAGAATGTTCCTTACATTGGTGATCAGTGGGAAGAATGCTCCTTACATTGGTGATCAGTGGGAAGAATGCTCCTTACATTGGTGATCAGTGGGAAGAATGTTCCTTACATTGGTGATCAGTGAGAAGAATGTTCCTTACATTGGTGATTAGTGAGAAGAATGTTCCTTACATTAGTGGTCAGTGAGAAGAATGTTCCTTACATTGGTGATCAGTGGGAAGAATGTTCCTTACATTGGGGTTCAGTGGGAAGAATGTCCCTTACATTGGTGATCAGTGGGAAGAATGTTCCTTACATTGGTGATCAGTGAGAAGAATGTCCCTTACATTGGTGATCAGTGGGAAGAATGTTCCTTACATTGGTGATCAGTGGGAAGAATGTCCCTTACATTGGTGATCAGTGAGAAGAATGTTCCTTACATTGGTGGTCAGTGAGAAGAATGTCCCTTACATTGGGGATCAGTGGGAAGAATGTCCCTTACATTGGTGATCAGTGGGAAGAATGCGCCTTACATTGGTGATCAGTGAGAAGAATGTTCCTTACATTGGTGATCAGTGAGAAGAATGTTCCTTACATTGGTGGTCAGTGAGAAGAATGTCCCTTACATTGGGGATCAGTGGGAAGAATGTCCCTTACATTGGTGATCAGTGGGAAGAATGCGCCTTACATTGGTGATCAGTGAGAAGAATGTTCCTTACATTGGTGATCAGTGGGAAGAATGTTCCTTACATTGGTGATCAGTAGGAAGAATGCTCCTTACATTGGTGATCAGTGGGAAGAATGTTCCTTACATTGGTGATCAGTGGGAAGAATGTTCCTTACATTGGTGATCAGTGAGAAGAATGTTCCTTACATTGGTGATCAGTGGGAAGAATGTTCCTTACATTGGTGATCAGTGGGAAGAATGTTCCTTACATTGGTGATCAGTGAGAAGAATGTCCCTTACATTGGTGATCAGTGGAAAGAATGTTCCTTACATTGGTGATCAGTGAGAAGAATGTCCCTTACATTGGTGATCAGTGGGAAGAATGTTCCTTACATTGGTGATCAGTGAGAAGAATGTCCCTTACATTGGTGATCATTGGGAAGAATGTTCCTTACATTGGTGATCAGTGAGAAGAATGTTCCTTACATTGGTGATCAGTGGGAAGAATGTTCCTTACATTGGTGATCAGTGGTAAGAATGTTCCTTACATTGGTGATCAGTGGGAAGAATGTTCCTTACATTGGTGATCAGTGGGAAGAATGTCCCTTACATTGGTGATCAGTGGGAAGAATGTTCCTTACATTGGTGATCAGTGGGAAGAATGCTCCTTACATTGGTGATCAGTGGGAAGAATGTTCCTTACATTGGTGATCAGTGGGAAGAATGTTCCTTACATTGGTGGTCAGTGGGAAGAATGCTCCTTACATTGGTGATCAGTGGGAAGAATGCTCCTTACATTGGTGATCAGTGGGAAGAATGTTCCTTACATTGGTGATCAGTGAGAAGAATGTTCCTTACATTGGTGATCAGTGAGAAGAATGTTCCTTACATTGGTGATCAGTGAGAAGAATGTTCCTTACATTGGTGATCAGTGGGAAGAATGTCCCTTACATTGGTGATCAGTGGGAAGAATGTCCCTTACATTGGTGATCAGTGGGAAGAATGTTCCTTACATTGGTGATCAGTGAGAAGAATGTTCCTTACATTGGTGATCAGTGGGAAGAATGTTCCTTACATTGGTGATCAGTGAGAAGAATGTTCCTTACATTGGTGATCAGTGAGAAGAATGTTCCTTACATTGGTGATCAGTGGGAAGAATGTTCCTTACATTGGTGATCAGTGAGAAGAATGTTCCTTACATTGGTGATCAGTGAGAAGAATGTTCCTTACATTGGTGATCAGTGAGAAGAATGTTCCTTACATTGGTGATCAGTGGGAAGAATGTTCCTTACATTGGTGATCAGTGGGATGAATGTTCCTTACATTGGTGATCAGTGGGAAGAATGTTCCTTACATTGGTGATCAGTGGGAAGAATGTTCCTTACATTGGTGATCAGTGGGAAGAATGTTCCTTACATTGGTGATCAGTGAGAAGAATGTTCCTTACATTGGTGATCAGTGGGAAGAATGTTCCTTACATTGGTGATCAGTGAGAAGAATGTTCCTTACATTGGTGATCAGTGGGAAGAATGCTCCTTACATTGGTGATCAGTGGGAAGAATGTTCCTTACATTGGTGATCAGTGGGAAGAATGTTCCTTACATTGGTGATCAGTGGGAAGAATGTTCCTTACATTGGTGATCAGTGGGAAGAATGTTCCTTACATTGGTGATCAGTGGGAAGAATGTTCCTTACATTGGTGATCAGTGGGAAGAATGTCCCTTACATTGGTGATCAGTGGGAAGAATGTTCCTTACATTGGTGATCAGTGGGAAGAATGTTCCTTACATTGGTGATCAGTGGGAAGAATGTTCCTTACATTGGTGATCAGTGAGAAGAATGTCCCTTACATTGGTGATCAGTGAGAAGAATGTCCCTTACATTGGTGATCAGTGAGAAGAATGTTCCTTACATTGGTGATCAGTGAGAAGAATGTTCCTTACATTGGTGGTCAGTGGGAAGAATGTTCCTTACATTGGTGATCAGTGGGAAGAATGTCCCTTACATTGGTGATCAGTGGGAAGAATGTCCCTTACATTGGTGATCAGTGAGAAGAATGATCCTTACATTGGTGATCAGTGAGAAGAATGATCCTTACATTGGTGATCAGTGAGAAGAATGTTCCTTACATTGGTGGTCAGTGGGAAGAATGTTCCTTACATTGGTGATCAGTGGGAAGAATGTCCCTTACATTGGTGATCAGTGAGAAGAATGTTCCTTACATTGGTGATCAGTGGGAAG
Source organism: Rana muscosa (assembly GCA_029206835.1). Taxonomy (NCBI): domain Eukaryota; kingdom Metazoa; phylum Chordata; class Amphibia; order Anura; family Ranidae; genus Rana; species Rana muscosa. The sequence continues at coordinate 288,009,722 of CM055120.1, forward strand.
AATGTCCCTTACATTGGTGATCAGTGAGAAGAATGTTCCTTACATTGGTGATCAGTGGGAAGAATGTTCCTTACATTGGTGATCAGTGGGAAGAATGTCCCTTACATTGGTGATCAGTGAGAAGAATGTTCCTTACATTGGTGATCAGTGGGAAGAATGTTCCTTACATTGGTGATCAGTGGGAAGAATGTTCCTTACATTGGTGATCAGTGGGAAGAATGCCCCTTACATTGGTGATCAGTGAGAAGAATGTTCCTTACATTGGTGATCAGTGAGAAGAATGTTCCTTACATTGGTGATCAGTGGGAAGAATGTTCCTTACATTGGTGATCAGTGGGAAGAATGCCCCTTACATTGGTGATCAGTGAGAAGAATGCCCCTTACATTGGTGATCAGTGAGAAGAATGCCCCTTACATTGGTGATCAGTGGGAAGAATTCCCCTTACATTGGTGATCAGTGAGAAGAATGCCCCTTACATTGGTGATCAGTGAGAAGAATGCCCCTTACATTGGTGATCAGTGGGAAGAATGCTCCTTACATTGGTGATCAGTGGGAAGAATGTTCCTTACATTGGTGATCAGTGAGAAGAATGTTCCTTACATTGGTGATCAGTGAGAAGAATGTTCCTTACATTGGTGATCAGTGAGAAGAATGTTCCTTACATTGGTGATCAGTGAGAAGAATGTTCCTTACATTGGTGACCAGTGGGAAGAATGCTCCTTACATTGGTGATCAGTGCGAAGAATGTTTCTTACATTGGTGATCAGTGAGAAGAATGCCCCTTACATTGGTGATCAGTGCGAAGAATGCCCCTTACATTGGTGATCAGTGGGAAGAATGCTCCTTACATTGGTGATCAGTGGGAAGAATGTTCCTTACATTGGTGATCAGTGGGAAGAATGTTCCTTACATTGGTGATCAGTGGGAAGAATGTTCCTTACATTGGTGATCAGTGGGAAGAATATTCCTTACATTGGTGGTCAGTGAGAAGAATGTTCCTTACATTGGTGATCAGTGAGAAGAATGTTCCTTACATTGGTGATCAGTGAGAAGAATGTTCCTTACATTGGTGATCAGTGAGAAGAATGTTCCTTACATTGGTGATCAGTGGTAAGAATGTTCCTTACATTGGTGGTCAGTGAGAAGAATGTTCCTTACATTGGTGATCAGTGAGAAGAATGTTCCTTACATTGGTGATCAGTGAGAAGAATGTTCCTTACATTGGTGATCAGTGGGAAGAATGTTCCTTACATTGGTGGTCAGTGAGAAGAATGTTCCTTACATTGGTGATCAGTGAGAAGAATGTTCCTTACATTGGTGATCAGTGAGAAGAATGTTCCTTACATTGGTGGTCAGTGGGAAGAATGTTCCTTACATTGGTGATCAGTGGGAAGAATGCTCCTTACATTGGTGATCAGTGGGAAGAATGCTCCTTACATTGGTGATCAGTGGGAAGAATGTTCCTTACATTGGTGATCAGTGGGAAGAATGCTCCTTACATTGGTGATCAGTGGGAAGAATGTTCCTTACATTGGTGATCAGTGGGAAGAATGTTCCTTACATTGGTGATCAGTGGGAAGAATGCTCCTTACATTGGTGATCAGTGAGAAGAATGCCCCTTACATTGGTGATCAGTGAGAAGAATGCCCCTTACATTGGTGATCAGTGAGAAGAATGCCCCTTACATTGGTGATCAGTGGGAAGAATGTTCCTTACATTGGTGATCAGTGGGAAGAATGTTCCTTACATTGGTGATCAGTGGGAAGAATGTTCCTTACATTGGTGATCAGTGGGAAGAATGTTCCTTACATTGGTGATCAGTGGGAAGAATATTCCTTACATTGGTGGTCAGTGAGAAGAATGCTCCTTACATTGGTGATCAGTGAGAAGAATGTTCCTTACATTGGTGATCAGTGAGAAGAATGTTCCTTACATTGGTGATCAGTGAGAAGAATGTTCCTTACATTGGTGATCAGTGGGAAGAATGTTCCTTACATTGGTGGTCAGTGAGAAGAATGTTCCTTACATTGGTGATCAGTGAGAAGAATGTTCCTTACATTGGTGATCAGTGAGAAGAATGTTCCTTACATTGGTGATCAGTGGGAAGAATGTTCCTTACATTGGTGATCAGTGAGAAGAATGTTTCTTACATTGGTGATCAGTGGGAAGAATGTTCCTTACATTGGTGATCAGTGAGAAGAATGTTCCTTACATTGGTGATCAGTGGGAAGAATGTTCCTTACATTGGTGGTCAGTGAGAAGAATGTTCCTTACATTGGTGATCAGTGAGAAGAATGTTCCTTACATTGGTGATCAGTGAGAAGAATGTCCCTTACATTGGTGATCAGTGGGAAGAATGTTCCTTACATTGGTGATCAGTGGGAAGAATGCTCCTTACATTGGTGGTCAGTGAGAAGAATGTTCCTTACATTGGTGATCAGTGAGAAGAATGTTCCTTACATTGGTGATCAGTGGGAAGAATGTTCCTTACATTGGTGGTCAGTGAGAAGAATGTTCCTTACATTGGTGATCAGTGAGAAGAATGTTCCTTACATTGGTGATCAGTGAGAAGAATGTTCCTTACATTGGTGATCAGTGGGAAGAATGTTCCTTACATTGGTGATCAGTGAGAAGAATGTTCCTTACATTGGTGATCAGTGGGAAGAATGTTCCTTACATTGGTGATCAGTGAGAAGAATGTTCCTTACATTGGTGATCAGTGAGAAGAATGTCCCTTACATTGGTGATCAGTGGGAAGAATGTTCCTTACATTGGTGATCAGTGAGAAGAATGTTCCTTACATTGGTGATCAGTGAGAAGAATGTCCCTTACATTGGTGATCAGTGGGAAGAATGTTCCTTACATTGGTGATCAGGGAGAAGAATGTTCCTTACATTGGTGGTCAGTGGGAAGAATGTTCCTTACATTGGTGATCAGTGGGAAGAATGTTCCTTACATTGGTGATCAGTGGGAAGAATGTTCCTTACATTGGTGATCAGTGGGAAGAATGTTCCTTACATTGGTGATCAGTGGGAAGAATGTTCCTTACATTGGTGATCAGTGGGAAGAATGTTCCTTACATTGGTGGTCAGTGAGAAGAATGTTCCTTACATTGGTGATCAGTGAGAAGAATGTTCCTTACATTGGTGATCAGTGAGAAGAATGTTCCTTACATTGGTGATCAGTGGGAAGAATGTTCCTTACATTGGTGGTCAGTGAGAAGAATGTTCCTTACATTGGTGGTCAGTGAGAAGAATGTTCCTTACATTGGTGATCAGTGAGAAGAATGTTCCTTACATTGGTGATCAGTGGGAAGAATGTTCCTTACATTGGTGATCAGTGGGAAGAATGTTCCTTACATTGGTGATCAGTGAGAAAAATGTTCCTTACATTGGTGATCAGTGAGAAGAATGTCCCTTACATTGGTGATCAGTGGGAAGAATGTTCCTTACATTGGTGATCAGTGGGAAGAATGTTCCTTACATTGGTGATCAGTGGGAAGAATGTTCCTTACATTGGTGGTCAGTGAGAAGAATGTTCCTTACATTGGTGATCAGTGGGAAGAATGTTCCTTACATTGGTGATCAGTGGGAAGAATGTTCCTTACATTGGTGATCAGTGGGAAGAATGTTCCTTACATTGGTGATCAGTGAGAAGAATGTCCCTTACATTGGTGATCAGTGGGAAGAATGTTCCTTACATTGGTGATCAGTGAGAAGAATGTTCCTTACATTGAAGATCAGTGAGAAGAATGTTCCTTACATTGGTGATCAGTGGGAAGAATGTTCCTTACATTGGTGATCAGTGGGAAGAATGTTCCTTACATTGGTGATGAGTGAGAAGAATGTTCCTTACATTGGTGATCAGTGGGAAGAATGTTCCTTACATTGGTGATCAGTGAGAAGAATGTTCCTTACATTGGTGATCAGTGGGAAGAATGTTCCTTACATTGGTGATCAGTGGGAAGAATGTCCCTTACATTGGTGATCAGTGAGAAGAATGTTCCTTACATTGGTGGTCAGTGAGAAGAATGCTCTTTACATTGGTGGTCAGTGGGAAGAATGTTCCTTACATTGGTGATCAGTGGGAAGAATGTTCCTTACATTGGTGATCAGTGGGAAGGGGTGACCAATGCAGGATCACCAGGGAATATTTTGTGAAAGCTGCAGATTACAATCAATCAATTAGATTTACTTTCAGTTACCAACAGGGCTCTATCTCTCTAGTTTCCCCAGAGAAGGCCCCTTGGCTTGTGTGTCTTTCCTATGGTGGTAGCAGAATTAGAATATGTATGTATATACAGGCTAAAAATAAAACCTATGTGGCTCACAGTTAAAGTTAAAAAAGCTATAAACAATAAGAAAAGCGCTTTTAAAAAATATAAAAATGAAGGAAGACTAGTGTCATTTAAATGTTACAAAGAATATAACAGGATATGTAAAAAGGAAATCAAGGATGCAAAAATTCAAAACGAACGACAGATTGCAAAAGATAGTAGGACAAACCCCAAAAAATTCTTCAAATATATTAATAGTAAAAAGGTCAAGTCTGAGCATGTAGGCCCTTTACAAAATAATCTAGAGTGGGTGACTGGGGACAAAGAGAAGGCTAATTTATTAAATACTTTCTTCAGCTCTGTGTATACAATGGAGCATGGGGGAGCTCATGTCCATAATGGGGGTGGTAGTGACACAGCCTCAAATCCACAATGGCTCAAAAGTGATATGGTCCAGAAATATTTAGACAGAATAAAGGTGGATAAAGCACCTGGACCAGATGGCATACACCCACGGATCCTAAAAGAATTGAGCTCTGTAATTTCAAAGCCATTGTATCTAATTTTTAGGGACTCATTAATGACAGGAATAGTACCACTGGATTGGCGCAGGGCCAATGTGGTGCCTATATTTAAAAAGGGAACAAAGTCTTTACCAAGTAACTATAGACCTGTTAGTTTAACTTCCATAGTTGGGAAGATACTGGAGAGATTAATAAAAGACCACATAGATGAGTTCTTGCTGGAAAAAAACTATTTAAGCAACAGACAGCATGGATTCATGAAAGACAGAAGTTGTCAGACAAACCTGATTTCTTTTTATGAAGAGGTAAGTAAAACCTTGGACAGAGGGGTGGCGGTGGACGTGGTATACTTGGACAGAGGGGTGGCGGTGGACGTGGTATACTTGGACAGAGGGGTGGCGGTGGACGTGGTATACTTGGACAGAGGGGTGGCGGTGGACGTGGTATACTTGGACAGAGGGGTGGCGGTGGACGTGGTATACTTGGACAGAGGGGTGGCGGTGGACGTGGTATACTTGGACAGAGGGGTGGCGGTGGACGTGGTATACTTGGACAGAGGGGTGGCGGTGGACGTGGTATACTTGGACAGAGGGGTGGCGGTGGACGTGGTATACTTGGACAGAGGGGTGGCAGTGGACGTGGTATACTTGGATTTTGCAAAAGCGTTGGATACAGTTCCCCACACACGGCTCATGTGTAAGGTAAAGTCTACAGGATTGGAAATATCAGTTTGTAAATGGATAGAAAACTGGCTAAAAGACAGAATTCAGAGAGTCGTGGTTAATGATTCTTACTCTGAATGGTCCAAGGTTATCAGTGGTGTACCCCAAGGTTCAGTGCTGGGACCCTTACTTTTTAATATCTTTATAAATGATATTGGGTCTGAGATCAAAAGTAACATTTCTGTCTTTGCAGATGACACCAAGCTATGCAGTGGAATAACGTCCTTACAGGATGTCGCCAATTTACAAGCCGACCTCGATGCTCTGTCTAATTGGGCGACTATGTGGCAGATGAGGTTTAATGTTGATAAATGTAAAGTTATGCACTTGGGGGCTAAGAATATGAATGTATCATACATACTAGGGGGAGTACAACTGGGGGGATCCGTAGTGGAGAAGGATCTGGGGGTTTTGGTAGATCATAAGCTCAATAATAACATGCAATGCCAAGCTGCGGTTTCCAAAGCGAGGAAAGTCCTTTCTTGTATTAAGAGAGGTATGGTCTCCAGAGAGAGAGATATCATTTTGCTCCTGTTCAAATCATTAGTAAGACCTCACCTGGAATACGCAGTTCAGTTTTGGGCCCCAGTTCTCAAAAAGCATATCGGGGAACTGGAGAAAGTGCAGAGAAGGGCAACCAAACTGATAAGAGGCATGGAGGAGCTCAGCTATGAAGAAAGATTAGAGGAACTGAATTTATTCACTCTTGAGAAGAGGAGAATAAGGGGGGATATGATCAACATGTACAAATATATAAGGGGTCCATATAGTGAACTTGGTGATGAGTTATTCACTTTACGGTCAACACAGAGAACAAGGGGGCACTCTTTACGTCTAGAAGAAAAAAGATTTCATCTCCAAATGCGGAAAGGTTTCTTCACAGTAAGAGCTGTGAAAATGTGGAACAGACTCCCTGCAGAGGTGGATCTGGGCAGATCAGTAGATTGCTTTAAGAAAGGTCTGGATACTTTCCTAAATGTACATAATATAACTGAGTACTAACAGTTCTTGGTAAAGTTGATCCAGGGTAAATCCGATTGCCTCTCGGGGGATCAGGAAGGAATTTTTTCCCCTGCTGGAGGAAATTGGATCATGCTCTGCTGGGGTTTTTTGCCTTCCTCTGGATCAACTGTGGGTATAGAAGTGGGTATATGGGAGTGCACAATATTTTTTTTTTTTTTTTATTTATTTATTTATTTTTATTTTTTATGGTTGAACTGGATGGACTTTGTCTTTTTTCAACCTGACTAACTATGTAACTATGTAACTATATATATATAATATTACCAAAAGTATTGGGACACCTGCCTTTACATGCACATGAACTTTAATGACATCCCAGTCTTAGTCCATAGGGTTCAATATTGAGTTGGCCCCACCCTTTGCAGCTATAACAGCTTCAACTCTTCTGGGAAGGCCGTCCACAAGGTTTAGGAGGGTGTCTATGGGAATGTTTGACCATTCTTCCAGAAGCGCGTTTGTGAGGTCAGGCACTGATGTTGGAGGAGAAGGCCTGGCTCGCAGTCTCCACTCTATTTCATCCCAAAGGTGTTCTATCGGGTTGAGGTCAGGACTCTGTGCAGGTCAGTCAAGTTCCTCTACCCCTTTGGGATGAATTAGAGTGGAGACTGCGAGCCAGGCCTTCTCGTCCAACATCAGTGCCTGACCTCACAAATGCGCTTCTGGAAGAATGGTCAAACATTCCCATAGACACACTCCTAAACCTTGTGGACGGCCTTCCCAGAAGAGTTGAAACTATTATAGCTGCAAAGGGCGGGGCCAACTCAATACTGAACCCTACGGACTGAGACTGGGAGGCCACTAAAGTTCATGTGCGTGTAAAGGCAGGCGTCCCAATACTTTTGGTAATATAGTATATATGATAAGGCACACACTGCCCACTTATATACAGCTTACTGATCCAGCACGGCTTCCTTCTCCACTATCTGTAAAGACACACACTGGGGGGTTATTTACTAAAGGCAAGCGCACCTGGAAGTGCAGTCGCTGTAGATCTGAGGGGGACATGCAAGGAAAATAAAAAACAGCATTTTTGCTTGTACATGATTGGATTATAAAATCAGCAGAGCTTCCCCTTATTTCAGATCTTCCCCTCGGATCAAAAAGCGACCGCACTTCTAAGTGCACTTGTAATTAGACATGTGCAGAACGAAAAAATTTGTTTTGTTTCGTTTTGATTTGTTATTTACATAAATTTGTTTTGTTAAATTTGTTTCATTCATTTAATTCGTTTTCAGGATTCCTTTTCGTTTTCAAATCGATTAGAAAAGTTTTCGAATCAATTTCGAATAGTTTCGAATTCAAAAAGTTTTCGAATTCGAATAGTTTTCCAATTTCCAAAAATAACAAAATAGAATATAAAGAAACAGAATAGAATTTTTTTTTCTATTCTATTCCTTTATTTTCTATTCTATTTTATTCTCTTTGGAAATTGGAAAACTATTCTAATTTGAAAAAAGTGTTCGAAAAGTATTTGAATTTCGTCCGAATTCGAATTTCGTAATTTCAGATTCGTTTAAATTCGGTACTATTCTAATTCGAAAATTCGAATACATCCGAATTTCCCAATAACGAAAATTCGTCCGAATTTTATTTCGGAACGAAACGAACCGCACATGTCTACTTGCAATGCACTTGTAGTGCAAAGTGGATTTGCCTTTAGTAAATCAACCTCGTTGTATACTTTGGTTGCTCAATCACTATTTTGGATTGCTACTATTTACCCTTCTTTGTAACATCAGCTTTTCGCAATAATAATTTGAGTAATAAAAATGGTTTGAAAAATATCAACTGCACTTCAAACTTAGTGCCTCTTGCTGTGCTGAGTGATTGTCAGCAAAGTGACTGAGTACAACATGTCTCCACCTGAAAACCAACTGTGCCGACGCGTTTCACCACTCCTGGCTTGATCACGAGGATAGACTTGTGAGCAAGCCAGGAGTGGTGAAACACAGTGAGGTAGGTTGGTTTTCGGGTTGTATGCAGTACTTTACTGACAAGCAATAAACACATCAATTGGAGTTAAGTTTAGAGTGTGGCTGATAGACATGCGCACTACCAAAAAAATTGTTTGTTTATTTTCTTCTCCGTTTCATTAATTTTTTTTTGTTTTTTTTTGTGTTTTTTGGGTCATTCGTTATGATTGAAACTCGTTATTTCAAATAAATTCGGAAATTCTGAATCCGAAAATTGGGAAAATGGGAAATTCGAAGTGTGAAAATTTGGAAATTTGAAAATTCGGAAATCCGAAAATAAGAAAGAAAATCCAAAAATTTTAAAGAACGAAAATCCGAAAATTAAAACGAAAAAGTTCAAAAATCTGAAATAATAACTAACTAACTAGCTAATAATAACTATTAAATTATAGGTATTGGAATTTTCTTTCAATAACAATCAATTTCAAATACAAATTTATCCGGAGTTACGAATTATCCGAAACATCGCATCTAAATGAAAGGAACGTAATGAATTATTAATAATAAATAATAATAATAAAACGTTTTTATTATTATTTATTATTATTAATTCGTTACGTTCCATTCGTTTAGATGCGTCATTCGTTATTTCGGATAATTCGTAACTTCGGATAAATTCATATTCGTTACATTCACTAACAGCCAAATTTAAAGGAAAATCCAATACCTATAATTTAATAGTTAGTAATAGTTATTATTAGTTGGTTGTTATTTCAGATTTTCGAATATTTGGGTTTTCGAATTTTCAAATGTTCGTTCTTATTTTCGGATTTTCGTTCCTTTGAATTTTTCGGATTTTCGTTCTTATTTTCGAATTTTCGCATTTCCCAATTTTCTAATTTTCTAATTTTCTAATTTTCTAAATTCCGAAATTCCGAATTCTCTAATTTTATAATTTTAAAATTTTCTAATTTCAGATTTTCGGATTTAAAAATTTTAGAATTTTCGGCTGTTCAAATTTCCGAATTTCCCAATTTTCTAGTTTTCTAAATTCCGAATTTCCCAATTTTCGAATTTTAAAATTTTAGATTTTCTGATTTAAACATTTTTGAATTTTCGGCTTTTCAAATTTCAGAATTTCCAAATTTTCAAATTTTCGATTTTCAAATTTTTGATTTTCGGATTTTAGAATTTTAGAATTTTCGGCTTTTTAAATTTTCGAAATTTACAATTTTCTAATATTTCCAAATGAACGAATTTGTCGAATTTACTTGAAAAACGTGTTTGGAACGAAACGAATTGCACATGTCTAGTGGCTGATATTTTTTCATATCTTTCCATGGAGAGCAGCACCTGTATTGTTCATGTATGATAAGAGGAGCAGGTCGATGGATTTGGGCGTGTTCTTGTTATAATAATAATGGTGTACTGCAGTTTGCATATGGTTCATTGAGTAGACCTGACCGAATGTTACCTGCTACACCAGACTCTACAATCTGTAATCTGTCCATGCTCACCCTCAGAGGCGGCTCTTTAATTAGGCAAATTAAGCGGTCGCCTAAGGCCTCGCACTCACAGGGGCCTCGCAGCCGCCTCATTTTCCTCTGCTCAATCACAGTGTGCTAGATCCCTTTCTGCAGCCATTTTTTTTTTTTTTTTACCCATTATCTCACCCTGTAGTCACTGGAGGTGACGTAGAAGATGGGTAGAAACGCCAGCCAGATGATGCAGGTGGTATACATGGTGAAACCAATGAACTTGGCCTCGTTGAAGTTCTCCGGGCACTTTCTCGTCTTGAACGCATAGAGGGTACAGAGAAGGACTAGCAGGACGTTGTATGACAACGACAAGAGCATGCTTCCATCTCGGCTGTTACACTTCAGGGTCACCACATATCTCTTATCTGCTGCTGTGTCCTTACGAGTCCCGGCCGGCTCCAGAAGAAGCCAGACCATTACCACCAAGAGCTGGCAGGAGATAAGGACCAGGCAGATGCCTACTTGGGAGGCGGGGCTTATGAATCTGGGCCGCTGGACCCCATCCTGTGCTCCGTTGAAAATTCGGGCGATGCGGTTGGTCTTGGTGAGCAGGGCCGAATAACAAATGGCAAAAGACAATCCAAGCCCAATGCGCCGAAAGGTACAAACGCTGGCGGAAGGTTTGGCAATGAAGATGAAGGTCATGGCGTAGCAGAGAAGCACACCACTCAGCAGGATGTAGCAAAGTTCACGGCCAGAGGCCTTGACTATTGGGGTGTTGTTGTTCTGTATGAAGATCCAAAATGCAAAGAGGGTTGAAATAAGCCCCAAGCAGGACAGGCAGACCGGGCCCAAGGCCCAGGCATCACTCCAGCGTATATACTCCTGGGGCAACTCAAAGCAGTCCTTCAGATCCTCATTGGGCCAGTAGCCAAGACCACAGTCCCTACAGGTGAACTCGTCCAGTAGGTACTCATGCGGTTGACACGGGATGCAGATCCAGCAGCAGACGTCCCCGGGCTGCATGCTTTTCACCTCGTTCTTCTTGCAGGGATCGCTGCATTGGGACACAGGCACCGAGCTACGGGCCCAAGGGATGAGGCTTGTGTTGAGCGTCAGCTCTTCAGCCCAGTAGCCGACTTTCTCGTAGTGGTAATGACCGTCTGTGTTCTGGAAATTGAAGATATTGTAACGGCCGATCCCATCTCCAAATTTGTCGAATCTCACGGTGCTGCTGGTGTCGGGTGGAGGGAAGGGAGCTGGAAAAAGAGAAAGAAGAAGTCATGGAGGTGTCATTCCAACCCAAGAGGTTCCATTGAATAAAGTTACACACTCAATGATTTACAATTCTCAACTTACTAACTATCATGGGGGGGGGGGGTCAAAGGGCTGCGTGAAGCTTTGCCCCCTATCTGAAATCAGATATCCTGAAATGGTATGACAGGTTAGGTGATGCCATAGACAGGGCCGCCATCAGGGGGGTACAGGCAGTACACCTGTAAGGGGCCCGGATGGCCCCCCCTTTTTTTTTTTTTTTTTTGTAAGGGGCCCAGAGGTCCCCAGGGCCCCGAATGGCAACCCCCCTTTTTTTATATATTTTTATTATTATTATTATTATTATTATTATTTTTATTCAATTTTTTTTTTTTTTGTAAGGGGCCCAGAGATCCCCAGAGGCCCGGAGGTCCCCAGGGCCCCGGATGACAACCCCCTTTTTTTATTTTTCGAAAAAAAAAAATTTTTATCATTTTTTTTTATTTTTTTTTTTTGTTTTTGTAATTTGTAATTGTTTTTTTTTTATAAATTTTTATTTTATTTTTTGCAAGGGGCCCAGAGGTCCCCAGGGCCCCGAATGGCAACCCCCCTTTTTTTATATATTTTTTTTATTATTATTTTTTTTTTTATTTATTTATTTATTTATTTTTTTTGTAAGGGGCCCAGAGATCCCCAGAGGCCCGGAGGTCCCCAGGGCCCCAGATGGCAACCCCCCTTATTTTTTTCAATTTTTTTTTTATAATTTTTTTTTATTTATTTTTTGTATGGGGCCCAGAGGCCCCCAGGTCCCCGGATGGCAACCCCCCTCTTTTTATGTTCTTTTGTTCGTCAGCACCTTTTTATGTTCTTTTGTTCGTCAGCACCCAAAGCCCCCCCCCCAGTTCTCAATTCGCGGTGGCAGCACCCCCCCCCCCCGGTTCCTCTGCTCCAGGGGGCCCATGCCTGAAGCTGTGTAAGGGGCCCCAAAAAATTCCTGATGGCGGCCCTGGCTATAGATAATAATTGTACAACTGAAAAGCTATTTATGGCAGTTCTCTAACAATCCACCTGTCTCCGATAAGAGCTCAGACATCACATAGCCCTTGCCTCTGAAGTGTACTGTAAGTTAATGAGCTGATGCAGAGGCGTAACTAGAACCTTCAGGGCCCCTGGTAAAAGAAACCATAAGTGGTCCCCCTGGCCCCCAACATGGGGGCCCTTCCCACTGATCCTGGGGCCCTTTACCCCCATCGTGGGACCTTTTATTACAGTCCCGCAGTGGGCCACCTTCCTGCCATCTTGGGGTCCCCCCACCGTGGCGGAACACCAGAGCCCAGTCACAAGTGTGACTTTTGCAACACTTGTAAGATTTCAGGTCAGGGGTCTTCAAACTACGGCCCTCCAGGTGTTCAGGCACTACAATTCCCATCATGCCTAGTCATGTCTGTGAATGTCAGAGTTTTGCAATGCCTCATGGGATTTGTAGTTCCACAACAGCTGGAGGGCCGTAGTTTGAGGATCCCTGGTCTAAACAGACCACTGATGTCTCACTTTTGAGACAGAGAATGGGACTGAGGACAGATCCACCAGTCCCTTTCTCTGCAGCCTTAGCTGTACAGAATGAATGAACAGGAATAGCTTTGTACAGAGCTTCCCGTTCATTCATAAAGTGAGGCATAGCAAACATCGTTTACTATGCCCCAGCTTTGAATGAATTTAAAAAAAAAAAAAAAACAGTCAGTGATCGGTACGGCCCACCCGTTCCCCGCTCTCCATCCTGACAGATGCAGGGGGAAGCTCGGCAATGCTGTGGGGGGGGTTCAGGGAATCACAAAGGGTCCCGGGGCAGCAGGACAGGGGTAGTAAGGTGGCGCTAGTGACATGTAGACAATCTGATGCCCTCCATTTCCCTCCTTCAGTCACTGAATGTCTGCGGGAGGGAGAGAAGGTGAAGCGGGCATTCAGTGAGGAATCGGTTCCTCTACATGGCGCCGCCCCCCCCCCGCCGCCCTCCTATCCAGGCATACAGGGGGGGGGGCCCACGGGCCCCCCTGGAGCATGGGACTTATGGCCGATGGCAACCCCTGCGACCCTTGTATGTACGCCTCTGAGCTGATGGTTATAATTCAACCAACCCAAATTTTTCTTGCTATTTTCTTACCTGCACCAGAAAATCGTGATAGTTCTAATCTTGTTGGTTTCCAGGAGAATTTTATTTTTCCAGCTTTAGGAATGAGGCAGAAATATCTCATCCATTGACCTTCCTAGACGTGAAATCGTGATAGTCAGTGGGAGGTGGAGGGAGTGTTCCATCCTCAGTGTCAGTGGGACAAATAGTGCCCCATCATTGGTGTCAGTGTGAGGAATAATGTCCCATTGTTGGTGTCAGTAAAAACAATAGTGCCCCATCTTTGGTGTCAGTGTGAGGAATAATGTCCCATTGTTGGTGTCAGTGGAAGCAATAGTGCCCCATCGTTGGTGTGAGTAGAAAGAATAGTGCCCCAATTGCTGGTGTCAGTGGGAGGAATAGTGCCCCATCATTGGTGTTGGTAGAAGGAATAGTGCCCCATCATTGATGTCAGTGGAAGCAATAGTGCCCCCTTGTTGGTGTCAGTGGTGGGAATAGTGCCCCAATTGCTGGTGTCAGTGGGAGGAATAGTGCCCCATCATTGGTGTTGGTAGAAGGAATAGTGCCCCATCATTGATGTCAGTGGAAGCAATAGTGCCCCCTTGTTGGTGTCAGTAGAGGAAATAGTGCCTCTTTGTTGGTGTCAGTGGGAGAAATAGTGCCCTATCATTGGTGTCAGTGAAAGGAATAGTGCTCCAACTTTGGTTTCAGTGGGAGGAATAGTGCCCCATCATTGATGTCAGTTGGAGGAATAGTGCCCCATCACTGATGTCAGTGGGAGGAATAGTGCCCCATCACTGATGTCAGTGGGAGGAATAATGCCCCATCATTGGTGTCAGTGGGAGGAATAGTGCCCCATCACTGATGTCAGTGGGAGGAATGGTGCCCCATCATTGGTGTCAGTGGGAGGAATAGTGCCCCATCATTGGTATCAGTGGGAGGAATAGTGCCCCATCATTGGTGTCAGTGGGAGGAATGGTGCCCCATCATTGGTGTCAGTGGGAGGAATAGTGCTCCATCATTGGTGTCAGTGGGAGGAATAGTGCCCCATCATTGGTGTCAGTGGGAGGAATAGTGCCCCATCATTGGTGTCAGTGGGAGGAATAGTGCCACACTGTTGGTGTCAGTGGGAGGAATAGTGCCCCATCATTGGTGTCAGTGGGAGGAATAGTGCCACACTGTTGGTGTCAGTTGGAGGAATAGTGCCCTGTCGCTGGTGTTAGTGAGAGGAATAGCGTCTCATTGTTGGTGTCAGTGGAAGGAAAAATGCCCCATCATTGGTGTCAGTGGAAGGAAAAATGCCCCATCATTGGTGTCAGTGGAAGGAAAAATGCCTCATCATTGGTGTCAGTGGAAGGAAAAATGCCCCATCATTGGTGTCAGTGGGAGGAATAGTGTCTTTTTGTTGGTGCCAGTAGGAAGAATACTTTCCCAACGTTGTGTCAGTGGGAGGAATAATGTGCCCCTCTGTTGTTGTCCATCAAAGAACCAGTGCCTCATCATTGGTGTCCGTGGGCAGAATGGGGCCTCATATGTGAGGAAGGCATAGCGTTCCGATGGGCAGATAAAGGAAAGCACACCTGGCCCCCGTGGATCACAGTTTGGAGACCACTGATCTAGACTCATATAAATTTGTCTGAAGTTGGGTTTGAAAAGCCTTCTCCATCCCCCGCATCCCAACTTACCGTCAAACTTCACATTGAGGATGAATTCACGGTAGAGGCGTCGCCCATTGGGCGGGTCCATTGTAGGGCAGAACTGGGTGACATTGGGGCACAGTGCCTGGTACATATTGTGGAGGCCGTGGGCCATGGCATAGACAGCGTTGACCACAAACATGATTTTGGACTCTTGCTCAAACTTCACCTCTTGCAGCGAGTGTCTTGTGCAGTCCAAAGTGTCGAGCCGACAGTGGAACTTGTTTTCCCAGAACTCCCTGAAAAAAGGGTTGCGGGTGTTATTGAAGGGGTGCAAGGACTGGAAGTACTTTGAAAACTCCCACAGCGGGTACGATGCCAGCTCTATGGTGATGGCCCCTTCAGCGACCCCCTCACTGCCCAGCACCACGCTCTCCAGCGCCCCCCAACCATCGCTGGCCACCCACATGAAGGAGACGTTGAGTTGTTGGGCCGCTGCCAGCAGCTCCCGGGCGTCCTCGATCTTGGTGAACAGGACAACCACTTTGGCGCTGGGCTTCTGCTGCAGGGCCCGGATAACACTGGTAAAGGTTTTCTTATTCATGGAGCGCCCCACCTTCTCGGAGGTGGCGATGCAGATATTACGAGCCCGGGCCTCTTGCTCGAAAGCCTCGATGCCGGTTTCACCGTAATCTCCCTCAGATGCCACAGTGGAGACGTAAGTCCAGTTGAAGAAGCGTAAGATATCTGCCATGGCCTTGGCTTGGTAGAAGTCCGGGGGAACCGTTCTTGCGAAGAAGTCGTAGCGTGACTTATCGCTCAGCTTGGCACTAGTGGAGGCGTAACTGATCTGCGGGATCTGGAAGAGCCGCAGAAGATTGGCCACCTGGGGAAGTAAAATAAAGAGTCAAAAAACTAAAATATACCGTATATAGCTCTGACATATACCGCAGTGCTGTACAGAGATCACTGAGCCAGTCAAATTTTGGGGCCCCTTACATAGATTTAAGCCTGGGGCCCCCCTGGCCTGACCACCAACATTCCCCAGGGCCCGCCCACTGGCCATTCCACCAAATCTGCCCACTGGCCATCCCACTTTTATTTTAACACTCTTTCAACTTTAATATATGAAAATGAACCCAATCCAGCAAAGAGACATCCCCATATATTCAGCGAAGAGACATCTCAATCCAGCAAAGAGACATCCCCATATATTCAGCAAAGAGACATCTCAATCCAGCAAAGAGACATCCCCATATATTCAGCAAAGAGACCTCTCAATCCAGCAAAGAGACATCCCCATATATTCAGCAAAGAGACATCTCAATCCAGCAAAGAGACATCCCCATATATTCAGCAAAGAGACCTCTCAATCCAGCAAAGAGACATCCCCATATATTCAGCAAAGAGACATCTCAATCCAGCAAAGAGGCATCACCATATATTCAGCAAAGAGACAGCTCCATATAGTCAGCAAAGAGACATCCCAATCTAGCAAAGGGACATCCCAATCTAGCAAAGAGACATCTCTTTAAATGCATTGGCTCACTCACATTGGCTCACCTTGCTTTAGCAATTGCTAGTTACTACAGCAGCAACAACTCTGTCTTTTTGGTTGGGGCATGGGTGGCTGGGCCCCTCGGGACACCAGGGCCCCCTACATGTGTATGGGCTGTCCCCCCCCCCCCCTGATGGCGGCCCTGCACGCTATTATTATTATACATTTATATAGCTCTGACACATACCGCAGTGCTGTACAGAGACCACTGAGCCAATCACATCAGTCTCTTTACCAACATGAGGGATTCCCCGGTTGTCACCGGGGTCACCACAACTAGTTTCCCCATTGGAAGATTTCCCCTCTGTTCTTTTCTGGGGACAACCCAAATTGTGGGATTTTCTTTCAGTCTCAGTGAGAATGGCTTACAGGACCAATAGAGAGGGCAAACCTACCTATTGGGGGACACAGACAGCACTAAAAACCTGACAAGGGTTCTAATCCCTCACAACTTCATACAAAACTTTAAAAAAAAAAAAAAGTTTGCCTTTAATTATTCATTAATAGTAATATAATAATAATTAACTAAAGGATGTTTTTTAATCCATCAGGAGCTCAACCTTAAATAAAGTCAGATTAAGGGGTATTGCCTCAATAAGCTAGTATAATGTGTAGGGGTAGGTAGGTACCATCATCCTATATTTTAAGTAATGGAAGAAAGGGGAGATTTTATCAAGGGCTACTCAACGCTAACTATCACGGGGGGTCAAGGAGCTGCGTGAATCTTTGCCCCCCCTATCTGAAATCAGATATCCTGAAATGGTATGACAGGTTAGGTGATGTCATAGATAATAATCGTACAACTGAAAAGCTATTTATGGCAGTTCTCTAACAATCCACCTGTCTCCGATAAGAGCTCAGACATCACATAGCCCTTGCCTCTGAAGTGTACTGTAAGTTAATGAGCTGATGCAGAGGCGTAACTAGAACCTTCAGGGCCCCCGATAAAATAAACCATAAGTGGCCCCCCTGGCCCCCAAACCGGGGGCCCTTCCCACTGATCCTGGGGCCCTTTACTCCCATTGTGGGACCTTTTATTACGGTCCCGCAGTGGGCCACCTTCCTGCCGTCTTGGGGTCCCCCCCACCGTGGTGGAACACCAAAGCCCAGTCACAAGTGCGACTTTTGCAACACTTGTAGTTCCGACCCTCATTGAGGGGCTTTGGTAAGATATCAGGGGTCTAAACAGACCATTGATGTCTCACTTTTGAGACAGAGAATGGGACTGAGGACAGATCCATCAGTCCCCGTCTCTGCAACCTTAGCTGCACAGAATGAATGAACAGGAATAGCTCTGTACAGAGCTTCCCGTTCATTCATAAACTGAGGCATAGCAAACAATGTTTACTATGCCCCAACTTTAAATACAGTCTCATAATTACAGTGTCATGTAAATCTAGATTGTATATAATCTACCAATATCACATTTACTTTGGAGTATTAATGAAGGCCCGGTTGGGCAACAAGCGGCATCAATTGTAAAGGGTGTTTCAATTGATGCCGCTTGTTGCCCAACCGGGCCTTCATTGGTGAGTCACGCCGGCTTTTTAATACTCCAAAGTAAATGTGATATATTGGTAGATTAGCTACAATCTAGATTTCCATGACACTGTAATTATGAGGCTGTATTTTTTCATAGATGTTCTTGGTTGACCCCTCCTGAAGAAGCGGCATTGGCCGCAAAACGTGTTGAAGACTACGTCTATACCTACATCACTGCGCCTCTACACACCTGTGGGGGCTTCCAATTGCTTTTAATTGTCAACCTCATGTGAAATTTTTCGCAACAATTACCAACCTGTTATGCCGCGTACACACGATCATTATTCCCGGCGGTTTAAAAACCGCCGTGAATAATGACATTTTAAACGAGGGAACAGCTTGTTCCCCACACACGGTCATTTTTCTCGTCATTTTTTAAAATGACGAGAAAAACGATCGTCTATGGGCTCCACGGCAGTGTTTCCCTATGGGAAACACTGCCGCGGAAGAAATGTCAGGAAAAACGACGAGAAAAATTAGAACATGTTCTAATTTTTCTCATCGTGATTAATGCCGTTTTTCCCGTCGGGAAAAACGGCAAAAAGCCCACAGACGATCGTTTTTCCCGATGGGAAAAATGATCGTGTGTACGGGGCATTATTGTTGTAATTTATGTATATAGCCTCGTACACACGGCCGAGATTCTCGTCGAACAAAACATGTCGTTTTTTTCGACGAGATTCTTGGACAAGAAACTTGTCCCGGCCGAGTGTACACACGCTCGATTCAAAGAACCCGCGGTTCTTTGAATGGAGCGAACGCGGTGACGTCATCGACTACGACGAGCATGCGCTCGTCACATTCGATGCCGTCGCCGCCATCTTGGTATACCCTACCTATGCCTAGGAAGCTACCGCGCATGCATCGAATTCATTTCGAACATGCGCGGGCTTCCGGGAGGACAGGTAAGTGTACACACACTCACTTTTCTCGTCGAGAAACATGCCGAGGAGAATCTCGACGAGAAAATAGAGAGCAGGTTTTCTATTTTCTCGTTGAGGTTACTTGTCGGTTTTCTCGACGAAAAACCCGATAGCCGCGTACACACGACCGATTTACTCAGCAAGACCTCTCTGCCAGCAAGTTTCTTGCTGGTTCTTGCCGAGAAAATCGGTCGTGTGTACGAGGCCTATGTGTTTGTATATTTTGTAATAAATGCAATTTTTATAATTCCCCTGCTTTATATCTGGGTACCGAGATAGTCCTAAGCATCACTGGCGATCGAGGGTAACACTTGGAGTAGCCCTTAAATAAATTCACTTGTATCCTACCTGTATGGACACATCGCTGTAAGATCCTCCAATCACCCCACTGATGGCTGTAAGGGTCTCCCCATGTATAGCATATGATCCATCTGGACACAGGTACTGAGGTCCATCGCCCCGGGTCAGAGATCCTCGTACCAACTCCAAGGCTTGCTCCAGAGCATACGTGTCTTTAGAACACGTGTCCAGTATATGGGCCCCCAGCTGAAGCCCTGGGAGGATTTGTGGGTCCCTGTTAATGGCATCCACAGCAAATAGCATGGCTTCCAGTCTCTGCAGTCCGCGGTGCTCATTCATGCGGCCACACTCCGAGCCAGGTCCTCCTTTCTCATGGACTGGAAAGAGACCCCCGATCACCAGATCCCCTTCAATGCGGATCTCCGGCCGAGGAATCTTGCCGCTCTTATCCACGGCGATCGCAGGGAGCCAGAAGAGCGTCCAGAAGATGTTAGCCATCTGGTGGAACCTGTTGAAAGTCCGAAACTAAGCAGCTTGGAAGATCGGTCAGGATGATCAGCGATGAGTCAGAACTGGAGAATAAAGAAGCTTCCGAGAAATGAAAGGCGGAAAATCCAAGAATCCAGGAGACATGAGAGGGAGATGGAGAACATTTTCTACATTTCTGATCTGGATGGACAAAAGAAGAGATTGGTGTCAGACAAAGAAAAGAAGAACACAGGTTAAATATTCTTTGGTTCCTTTGTAGTTCTGGATAACGGTTGGAGGAAACGTTGGATCCTCCACAATTTATTAATCACAGTATCCAATAAAAAAAAAATTCCAACTTGTTTCAGGTTCTGAAGAGTCTCCTTCATCAGGGCTCAACAATTACAGAAGAAGGTCCAGCTATTGGAGGTATGTGTCTTGAGTATAGAGATTTCACAGAAGCAAAAAAATCAGACGTATGGATCAGAACCCGAGAAACGCGTTAGATTTTTATTGGATACTGTCAAAATATCACAGGCTGCAACATTTGTATCTTTCCTGCGTTTATGATACATTGTTCCAAGAGCTTTGCAGGGGCCCTGCGAGCCAGGCAGAGGCTACCTCTAAGCCCCTATATCAGCCTTTTCTTCACAGAGCCTTGTTAAAAAATGACTATATCTACAACTCATGATACACTAGTGTAATGGTCAGTGAGAAGAAAGCCCCATAACATTGGTGGTCAGTGAGAATAATATCCCTTACATTGGTGATCAGTGAGAAGAAAGCCCCATAACATTGGTGGTCAGTGGGAAGAATGTCCCTTACATTGGTGATCAGTGGGAAGAATGTTCCTTACATTGGTGATCAGTGGGAAGAATGTTCCTTACATTGGTGATCAGTGGGAAGAATGTTCCTTACATTGGTGATCAGTGGGAAGAATGTCCCTTACATTGGTGATCAGTGGGAAGAATGTTCCTTACATTGGTGATCAGTGAGAAGAATGTCCCTTACATTGGTGATCAGTGAGAAGAATGTTCCTTACATTGGTGATCAGTGAGAAGAATGTTCCTTACATTGGTGATCAGTGGGAAGAATGTTCCTTACATTGGTGATCAGTGAGAAGAATGCTCCTTACATTGGTAGTCAGTGGGAAGAATGTTCCTTACATTGGTGATCAGTGAGAAGAATGTCCCTTACATTGGTGATCAGTGAGAAGAATGTTCCTTACATTGGTGATCAGTGAGAAGAATGTTCCTTACATTGGTGATCAGTGAGAAGAATGTCCCTTACATTGGTGATCAGTGGGAAGAATGTTCCTTACATTGGTGATCAGTGAGAAGAATGCTCCTTACATTGGTGGTCAGTGGGAAGAATGTTCCTTACATTGGTGATCAGTGAGAAGAATGTCCCTTACATTGGTGATCAGTGAGAAGAATGTTCCTTACATTGGTGGTCAGTGGGAAGAATGTCCTTACATTGGTGATCAGTGAGAAGAATGTCCCTTACATTGGTGATCAGTGAGAAGAATGTTCCTTACATTGGTGATCAGTGGGAAGAATGTTCCTTACATTGGTAATCAGTGGGAAGAATGTTCCTTACATTGGTGATCAGTGGGAAGAATGTTCCTTACATTGGTGATCAGTGGGAAGAATGTTCCTTACATTGGTAATCAGTGAGAAGAATGTCCCTTACATTGGTGATCAGTGGGAAGAATGTTCCTTACATTGGTGATCAGTGGGAAGAATGTTCCTTACATTGGTGATCAGTGAGAAGAATGTCCCTTACATTGGTGATCAGTGGGAAGAATGTTCCTTACATTGGTGATCAGTGGGAAGAATGTCCTTACATTGGTGATCAGTGGGAAGAATGTTCCTTACATTGGTGATCAGTGGGAAGAATGTTCTTTACATTGGTGATCAGTGAGAAGAATGTTCCTTACATTGGTGATCAGTGAGAAGAATGTTCCTTACATTGGTGATCAGTGGGAAGAATGTTCCTTACATTGGTGATCAGTGGGAAGAATGTTCCTTACATTGGTGATCAGTGGGAAGAATGTCCTTACATTGGTGATCAGTGGGAAGAATGTTCCTTACATTGGTGATCAGTGGGAAGAATGTTCTTTACATTGGTGATCAGTGAGAAGAATGTTCCTTACATTGGTGATCAGTGAGAAGAATGTTCCTTACATTGGTGATCAGTGGGAAGAATGTTCCTTACATTGGTGATCAGTGGGAAGAATGTTCCTTACATTGGTAATCAGTGGGAAGAATGTTCTTTACATTGCTGATCAGTGGGAAGAATGTTCCTTACATTGGTGATCAGTGGGAAGAATGTTCCTTACATTGGTGATCAGTGAGAAGAATGTTCCTTACATTGGTGATCAGTGAGAAGAATGTTCCTTACATTGGTGATCAGTGGGAAGAATGTTCCTTACATTGGTGATCAGTGAGAAGAATGTTCCTTACATTGGTGATCAGTGGGAAGAATGTTCCTTACATTGGTAATCAGTGGGAAGAATGTTCCTTACATTGGTGGTCAGTGGGAAGAATGTTCCTTACATTGGTAATCAGTGGGAAGAATGTTCCTTACATTGGTGGTCAGTGGGAAGAATGTTCCTTACATTAGTGATCAGTGGGAAGAATGTTTCTTACATTGGTGATCAGTGGGAAGAATGTTCCTTACATTGGTGATCAGTGGGAAGAATGTTCCTTACATTGGTGATCAGTGAGAAGAATGTTCCTTACATTGGTGGTCAGTGGGAAGAATGTTCCTTACATTGGTGATCAGTGAGAAGAATGTTCCTTACATTGGTGGTCAGTGGGAAGAATGTTCCTTACATTGGTGATCAGTGAGAAGAATGTTCCTTACATTGGTGATCAGTGGGAAGAATGTTCCTTACATTGGTGGTCAGTGGGAAGAATGTTCCTTACATTGGTGATCAGTGAGAAGAATGTTCCTTACATTGGTGATCAGTGGGAAGAATGTTCCTTACATTGGTAATCAGTGGGAAGAATGTTCTTTACATTGCTGATCAGTGGGAAGAATGTTCCTTACATTGGTGATCAGTGGGAAGAATGTTCCTTACATTGGTGATCAGTGGGAAGAATGTTCCTTACATTGGTAATCAGTGGGAAGAATGTTCTTTACATTGCTGATCAGTGGGAAGAATGTTCCTTACATTGGTGATCAGTGGGAAGAATGTCCCTTACATTGGTGATCAGTGAGAAGAATGTCCCTTACATTGGTGGTCAGTGGGAAGAATGTTCCTTACATTGGTGATCAGTGGGAAGAATGTTCTTTACATTGCTGATCAGTGGGAAGAATGTTCCTTACATTGGTGATCAGTGGGAAGAATGTTCCTTACATTGGTGATCAGTGAGAAGAATGTTCCTTACATTGGTGATCAGTGGGAAGAATGTTCCTTACATTGGTAATCAGTGGGAAGAATGTTCCTTACATTGGTGGTCAGTGGGAAGAATGTTCCTTACATTGGTAATCAGTGGGAAGAATGTTCCTTACATTGGTGGTCAGTGGGAAGAATGTTCCTTACATTGGTGATCAGTGGGAAGAATGTTTCTTACATTGGTGATCAGTGGGAAGAATGTTCCTTACATTGGTAATCAGTGGGAAGAATGTTCCTTACATTGGTGATCAGTGGGAAGAATGTTTCTTACATTGGTGATCAGTGGGAAGAATGTTCCTTACATTGGTGATCAGTGGGAAGAATGTTCCTTACATTGGTGGTCAGTGGGAAGAATGTCCCTTACATTGGTGATCAGTGAGAAGAATGTTCCTTACATTGGTGATCAGTGAGAAGAATGTTCCTTACATTGGTGATCAGTGGGAAGAATGTTCCTTACATTGGTGATCAGTGAGAAGAATGTTCCTTACATTGGTGATCAGTGGGAAGAATGTTCCTTACATTGGTAATCAGTGGGAAGAATGTTCCTTACATTGGTGGTCAGTGGGAAGAATGTTCCTTACATTGGTGATCAGTGGGAAGAATGTTTCTTACATTGGTGATCAGTGGGAAGAATGTTCCTTACATTGGTGATCAGTGGGAAGAATGTTCCTTACATTGGTGATCAGTGGGAAGAATGTTCCTTACATTGGTGATCAGTGGGAAGAATGTTCCTTACATTGGTGATCAGTGGGAAGAATGTTCCTTACATTGGTGATCAGTGGGAAGAATGTTCCTTACATTGGTGATCAGTGAGAAGAATGTTCCTTACATTGGTGATCAGTGGGAAGAATGTTCCTTACATTGGTGATCAGTGGGAAGAATGTTCCTTACATTGGTGATCAGTGGGAAGAATGTTCCTTACATTGGTGATCAGTGGGAAGAATGTTTCTTACATTGGTGATCAGTGGGAAGAATGTTCCTTACATTGGTGATCAGTGGGAAGAATGTTCCTTACATTGGTGATCAGTGGGAAGAATGTTCCTTACATTGGTGATCAGTGGGAAGAATGTTCCTTACATTGGTGATCAGTGGGAAGAATGTTCCTTACATTGGTGATCAGTGAGAAGAATGTCCCTTACATTGGTGGTCAGTGGGAAGAATGTTCCTTACATTGGTGATCAGTGAGAAGAATGTTCCTTACATTGGTGGTCAGTGGGAAGAATGTTCCTTACATTGGTGATCAGTGAGAAGAATGTTCCTTACATTGGTGATCAGTGGGAAGAATGTTCCTTACATTGGTGATCAGGGAGAAGAATGTTCCTTACATTGGTGATCAGTGGGAAGAATGTTCCTTACATTGGTGATCAGTGGGAAGAATGTCCCTTACATTGGTGATCAGTGGGAAGAATGTTCCTTACATTGGTGATCAGTGGGAAGAATGTTCCTTACATTGGTGATCAGTGGGAAGAATGTTCCTTACATTGGTGATCAGTGGGAAGAATGTTCCTTACATTGGTGATCAGTGGGAAGAATGTTCCTTACATTGGTGATCAGTGGGAAGAATGTTCCTTACATTGGTGGTCAGTGGGAAGAATGTTCCTTACATTGGTGGTCAGTGGGAAGAATGTTCCTTACATTGGTGATCAGGTAGAAGAATGTCCCTTACATTGGTGATCAGTGAGAAGAATGTTCCTTACATTGGTGATCAGTGAGAAGAATGTTCCTTACATTGGTGATCAGTGGGAAGAATGTTCCTTACATTGGTGATCAGTGAGAAGAATGTTCCTTACATTGGTGATCAGTGGGAAGAATGTTTCTTACATTGGTGATCAGTGAGAAGCATGTTCCTTACATTGGTGATCAGTGGGAAGAATGTTCCTTACATTGGTAATCAGTGAGAAGAATGTTCCTTACATTGGTGATCAGTGGGAAGAATGTTCCTTACATTGGTGATCAGTGGGAAGAATGTTCCTTACATTGGTAATCAGTGGGAAGAATGTTCCTTACATTGGTGATCAGTGGGAAGAATGTTCCTTACATTGGTGATCAGTGAGAAGAATGTTCCTTACATTGGTGATCAGTAGGAAGAATGTTCCTTACATTGGTGATCAGTGAGAAGAATGTTCCTTACATTGGTGATCAGTGAGAAGAATGTTCCTTACATTGGTGATCAGTGGGAAGAATGCTCCTTACATTGGTGATCAGTGGGAAGAATGTTCCTTACATTGGTGATCAGTGGGAAGAATGTTCCTTACATTGGTAATCAGTGGGAAGAATGTTCCTTACATTGGTGATCAGTGGGAAGAATGTTCCTTACATTGGTGATCAGTGAGAAGAATGTTC
Source organism: Rana muscosa (assembly GCA_029206835.1). NCBI lineage: Eukaryota > Metazoa > Chordata > Amphibia > Anura > Ranidae > Rana > Rana muscosa. Next base: position 288,035,215 of record CM055120.1, read on the forward strand.
CTTACATTGGTGATCAGTAGGAAGAATGTTCCTTACATTGGTGATCAGTGAGAAGAATGTTCCTTACATTGGTGATCAGTGAGAAGAATGTTCCTTACATTGGTGATCAGTGGGAAGAATGTTCCTTACATTGGCGATCAGTGGGAAGAATGTTCCTTACATTGGTGATCAGTGAGAAGAATGTTCCTTACATTGGTGATCAGTGGGAAGAATGTTCCTTACATTGGTAATCAGTGGGAAGAATGTTCCTTACATTGGTGGTCAGTGGGAAGAATGTTCCTTACATTGGTGATCAGTGGGAAGAATGTTTCTTACATTGGTGATCAGTGGGAAGAATGTTCCTTACATTGGTGATCAGTGGGAAGAATGTTCCTTACATTGGTGATCAGTGGGAAGAATGTTCCTTACATTGGTGATCAGTGGGAAGAATGTTCCTTACATTGGTGATCAGTGGGAAGAATGTTCCTTACATTGGTGATCAGTGGGAAGAATGTTCCTTACATTGGTGATCAGTGAGAAGAATGTTCCTTACATTGGTGATCAGTGGGAAGAATGTTTCTTACATTGGTGATCAGTGGGAAGAATGTTCCTTACATTGGTGATCAGTGGGAAGAATGTTCCTTACATTGGTGATCAGTGGGAAGAATGTTCCTTACATTGGTGATCAGTGGGAAGAATGTTCCTTACATTGGTGATCAGTGGGAAGAATGTTCCTTACATTGGTGATCAGTGAGAAGAATGTCCCTTACATTGGTGGTCAGTGGGAAGAATGTTCCTTACATTGGTGATCAGTGAGAAGAATGTTCCTTACATTGGTGGTCAGTGGGAAGAATGTTCCTTACATTGGTGATCAGTGAGAAGAATGTTCCTTACATTGGTGATCAGTGGGAAGAATGTTCCTTACATTGGTGATCAGGGAGAAGAATGTTCCTTACATTGGTGATCAGTGGGAAGAATGTTCCTTACATTGGTGATCAGTGGGAAGAATGTTCCTTACATTGGTGATCAGTGGGAAGAATGTCCCTTACATTGGTGATCAGTGGGAAGAATGTTCCTTACATTGGTGATCAGTGGGAAGAATGTTCCTTACATTGGTGATCAGTGGGAAGAATGTTCCTTACATTGGTGATCAGTGGGAAGAATGTTCCTTACATTGGTGATCAGTGGGAAGAATGTTCCTTACATTGGTGATCAGTGGGAAGAATGTTCCTTACATTGGTGGTCAGTGGGAAGAATGTTCCTTACATTGGTGGTCAGTGGGAAGAATGTTCCTTACATTGGTGATCAGTGAGAAGAATGTCCCTTACATTGGTGATCAGTGGGAAGAATGTTCCTTACATTGGTGATCAGTGGGAAGAATGTCCTTACATTGGTGATCAGTGGGAAGAATGTTCCTTACATTGGTGATCAGTGGGAAGAATGTTCCTTACATTGGTGATCAGTGAGAAGAATGTTCCTTACATTGGTGATCAGTGAGAAGAATGTTCCTTACATTGGTGATCAGTGGGAAGAATGTTCCTTACATTGGTGATCAGTGAGAAGAATGCTCCTTACATTGGTGGTCAGTGGGAAGAATGTTCCTTACATTGGTGATCAGTGAGAAGAATGTCCCTTACATTGGTGATCAGTGAGAAGAATGTTCCTTACATTGGTGATCAGTGAGAAGAATGTTCCTTACATTGGTGATCAGTGAGAAGAATGTCCCTTACATTGGTGATCAGTGGGAAGAATGTTCCTTACATTGGTGATCAGTGAGAAGAATGCTCCTTACATTGGTGGTCAGTGGGAAGAATGTTCCTTACATTGGTGATCAGTGAGAAGAATGTCCCTTACATTGGTGATCAGTGAGAAGAATGTTCCTTACATTGGTGGTCAGTGGGAAGAATGTCCTTACATTGGTGATCAGTGAGAAGAATGTCCCTTACATTGGTGATCAGTGAGAAGAATGTTCCTTACATTGGTGATCAGTGGGAAGAATGTTCCTTACATTGGTAATCAGTGGGAAGAATGTTCCTTACATTGGTGATCAGTGGGAAGAATGTTCCTTACATTGGTGATCAGTGGGAAGAATGTTCCTTACATTGGTAATCAGTGAGAAGAATGTCCCTTACATTGGTGATCAGTGGGAAGAATGTTCCTTACATTGGTGATCAGTGGGAAGAATGTTCCTTACATTGGTGATCAGTGAGAAGAATGTCCCTTACATTGGTGATCAGTGGGAAGAATGTTCCTTACATTGGTGATCAGTGGGAAGAATGTCCTTACATTGGTGATCAGTGGGAAGAATGTTCCTTACATTGGTGATCAGTGGGAAGAATGTTCTTTACATTGGTGATCAGTGAGAAGAATGTTCCTTACATTGGTGATCAGTGAGAAGAATGTTCCTTACATTGGTGATCAGTGGGAAGAATGTTCCTTACATTGGTGATCAGTGGGAAGAATGTTCCTTACATTGGTAATCAGTGGGAAGAATGTTCTTTACATTGCTGATCAGTGGGAAGAATGTTCCTTACATTGGTGATCAGTGGGAAGAATGTTCCTTACATTGGTGATCAGTGAGAAGAATGTTCCTTACATTGGTGATCAGTGAGAAGAATGTTCCTTACATTGGTGATCAGTGGGAAGAATGTTCCTTACATTGGTGATCAGTGAGAAGAATGTTCCTTACATTGGTGATCAGTGGGAAGAATGTTCCTTACATTGGTAATCAGTGGGAAGAATGTTCCTTACATTGGTGGTCAGTGGGAAGAATGTTCCTTACATTGGTAATCAGTGGGAAGAATGTTCCTTACATTGGTGGTCAGTGGGAAGAATGTTCCTTACATTAGTGATCAGTGGGAAGAATGTTTCTTACATTGGTGATCAGTGGGAAGAATGTTCCTTACATTGGTGATCAGTGGGAAGAATGTTCCTTACATTGGTGATCAGTGAGAAGAATGTTCCTTACATTGGTGGTCAGTGGGAAGAATGTTCCTTACATTGGTGATCAGTGAGAAGAATGTTCCTTACATTGGTGGTCAGTGGGAAGAATGTTCCTTACATTGGTGATCAGTGAGAAGAATGTTCCTTACATTGGTGATCAGTGGGAAGAATGTTCCTTACATTGGTGGTCAGTGGGAAGAATGTTCCTTACATTGGTGATCAGTGAGAAGAATGTTCCTTACATTGGTGATCAGTGGGAAGAATGTTCCTTACATTGGTAATCAGTGGGAAGAATGTTCTTTACATTGCTGATCAGTGGGAAGAATGTTCCTTACATTGGTGATCAGTGGGAAGAATGTCCCTTACATTGGTGATCAGTGAGAAGAATGTCCCTTACATTGGTGGTCAGTGGGAAGAATGTTCCTTACATTGGTGATCAGTGGGAAGAATGTTCTTTACATTGCTGATCAGTGGGAAGAATGTTCCTTACATTGGTGATCAGTGGGAAGAATGTTCCTTACATTGGTGATCAGTGAGAAGAATGTTCCTTACATTGGTGATCAGTGGGAAGAATGTTCCTTACATTGGTGATCAGTGGGAAGAATGTTCCTTACATTGGTGATCAGTGGGAAGAATGTTCCTTACATTGGTGATCAGTGGGAAGAATGTTCCTTACATTGGTGATCAGTGGGAAGAATGTTCCTTACATTGGTGGTCAGTGGGAAGAATGTTCCTTACATTGGTGGTCAGTGGGAAGAATGTTCCTTACATTGGTGATCAGGTAGAAGAATGTCCCTTACATTGGTGATCAGTGAGAAGAATGTTCCTTACATTGGTGATCAGTGAGAAGAATGTTCCTTACATTGGTGATCAGTGAGAAGAATGTTCCTTACATTGGTGATCAGTGAGAAGAATGTTCCTTACATTGGTGATCAGTGGGAAGAATGTTTCTTACATTGGTGATCAGTGAGAAGCATGTTCCTTACATTGGTGATCAGTGAGAAGAATGTTCCTTACATTGGTGATCAGTGGGAAGAATGTTCCTTACATTGGTAATCAGTGAGAAGAATGTTCCTTACATTGGTGATCAGTAGGAAGAATGCTCCTTACATTGGTGATCAGTGGGAAGAATGTTCCTTACATTGGTGATCAGTGGGAAGAATGTTCCTTACATTGGTAATCAGTGGGAAGAATGTTCCTTACATTGGTGATCAGTGGGAAGAATGTTCCTTACATTGGTGATCAGTGAGAAGAATGTTCCTTACATTGGTGATCAGTAGGAAGAATGTTCCTTACATTGGTGATCAGTGAGAAGAATGTTCCTTACATTGGTGATCAGTGAGAAGAATGTTCCTTACATTGGTGATCAGTGGGAAGAATGTTCCTTACATTGGTGATCAGTGGGAAGAATGTTCCTTACATTGGTAATCAGTGGGAAGAATGTTCCTTACATTGGTGATCAGTGGGAAGAATGTTCCTTACATTGGTGATCAGTGAGAAGAATGTTCCTTACATTGGTGATCAGTAGGAAGAATGCTCCTTACATTGGTGATCAGTAGGAAGAATGCTCCTTACATTGGTGATCAGTGGGAAGAATGTTCCTTACATTGGTGATCAGTGGGAAGAATGTTCCTTACATTGGTAATCAGTGGGAAGAATGTTCCTTACATTGGTGATCAGTGGGAAGAATGTTCCTTACATTGGTGATCAGTGGGAAGAATGTTCCTTACATTGGTGATCAGTGGGAAGAATGTTCCTTACATTGGTGATCAGTGAGAAGAATGTTCCTTACATTGGTGATCAGTGAGAAGAATGTTCCTTACATTGGTGATCAGTGGGAAGAATGTTCCTTACATTGGTGATCAGTGAGAAGAATGTTCCTTACATTGGTAATCAGTGGGAAGAATGTTCATTACATTGGTGATCAGTGGGAAGAATGTTCCTTACATTGGTGATCAGTGAGAAGAATGTTCCTTACATTGGTGATCAGTGGGAAGAATGTTCCTTACATTGGTAATCAGTGGGAAGAATGTTCCTTACATTGGTGGTCAGTGGGAAGAATGTTCCTTACATTGGTGATCAGTGGGAAGAATGTTCCTTACATTGGTGATCAGTGAGAAGAATGTTCCTTACATTGGTAATCAGTGGGAAGAATGTTCCTTACATTGGTGGTCAGTGAGAAGAATGTTCCTTACATTGGTGGTCAGTGGGAAGAATGTTCCTTACATTGGTGATCAGTGGGAAGAATGTTCCTTACATTGGTGATCAGTGGGAAGAATGTTCCTTATATTGGTGATCAGTGGGAAGAATGTTCCTTACATTGGTAATCAGTGGGAAGAATGTTCCTTACATTGGTGATCAGTGAGAAGAATGTTCCTTACATTGGTGATCAGTAGAAAGAATGCTCCTTACATTGGTGATCAGTAGGAAGAATGCTCCTTACATTGGTGATCAGTGAGAAGAATGTTCCTTACATTGGTGATCAGTAGGAAGAATGCTCCTTACATTGGTGATCAGTGGGAAGAATGTTCCTTACATTGGTGATCAGTGGGAAGAATGTTCCTTACATTGGTGATCAGTGGGAAGAATGTTCCTTACATTGGTAATCAGTGGGAAGAATGTTCCTTACATTGGTGATCAGTGGGAAGAATGTTCCTTACATTGGTGATCAGTGAGAAGAATGTTCCTTACATTGGTGATCAGTAGGAAGAATGCCCCTTACATTGGTGATCAGTAGGAAGAATGCTCCTTACATTGGTGATCAGTGGGAAGAATGTTCCTTACATTGGTGATCAGTGGGAAGAATGTTCCTTACATTGGTAATCAGTGGGAAGAATGTTCCTTACATTGGTGATCAGTGGGAAGAATGTTCCTTACATTGGTGATCAGTGGGAAGAATGTTCCTTACATTGGTGATCAGTGGGAAGAATGTTCCTTACATTGGTGATCAGTGAGAAGAATGTTCCTTACATTGGTGATCAGTGAGAAGAATGTTCCTTACATTGGTGATCAGTGGGAAGAATGTTCCTTACATTGGTGATCAGTGAGAAGAATGTTCCTTACATTGGTAATCAGTGGGAAGAATGTTCATTACATTGGTGATCAGTGGGAAGAATGTTCCTTACATTGGTGATCAGTGAGAAGAATGTTCCTTACATTGGTGATCAGTGGGAAGAATGTTCCTTACATTGGTAATCAGTGGGAAGAATGTTCCTTACATTGGTGGTCAGTGGGAAGAATGTTCCTTACATTGGTGATCAGTGGGAAGAATGTTCCTTACATTGGTGATCAGTGAGAAGAATGTTCCTTACATTGGTAATCAGTGGGAAGAATGTTCCTTACATTGGTGGTCAGTGAGAAGAATGTTCCTTACATTGGTGGTCAGTGGGAAGAATGTTCCTTACATTGGTGATCAGTGGGAAGAATGTTCCTTACATTGGTGATCAGTGGGAAGAATGTTCCTTATATTGGTGATCAGTGGGAAGAATGTTCCTTACATTGGTAATCAGTGGGAAGAATGTTCCTTACATTGGTGATCAGTGAGAAGAATGTTCCTTACATTGGTGATCAGTAGGAAGAATGCTCCTTACATTGGTGATCAGTAGGAAGAATGCTCCTTACATTGGTGATCAGTGGGAAGAATGTTCCTTACATTGGTGATCAGTGGGAAGAATGTTCCTTACATTGGTGATCAGTGGGAAGAATGTTCCTTACATTGGTAATCAGTGGGAAGAATGTTCCTTACATTGGTGATCAGTGAGAAGAATGTTCCTTACATTGGTGATCAGTGGGAAGAATGTTCCTTACATTGGTGATCAGTGGGAAGAATGTTCCTTACATTGGTGATCAGTGGGAAGAATGCTCCTTACATTGGTGATCAGTAGGAAGAATGCTCCTTACATTGGTGATCAGTGAGAAGAATGTTCCTTACATTGGTGATCAGTGGGAAGAATGTTCCTTACATTGGTGATCAGTGGGAAGAATGTTCCTTACATTGGTGATCAGTGAGAAGAATGTTCCTTACATTGGTGATCAGTGGGAAGAATGTTCCTTACATTGGTAATCAGTGGGAAGAATGTTCCTTACATTGGTGGTCAGTGGGAAGAATGTTCCTTACATTGGTAATCAGTGGGAAGAATGTTCCTTACATTGGTGGTCAGTGGGAAGAATGTTCCTTACATTGGTGATCAGTGGGAAGAATGTTTCTTACATTGGTGATCAGTGGGAAGAATGTTCCTTACATTGGTAATCAGTGGGAAGAATGTTCCTTACATTGGTGATCAGTGGGAAGAATGTTTCTTACATTGGTGATCAGTGGGAAGAATGTTCCTTACATTGGTGATCAGTGGGAAGAATGTTCCTTACATTGGTGGTCAGTGGGAAGAATGTCCCTTACATTGGTGATCAGTGAGAAGAATGTTCCTTACATTGGTGATCAGTGAGAAGAATGTTCCTTACATTGGTGATCAGTGGGAAGAATGTTCCTTACATTGGTGATCAGTGAGAAGAATGTTCCTTACATTGGTGATCAGTGGGAAGAATGTTCCTTACATTGGTAATCAGTGGGAAGAATGTTCCTTACATTGGTGGTCAGTGGGAAGAATGTTCCTTACATTGGTGATCAGTGGGAAGAATGTTTCTTACATTGGTGATCAGTGGGAAGAATGTTCCTTACATTGGTGATCAGTGGGAAGAATGTTCCTTACATTGGTGATCAGTGGGAAGAATGTTCCTTACATTGGTGATCAGTGGGAAGAATGTTCCTTACATTGGTGATCAGTGGGAAGAATGTTCCTTACATTGGTGATCAGTGGGAAGAATGTTCCTTACATTGGTGATCAGTGAGAAGAATGTTCCTTACATTGGTGATCAGTGGGAAGAATGTTCCTTACATTGGTGATCAGTGGGAAGAATGTTCCTTACATTGGTGATCAGTGGGAAGAATGTTCCTTACATTGGTGATCAGTGGGAAGAATGTTTCTTACATTGGTGATCAGTGGGAAGAATGTTCCTTACATTGGTGATCAGTGGGAAGAATGTTCCTTACATTGGTGATCAGTGGGAAGAATGTTCCTTACATTGGTGATCAGTGGGAAGAATGTTCCTTACATTGGTGATCAGTGGGAAGAATGTTCCTTACATTGGTGATCAGTGAGAAGAATGTCCCTTACATTGGTGGTCAGTGGGAAGAATGTTCCTTACATTGGTGATCAGTGAGAAGAATGTTCCTTACATTGGTGGTCAGTGGGAAGAATGTTCCTTACATTGGTGATCAGTGAGAAGAATGTTCCTTACATTGGTGATCAGTGGGAAGAATGTTCCTTACATTGGTGATCAGGGAGAAGAATGTTCCTTACATTGGTGATCAGTGGGAAGAATGTTCCTTACATTGGTGATCAGTGGGAAGAATGTCCCTTACATTGGTGATCAGTGGGAAGAATGTTCCTTACATTGGTGATCAGTGGGAAGAATGTTCCTTACATTGGTGATCAGTGGGAAGAATGTTCCTTACATTGGTGATCAGTGGGAAGAATGTTCCTTACATTGGTGATCAGTGGGAAGAATGTTCCTTACATTGGTGATCAGTGGGAAGAATGTTCCTTACATTGGTGGTCAGTGGGAAGAATGTTCCTTACATTGGTGGTCAGTGGGAAGAATGTTCCTTACATTGGTGATCAGGTAGAAGAATGTCCCTTACATTGGTGATCAGTGAGAAGAATGTTCCTTACATTGGTGATCAGTGAGAAGAATGTTCCTTACATTGGTGATCAGTGGGAAGAATGTTCCTTACATTGGTGATCAGTGAGAAGAATGTTCCTTACATTGGTGATCAGTGGGAAGAATGTTTCTTACATTGGTGATCAGTGAGAAGCATGTTCCTTACATTGGTGATCAGTGGGAAGAATGTTCCTTACATTGGTAATCAGTGAGAAGAATGTTCCTTACATTGGTGATCAGTGGGAAGAATGTTCCTTACATTGGTGATCAGTGGGAAGAATGTTCCTTACATTGGTAATCAGTGGGAAGAATGTTCCTTACATTGGTGATCAGTGGGAAGAATGTTCCTTACATTGGTGATCAGTGAGAAGAATGTTCCTTACATTGGTGATCAGTAGGAAGAATGTTCCTTACATTGGTGATCAGTGAGAAGAATGTTCCTTACATTGGTGATCAGTGAGAAGAATGTTCCTTACATTGGTGATCAGTGGGAAGAATGCTCCTTACATTGGTGATCAGTGGGAAGAATGTTCCTTACATTGGTGATCAGTGGGAAGAATGTTCCTTACATTGGTAATCAGTGGGAAGAATGTTCCTTACATTGGTGATCAGTGGGAAGAATGTTCCTTACATTGGTGATCAGTGAGAAGAATGTTCCTTACATTGGTGATCAGTAGGAAGAATGTTCCTTACATTGGTGATCAGTGAGAAGAATGTTCCTTACATTGGTGATCAGTGAGAAGAATGTTCCTTACATTGGTGATCAGTGGGAAGAATGTTCCTTACATTGGCGATCAGTGGGAAGAATGTTCCTTACATTGGTGATCAGTGAGAAGAATGTTCCTTACATTGGTGATCAGTGGGAAGAATGTTCCTTACATTGGTAATCAGTGGGAAGAATGTTCCTTACATTGGTGGTCAGTGGGAAGAATGTTCCTTACATTGGTGATCAGTGGGAAGAATGTTTCTTACATTGGTGATCAGTGGGAAGAATGTTCCTTACATTGGTGATCAGTGGGAAGAATGTTCCTTACATTGGTGATCAGTGGGAAGAATGTTCCTTACATTGGTGATCAGTGGGAAGAATGTTCCTTACATTGGTGATCAGTGGGAAGAATGTTCCTTACATTGGTGATCAGTGGGAAGAATGTTCCTTACATTGGTGATCAGTGAGAAGAATGTTCCTTACATTGGTGATCAGTGGGAAGAATGTTTCTTACATTGGTGATCAGTGGGAAGAATGTTCCTTACATTGGTGATCAGTGGGAAGAATGTTCCTTACATTGGTGATCAGTGGGAAGAATGTTCCTTACATTGGTGATCAGTGGGAAGAATGTTCCTTACATTGGTGATCAGTGGGAAGAATGTTCCTTACATTGGTGATCAGTGAGAAGAATGTCCCTTACATTGGTGGTCAGTGGGAAGAATGTTCCTTACATTGGTGATCAGTGAGAAGAATGTTCCTTACATTGGTGGTCAGTGGGAAGAATGTTCCTTACATTGGTGATCAGTGAGAAGAATGTTCCTTACATTGGTGATCAGTGGGAAGAATGTTCCTTACATTGGTGATCAGGGAGAAGAATGTTCCTTACATTGGTGATCAGTGGGAAGAATGTTCCTTACATTGGTGATCAGTGGGAAGAATGTTCCTTACATTGGTGATCAGTGGGAAGAATGTCCCTTACATTGGTGATCAGTGGGAAGAATGTTCCTTACATTGGTGATCAGTGGGAAGAATGTTCCTTACATTGGTGATCAGTGGGAAGAATGTTCCTTACATTGGTGATCAGTGGGAAGAATGTTCCTTACATTGGTGATCAGTGGGAAGAATGTTCCTTACATTGGTGATCAGTGGGAAGAATGTTCCTTACATTGGTGGTCAGTGGGAAGAATGTTCCTTACATTGGTGGTCAGTGGGAAGAATGTTCCTTACATTGGTGATCAGTGAGAAGAATGTCCCTTACATTGGTGATCAGTGGGAAGAATGTTCCTTACATTGGTGATCAGTGGGAAGAATGTCCTTACATTGGTGATCAGTGGGAAGAATGTTCCTTACATTGGTGATCAGTGGGAAGAATGTTCCTTACATTGGTGATCAGTGAGAAGAATGTTCCTTACATTGGTGATCAGTGAGAAGAATGTTCCTTACATTGGTGATCAGTGGGAAGAATGTTCCTTACATTGGTGATCAGTGAGAAGAATGCTCCTTACATTGGTGGTCAGTGGGAAGAATGTTCCTTACATTGGTGATCAGTGAGAAGAATGTCCCTTACATTGGTGATCAGTGAGAAGAATGTTCCTTACATTGGTGATCAGTGAGAAGAATGTTCCTTACATTGGTGATCAGTGAGAAGAATGTCCCTTACATTGGTGATCAGTGGGAAGAATGTTCCTTACATTGGTGATCAGTGAGAAGAATGCTCCTTACATTGGTGGTCAGTGGGAAGAATGTTCCTTACATTGGTGATCAGTGAGAAGAATGTCCCTTACATTGGTGATCAGTGAGAAGAATGTTCCTTACATTGGTGGTCAGTGGGAAGAATGTCCTTACATTGGTGATCAGTGAGAAGAATGTCCCTTACATTGGTGATCAGTGAGAAGAATGTTCCTTACATTGGTGATCAGTGGGAAGAATGTTCCTTACATTGGTAATCAGTGGGAAGAATGTTCCTTACATTGGTGATCAGTGGGAAGAATGTTCCTTACATTGGTGATCAGTGGGAAGAATGTTCCTTACATTGGTAATCAGTGAGAAGAATGTCCCTTACATTGGTGATCAGTGGGAAGAATGTTCCTTACATTGGTGATCAGTGGGAAGAATGTTCCTTACATTGGTGATCAGTGAGAAGAATGTCCCTTACATTGGTGATCAGTGGGAAGAATGTTCCTTACATTGGTGATCAGTGGGAAGAATGTCCTTACATTGGTGATCAGTGGGAAGAATGTTCCTTACATTGGTGATCAGTGGGAAGAATGTTCTTTACATTGGTGATCAGTGAGAAGAATGTTCCTTACATTGGTGATCAGTGAGAAGAATGTTCCTTACATTGGTGATCAGTGGGAAGAATGTTCCTTACATTGGTGATCAGTGGGAAGAATGTTCCTTACATTGGTAATCAGTGGGAAGAATGTTCTTTACATTGCTGATCAGTGGGAAGAATGTTCCTTACATTGGTGATCAGTGGGAAGAATGTTCCTTACATTGGTGATCAGTGAGAAGAATGTTCCTTACATTGGTGATCAGTGAGAAGAATGTTCCTTACATTGGTGATCAGTGGGAAGAATGTTCCTTACATTGGTGATCAGTGAGAAGAATGTTCCTTACATTGGTGATCAGTGGGAAGAATGTTCCTTACATTGGTAATCAGTGGGAAGAATGTTCCTTACATTGGTGGTCAGTGGGAAGAATGTTCCTTACATTGGTAATCAGTGGGAAGAATGTTCCTTACATTGGTGGTCAGTGGGAAGAATGTTCCTTACATTAGTGATCAGTGGGAAGAATGTTTCTTACATTGGTGATCAGTGGGAAGAATGTTCCTTACATTGGTGATCAGTGGGAAGAATGTTCCTTACATTGGTGATCAGTGAGAAGAATGTTCCTTACATTGGTGGTCAGTGGGAAGAATGTTCCTTACATTGGTGATCAGTGAGAAGAATGTTCCTTACATTGGTGGTCAGTGGGAAGAATGTTCCTTACATTGGTGATCAGTGAGAAGAATGTTCCTTACATTGGTGATCAGTGGGAAGAATGTTCCTTACATTGGTGGTCAGTGGGAAGAATGTTCCTTACATTGGTGATCAGTGAGAAGAATGTTCCTTACATTGGTGATCAGTGGGAAGAATGTTCCTTACATTGGTAATCAGTGGGAAGAATGTTCTTTACATTGCTGATCAGTGGGAAGAATGTTCCTTACATTGGTGATCAGTGGGAAGAATGTTCCTTACATTGGTGATCAGTGGGAAGAATGTTCCTTACATTGGTAATCAGTGGGAAGAATGTTCTTTACATTGCTGATCAGTGGGAAGAATGTTCCTTACATTGGTGATCAGTGGGAAGAATGTCCCTTACATTGGTGATCAGTGAGAAGAATGTCCCTTACATTGGTGGTCAGTGGGAAGAATGTTCCTTACATTGGTGATCAGTGGGAAGAATGTTCTTTACATTGCTGATCAGTGGGAAGAATGTTCCTTACATTGGTGATCAGTGGGAAGAATGTTCCTTACATTGGTGATCAGTGAGAAGAATGTTCCTTACATTGGTGATCAGTGGGAAGAATGTTCCTTACATTGGTGATCAGTGGGAAGAATGTTCCTTACATTGGTGATCAGTGGGAAGAATGTTCCTTACATTGGTGATCAGTGGGAAGAATGTTCCTTACATTGGTGATCAGTGGGAAGAATGTTCCTTACATTGGTGGTCAGTGGGAAGAATGTTCCTTACATTGGTGGTCAGTGGGAAGAATGTTCCTTACATTGGTGATCAGGTAGAAGAATGTCCCTTACATTGGTGATCAGTGAGAAGAATGTTCCTTACATTGGTGATCAGTGAGAAGAATGTTCCTTACATTGGTGATCAGTGAGAAGAATGTTCCTTACATTGGTGATCAGTGAGAAGAATGTTCCTTACATTGGTGATCAGTGGGAAGAATGTTTCTTACATTGGTGATCAGTGAGAAGCATGTTCCTTACATTGGTGATCAGTGAGAAGAATGTTCCTTACATTGGTGATCAGTGGGAAGAATGTCCCTTACATTGGTGATCAGTGGGAAGAATGTTCCTTACATTGGTAATCAGTGAGAAGAATGTTCCTTACATTGGTGATCAGTAGGAAGAATGCTCCTTACATTGGTGATCAGTGGGAAGAATGTTCCTTACATTGGTGATCAGTGGGAAGAATGTTCCTTACATTGGTAATCAGTGGGAAGAATGTTCCTTACATTGGTGATCAGTGGGAAGAATGTTCCTTACATTGGTGATCAGTGAGAAGAATGTTCCTTACATTGGTGATCAGTAGGAAGAATGTTCCTTACATTGGTGATCAGTGAGAAGAATGTTCCTTACATTGGTGATCAGTGAGAAGAATGTTCCTTACATTGGTGATCAGTGGGAAGAATGTTCCTTACATTGGTGATCAGTGGGAAGAATGTTCCTTACATTGGTAATCAGTGGGAAGAATGTTCCTTACATTGGTGATCAGTGGGAAGAATGTTCCTTACATTGGTGATCAGTGAGAAGAATGTTCCTTACATTGGTGATCAGTAGGAAGAATGCTCCTTACATTGGTGATCAGTAGGAAGAATGCTCCTTACATTGGTGATCAGTGGGAAGAATGTTCCTTACATTGGTGATCAGTGGGAAGAATGTTCCTTACATTGGTAATCAGTGGGAAGAATGTTCCTTACATTGGTGATCAGTGGGAAGAATGTTCCTTACATTGGTGATCAGTGGGAAGAATGTTCCTTACATTGGTGATCAGTGGGAAGAATGTTCCTTACATTGGTGATCAGTGAGAAGAATGTTCCTTACATTGGTGATCAGTGAGAAGAATGTTCCTTACATTGGTGATCAGTGGGAAGAATGTTCCTTACATTGGTGATCAGTGAGAAGAATGTTCCTTACATTGGTAATCAGTGGGAAGAATGTTCATTACATTGGTGATCAGTGGGAAGAATGTTCCTTACATTGGTGATCAGTGAGAAGAATGTTCCTTACATTGGTGATCAGTGGGAAGAATGTTCCTTACATTGGTAATCAGTGGGAAGAATGTTCCTTACATTGGTGGTCAGTGGGAAGAATGTTCCTTACATTGGTGATCAGTGGGAAGAATGTTCCTTACATTGGTGATCAGTGAGAAGAATGTTCCTTACATTGGTAATCAGTGGGAAGAATGTTCCTTACATTGGTGGTCAGTGAGAAGAATGTTCCTTACATTGGTGGTCAGTGGGAAGAATGTTCCTTACATTGGTGATCAGTGGGAAGAATGTTCCTTACATTGGTGATCAGTGGGAAGAATGTTCCTTATATTGGTGATCAGTGGGAAGAATGTTCCTTACATTGGTAATCAGTGGGAAGAATGTTCCTTACATTGGTGATCAGTGAGAAGAATGTTCCTTACATTGGTGATCAGTAGAAAGAATGCTCCTTACATTGGTGATCAGTAGGAAGAATGCTCCTTACATTGGTGATCAGTGAGAAGAATGTTCCTTACATTGGTGATCAGTAGGAAGAATGCTCCTTACATTGGTGATCAGTGGGAAGAATGTTCCTTACATTGGTGATCAGTGGGAAGAATGTTCCTTACATTGGTGATCAGTGGGAAGAATGTTCCTTACATTGGTAATCAGTGGGAAGAATGTTCCTTACATTGGTGATCAGTGGGAAGAATGTTCCTTACATTGGTGATCAGTGAGAAGAATGTTCCTTACATTGGTGATCAGTAGGAAGAATGCTCCTTACATTGGTGATCAGTAGGAAGAATGCTCCTTACATTGGTGATCAGTGGGAAGAATGTTCCTTACATTGGTGATCAGTGGGAAGAATGTTCCTTACATTGGTAATCAGTGGGAAGAATGTTCCTTACATTGGTGATCAGTGGGAAGAATGTTCCTTACATTGGTGATCAGTGGGAAGAATGTTCCTTACATTGGTGATCAGTGGGAAGAATGTTCCTTACATTGGTGATCAGTGAGAAGAATGTTCCTTACATTGGTGATCAGTGAGAAGAATGTTCCTTACATTGGTGATCAGTGGGAAGAATGTTCCTTACATTGGTGATCAGTGAGAAGAATGTTCCTTACATTGGTAATCAGTGGGAAGAATGTTCATTACATTGGTGATCAGTGGGAAGAATGTTCCTTACATTGGTGATCAGTGAGAAGAATGTTCCTTACATTGGTGATCAGTGGGAAGAATGTTCCTTACATTGGTAATCAGTGGGAAGAATGTTCCTTACATTGGTGGTCAGTGGGAAGAATGTTCCTTACATTGGTGATCAGTGGGAAGAATGTTCCTTACATTGGTGATCAGTGAGAAGAATGTTCCTTACATTGGTAATCAGTGGGAAGAATGTTCCTTACATTGGTGGTCAGTGAGAAGAATGTTCCTTACATTGGTGGTCAGTGGGAAGAATGTTCCTTACATTGGTGATCAGTGGGAAGAATGTTCCTTACATTGGTGATCAGTGGGAAGAATGTTCCTTATATTGGTGATCAGTGGGAAGAATGTTCCTTACATTGGTAATCAGTGGGAAGAATGTTCCTTACATTGGTGATCAGTGAGAAGAATGTTCCTTACATTGGTGATCAGTAGGAAGAATGCTCCTTACATTGGTGATCAGTAGGAAGAATGCTCCTTACATTGGTGATCAGTGGGAAGAATGTTCCTTACATTGGTGATCAGTGGGAAGAATGTTCCTTACATTGGTGATCAGTGGGAAGAATGTTCCTTACATTGGTAATCAGTGGGAAGAATGTTCCTTACATTGGTGATCAGTGAGAAGAATGTTCCTTACATTGGTGATCAGTGGGAAGAATGTTCCTTACATTGGTGATCAGTGGGAAGAATGTTCCTTACATTGGTGATCAGTGGGAAGAATGCTCCTTACATTGGTGATCAGTAGGAAGAATGCTCCTTACATTGGTGATCAGTGGGAAGAATGCTCCTTACATTGGTGATCAGTAGGAAGAATGCTCCTTACATTGGTGATCAGTGAGAAGAATGTTCCTTACATTGGTGATCAGTGGGAAGAATGTTCCTTACATTGGTGATCAGTGGGAAGAATGTTCCTTACATTGGTGATCAGTGGGAAGAATGTTCCTTACATTGGTAATCAGTGGGAAGAATGTTCCTTACATTGGTGATCAGTGAGAAGAATGTTCCTTACATTGGTGATCAGTGGGAAGAATGTTCCTTACATTGGTGATCAGTGGGAAGAATGTTCCTTACATTGGTGATCAGTGAGAAGAATGTTCCTTACATTGGTGATCAGTAGGAAGAATGCTCCTTACATTGGTGATCAGTGGGAAGAATGTTCCTTACATTGGTGATCAGTGGGAAGAATGTTCCTTACATTGGTGATCAGTGGGAAGAATGTTCCTTACATTGGTAATCAGTGGGAAGAATGTTCCTTACATTGGTGATCAGTGGGAAGAATGCTCCTTACATTGGTGATCAGTGAGAAGAATGTTCCTTACATTGGTGATCAGTAGGAAGAATGCTCCTTACATTGGTGATCAGTAGGAAGAATGCTCCTTACATTGGTGATCAGTGGGAAGAATGTTCCTTACATTGGTGATCAGTGGGAAGAATGTTCCTTACATTGGTAATCAGTGGGAAGAATGTTCCTTACATTGGTAATCAGTGGGAAGAATGTTCCTTACATTGGTGATCAGTGGGAAGAATGTTCCTTACATTGGTGATCAGTGGGAAGAATGCTCCTTACATTGGTGATCAGTGGGAAGAATGTTCCTTACATTGGTGATCAGTGGGAAGAATGTTCCTTACATTGGTAATCAGTGGGAAGAATGTTCCTTACATTGGTGATCAGTGAGAAGAATGTTCCTTACATTGGTAATCAGTGGGAAGAATGTTCATTACATTGGTGATCAGTGGGAAGAATGTTCCTTACATTGGTGATCAGTGAGAAGAATGTTCCTTACATTGGTGATCAGTGGGAAGAATGTTCCTTACATTGGTAATCAGTGGGAAGAATGTTCCTTACATTGGTGGTCAGTGGGAAGAATGTTCCTTACATTGGTGATCAGTGAGAAGAATGTTCCTTACATTGGTAATCAGTGGGAAGAATGTTCCTTACATTGGTGGTCAGTGAGAAGAATGTTCCTTACATTGGTGGTCAGTGGGAAGAATGTTCCTTACATTGGTGATCAGTGGGAAGAATGTTTCTTACATTGGTGATCAGTGGGAAGAATGTTCCTTACATTGGTGATCAGTGGGAAGAATGTTCCTTACATTGGTGATCAGTGGGAAGAATGTCCCTTACATTGGTGATCAGTGGGAAGAATGTTCCTTACATTGGTAATCAGTGGGAAGAATGTTCCTTACATTGGTGGTCAGTGGGAAGAATGTTCCTTACATTGGTAATCAGTGGGAAGAATGTTCCTTACATTGGTGGTCAGTGGGAAGAATGTTCCTTACATTGGTGATCAGTGGGAAGAATGTTTCTTACATTGGTGATCAGTGAGAAGAATGTTCCTTACATTGGTGATCAGTGGGAAGAATGTTCCTTACATTGGTGATCAGTGGGAAGAATGTTCCTTACATTGGTGATCAGTGGGAAGAATGTTCCTTACATTGGTGATCAGTGGGAAGAATGTTCCTTACATTGGTGATCAGTGGGAAGAATGTTTCTTACATTGGTGGTCAGTGGGAAGAATGTCCCTTACATTGGTGATCAGTGGGAAGAATGTTCCTTACATTGGTAATCAGTGGGAAGAATGTTCCTTACATTGGTGATCAGTGGGAAGAATGTTCCTTACATTGGTGATCAGTGGGAAGAATGTTTCTTACATTGGTGATCAGTGGGAAGAATGTTCCTTACATTGGTAATCAGTGGGAAGAATGTTCCTTACATTGGTGATCAGTGGGAAGAATGTTCCTTACATTGGTGATCAGTGAGAAGAATGTTCCTTACATTGGTGATCAGTAGGAAGAATGCTCCTTACATTGGTGATCAGTAGGAAGAATGCTCCTTACATTGGTGATCAGTGGGAAGAATGTTCCTTACATTGGTGATCAGTGAGAAGAATGTTCCTTACATTGGTGATCAGTGGGAAGAATGCTCCTTACATTGGTGATCAGTGGGAAGAATGTTCCTTACATTGGTGATCAGTGGGAAGAATGTTCCTTACATTGGTGGTCATTGGGAAGAATGTTCCTTACATTGGTGGTCAGTGGGAAGAATGTTCCTTACATTGGTGGTCAGTGGGAAGAATGTTCCTTACATTGGTGGTCAGTGGGAAGAATGTTCCTTACATTGGTGATCAGTGAGAAGAATGTTCCTTACATTGGTGATCAGGGAGAAGAATGTCCCTTACATTGGTGATCATTGAGAAGAATGTTCCTTACATTGGTGGTCAGTGGGAAGAATGTTCCTTACATTGGTGATCAGGGAGAAGAATGTTCCTTACATTGGTGATCAGGGAGAAGAATGTTCCTTACATTGGTGATCAGTGAGAAGAATGTTCCTTACATTGGTGATCAGTGGGAAGAATGTTCCTTACATTGGTGATCAGGGAGAAGAATGTTCCTTACATTGGTGATCAGTGAGAAGAATGTTCCTTACATTGGTGATCAGTGGGAAGAATGTTCCTTACATTGGTGATCATTGAGAAGAATGTTCCTTACATTGGTGGTCAGTGGGAAGAATGTTCCTTACATTGGTGATCAGTGAGAAGAATGTTCCTTACATTGGTGATCATTGAGAAGAATGTTCCTTACATTGGTGATCATTGAGAAGAATGTTCCTTACATTGGTGATCAGGGAGAAGAATGTTCCTTACATTGGTGGTCAGTGGGAAGAATGTTCCTTACATTGGTGATCAGTGAGAAGAATGTTCCTTACATTGGTGATCATTGAGAAGAATGTTCCTTACATTGGTGATCAGGGAGAAGAATGTTCCTTACATTGGTGGTCAGTGGGAAGAATGTTCCTTACATTGGTGGTCAGTGGGAAGAATGTTCCTTACATTGGTGATCAGGGAGAAGAATGTTCCTTACATTGGTGATCAGGGAGAAGAATGTTCCTTACATTGGTGGTCAGTGGGAAGAATGTTCCTTACATTGGTGATCAGTGGGAAGAATGTTTCTTACATTGGTGATCAGTGGGAAGAATGTTTCTTACATTGGTGATCAGTCGGAAGAATGTTCCTTACATTGGTGATCAGGGAGAAGAATGTTCCTTACATTGGTGGTCAGTGGGAAGAATGTTCCTTACATTGGTGATCAGGGAGAAGAATGTTCCTTACATTGGTGATCAGTGAGAAGAATGTTCCTTACATTGGTGATCAGGGAGAAGAATGTTCCTTACATTGGTGATCAGTGAGAAGAATGTTCCTTACATTGGTGGTCAGTGGGAAGAATGTTCCTTACATTGGTGATCAGTGGGAAGAATGTTTCTTACATTGGTGATCAGTGGGAAGAATGTTCCTTACATTGGTGATTAGTGGGAAGAATGTTCCTTACATTGGTGATCAGTGGGAAGAATGTTCCTTACATTGGTGATCAGTGGGAAGAATGTTCCTTACATTGGTGATCAGTGGGAAGAATGTTCCTTACATTGGTGATCAGTGAGAAGAATGTTCCTTACATTGGTGATCAGTGAGAAGAATGTTCCTTACATTGGTGATCAGGGAGAAGAATGTTCCTTACATTGGTGATCAGTGAGAAGAATGTTCCTTACATTGGTGGTCAGTGGAAAGAATGTTCCTTACATTGGTGATCAGTGGGAAGAATGTTCCTTACATTGGTGATCAGTGGGAAGAATGTTCCTTACATTGGTGATCAGTGGGAAGAATGTTCCTTACATTGGTGATCAGTGGGAAGAATGTTCCTTACATTGGTGATCAGTGGGAAGAATGTTCCTTACATTGGTGATCAGTGAGAAGAATGTTCCTTACATTGGTGATCAGGGAGAAGAATGTTCCTTACATTGGTGATCAGTGGGAAGAATGTTCCTTACATTGGTGGTCAGTGGGAAGAATGTTCCTTACATTGGTGATCAGTGGGAAGAATGTTTCTTACATTGGTGATCAGTGGGAAGAATGTTCCTTACATTGGTGATCAGTGGGAAGAATGTTCCTTACATTGGTGGTCAGTGGGAAGAATGTTCCTTACATTGGTGGTCAGTGGGAAGAATGTTCCTTACATTGGTGGTCAGTGGGAAGAATGTTCCTTACATTGGTGATCAGTGAGAAGAATGTTCCTTACATTGGTGATCTGTGGGAAGAATGTTCCTTACATTGGTGGTCAGTGGGAAGAATGTTCCTTACATTGGTGATCAGTGAGAAGAATGTTCCTTACATTGGTGATCAGGGAGAAGAATGTTCCTTACATTGGTGATCAGTGAGAAGAATGTTCCTTACATTGGTGGTCAGTGGGAAGAATGTTCCTTACATTGGTGATCAGTGAGAAGAATGTTCCTTACATTGGTGATCAGTGAGAAGAATGTTCCTTACATTGGTGATCAGTGAGAAGAATGTTCCTTACATTGGTGATCAGTGAGAAGAATGTTTCTTACATTGGTGATCAGTGGGAAGAATGTCCCTTACATTGGTGGTCAGTGGGAAGAATGTTCCTTACATTGGTGATCAGTGGGAAGAATGTTCCTTACATTGGTGATCAGTGAGAAGAATGTTCCTTACATTGGTGGTCAGTGGGAAGAATGTTCCTTACATTGGTGATCAGTGGGAAGAATGTTCCTTACATTGGTGATCAGTGGGAAGAATGTTCCTTACATTGGTGATCAGTGGGAAGAATGTTCCTTACATTGGTGATCAGTGGGAAGAATGTTCCTTACATTGGTGATCAGTGAGAAGAATGTTCCTTACATTGGTGATCAGTGGGAAGAATGTTCCTTACATTGGTGATCAGTGGGAAGAATGTTCCTTACATTGGTGATCAGTGAGAAGAATGTTCCTTACATTGGTGATCAGTGGGAAGAATGTTCCTTACATTGGTGGTCAGTGGGAAGAATGTTCCTTACATTGGTGATCAGTGGGAAGAATGTTTCTTACATTGGTGATCAGTGGGAAGAATGTTCCTTACATTGGTGATCAGTGGGAAGAATGTTCCTTACATTGGTGATCAGTGAGAAGAATGTTCCTTACATTGGTGATCAGTGGGAAGAATGCTCCTTACATTGGTGATCAGTGAGAAGAATGTTCCTTACATTGGTGATCAGGGAGAAGAATGTTCCTTACATTGGTGATCAGTGAGAAGAATGTTCCTTACATTGGTGATCAGTGAGAAGAATGTTCCTTACATTGGTGGTCAGTGGGAAGAATGTTCCTTACATTGGTGATCAGTGAGAAGAATGTTCCTTACATTGGTGATCAGTGAGAAGAATGTTCCTTACATTGGTGATCAGTGAGAAGAATGTTCCTTACATTGGTGATCAGTGGGAAGAATGTTCCTTACATTGGTGATCAGTGGGAAGAATGTTCCTTACATTGGTGGTCAGTGGGAAGAATGTTCCTTACATTGGTGGTCAGTGGGAAGAATGTTCCTTACATTGGTGATCAGTGAGAAGAATGTTCCTTACATTGGTGATCAGTGGGAAGAATGTTCCTTACATTGGTGGTCAGTGGGAAGAATGTTCCTTACATTGGTGATCAGTGAGAAGAATGTTCGTTACATTGGTGATCAGTGGGAAGAATGTTCCTTACATTGGTGATCAGTGAGAAGAATGTTCCTTACATTGGTGATCAGTGAGAAGAATGTTCCTTACATTGGTGATCAGTGGGAAGAATGTTCCTTACATTGGTGATCAGTGAGAAGAATGTCCCTTACATTGGTGATCAGTGAGAAGAATGTTCCTTACATTGGTGATCAGTGAGAAGAATGTTCCTTACATTGGTGATCAGTGAGAAGAATGTTCCTTACATTGGTGATCAGTGAGAAGAATGTTCCTTACATTGGTGATCAGTGGGAAGAATGTTCCTTACATTGGTGATCAGTGAGAAGAATGTTCCTTACATTGGTGATCAGTGAGAAGAATGTTCCTTACATTGGTGATCAGTGGGAAGAATGTTCCTTACATTGGTGATCAGTGGGAAGAATGTTCCTTACATTGGTGATCAGTGAGAAGAATGTCCCTTACATTGGTGATCAGTGAGAAGAATGTTCCTTACATTGGTGGTCAGTGGGAAGAATGTTCCTTACATTGGTGATCAGTGGGAAGAATGTTCCTTACATTGGTGATCAGTGAGAAGAATGTTCCTTACATTGGTGATCAGTGGGAAGAATGTTCCTTACATTGGTGATCAGTGGGAAGAATGTTCCTTACATTGGTGATCAGTGAGAAGAATGTCCCTTACATTGGTGATCTGTGGGAAGAATGTTCCTTACATTGGTGGTCAGTGGGAAGAATGTTCCTTACATTGGTGATCAGTGAGAAGAATGTTCCTTACATTGGTGATCAGGGAGAAGAATGTTCCTTACATTGGTGATCAGTGAGAAGAATGTTCCTTACATTGGTGGTCAGTGGGAAGAATGTTCCTTACATTGGTGATCAGTGAGAAGAATGTTCCTTACATTGGTGATCAGTGAGAAGAATGTTCCTTACATTGGTGATCAGTGGGAAGAATGTTCCTTACATTGGTGATCAGTGAGAAGAATGTTCCTTACATTGGTGGTCAGTGGGAAGAATGTTCCTTACATTGGTGATCAGTGAGAAGAATGTTCCTTACATTGGTGATCTGTGGGAAGAATGTTCCTTACATTGGTGGTCAGTGAGAAGAATGCTCCTTACATTGGTGGTCAGTGAGAAGAATGTTCCTTACATTGGTGGTCAGTGGGAAGAATGTTCCTTACATTGGTGATCAGTGAGAAGAATGTTCCTTACATTGGTGATCAGGGAGAAGAATGTTCCTTACATTGGTGATCAGTGAGAAGAATGTTCCTTACATTGGTGGTCAGTGGGAAGAATGTTCCTTACATTGGTGATCAGTGAGAAGAATGTTCCTTACATTGGTGATCAGTGAGAAGAATGTTCCTTACATTGGTGATCAGTGAGAAGAATGTTTCTTACATTGGTGATCAGTGAGAAGAATGTTTCTTACATTGGTGATCAGTGGGAAGAATGTCCCTTACATTGGTGATCAGTGAGAAGAATGTCCCTTACATTGGTGATCAGTGAGAAGAATGTCCCTTACATTGGTGATCAGTGGGAAGAATGTCCCTTACATTGGTGGTCAGTGGGAAGAATGTTCCTTACATTGGTGATCAGTGGGAAGAATGTTCCTTACATTGGTGATCAGTGAGAAGAATGTTCCTTACATTGGTGGTCAGTGGGAAGAATGTTCCTTACATTGGTGATCAGTGGGAAGAATGTTCCTTACATTGGTGATCAGTGGGAAGAATGTTCCTTACATTGGTGATCAGTGGGAAGAATGTTCCTTACATTGGTGATCAGTGGGAAGAATGTTCCTTACATTGGTGATCAGTGGGAAGAATGTTCCTTACATTGGTGATCAGTGAGAAGAATGTTCCTTACATTGGTGATCAGTGGGAAGAATGTTCCTTACATTGGTGATCAGTGGGAAGAATGTTCCTTACATTGGTGATCAGTGAGAAGAATGTTCCTTACATTGGTGATCAGTGGGAAGAATGTTCCTTACATTGGTGGTCAGTGGGAAGAATGTTCCTTACATTGGTGATCTGTGAGAAGAATGTCCCTTACATTGGTGATCAGTGGGAGGAATGTCCCTTACATTGGTGATCAGTGGGAAGAATGTTCCTTACATTGGTGATCAGTGGGAAGAATGTTCCTTACATTGGTGATCAGTGAGAAGAATGTTCCTTACATTGGTGATCAGTGGGAAGAATGTTCCTTACATTGGTGATCAGTGGGAAGAATGTTCCTTACATTGGTGATCAGTGAGAAGAATGTCCCTTACATTGGTGATCAGTGGGAGGAATGTCCCTTACATTGGTGATCAGTGGGAAGAATGTTCCTTACATTGGTGATCAGTGGGAAGAATGTCCCTTACATTGGTGATCAGTGGGAAGAATGTTCCCTACATTGGTGATCAGTGGGAAGAATGTTCCTTACATTGGTGATCAGTGGGAAGAATGTTCCTTACATTGGTGATCAGTGGGAAGAATGTTCCTTACATTGGTGATCAGTGGGAAGAATGTTCCTTACATTGGTGATCAATGGGAAGAATGTTCCTTACATTGGTGATCAGTGAGAAGAATGTCCCTTACATTGGTGATCAGTGGGAGGAATGTCCCTTACATTGGTGATCAGTGGGAAGAATGTTCCTTACATTGGTGATCAGTGGGAAGAATGTCCCTTACATTGGTGATCAGTGGGAAGAATGTTCCTTACATTGGTGATCAGTGGGAAGAATGTTCCTTACATTGGTGATCAGTGAGAAGAATGTCCCTTACATTGGTGATCAGTGGGAAGAATGTTCCTTACATTGGTGATCAGTGGGAAGAATGTTCCTTACATTGGTGATCAGTGGGAAGAATGTTCCTTACATTGGTGATCAGTGGGAAGAATGTTCCTTACATTGGTGATCAGTGAGAAGAATGTTCCTTACATTGGTGATCAGTGAGAAGAATGTCCCTTACATTGGTGGTCAGTGGGAAGAATGTTCCTTACATTGGTGATCAGTGGGAAGAATGTTCCTTACATTGGTGATCAGTGAGAAGAATGTTCCTTACATTGGTGATCAGTGAGAAGAATGTCCCTTACATTGGTGATCAGTGGGAAGAATGTCCCTTACATTGGTGATCAGTGGGAAGAATGTTCCTTACATTGGTGATCAGTGAGAAGAATGTTCCTTACATTGGTGATCAGTGAGAAGAATGTTCCTTACATTGGTGGTCAGTGGGAAGAATGTTCCTTACATTGGTGATCAGTGAGAAGAATGTTCCTTACATTGGTGATCAGTGAGAAGAATGTTCCTTACATTGGTGATCAGTGAGAAGAATGTCCCTTACATTGGTGATCAGTGGGAAGAATGTTCCTTACATTGGTGATCAGTGGGAAGAATGTTCCTTACATTGGTGATCAGTGGGAAGAATGTTCCTTACATTGGTGATCAGTGGGAAGAATGTTCCTTACATTGGTGATCAGTGGGAAGAATGTTCCTTACATTGGTGATCAGTGGGAAGAATGTTCCTTACATTGGTGATCAGTGGGAAGAATGTTCCTTACATTGGTGATCAGTGGGAAGAATGTTCCTTACATTGGTGATCAGTGGGAAGAATGTTCTTTACATTGGTGATCAGTGAGAAGAATGTTCCTTACATTGGTAATCAGTGGGAAGAATGTTCCTTACATTGGTGATCAGTGGGAAGAATGTTCCTTACATTGGTGATCAGTGGGAAGAATGTTCCTTACATTGGTGATCAGTGAGAAGAATGTTCCTTACATTGGTGATCAGTGAGAAGAATGTTCCTTACATTGGTGATCAGTGGGAAGAATGTTCCTTACATTGGTGATCAGTGAGAAGAATGTTCCTTACATTGGTAATCAGTGGGAAGAATGTTCCTTACATTGGTGGTCAGTGGGAAGAATGTTCCTTACATTGGTGATCAGTGGGAAGAATGTTCCTTACATTGGTGATCAGTGAGAAGAATGTTCCTTACATTGGTAATCAGTGGGAAGAATGTTCCTTACATTGGTGGTCAGTGAGAAGAATGTTCCTTACATTGGTGGTCAGTGGGAAGAATGTTCCTTACATTGGTGATCAGTGGGAAGAATGTTCCTTACATTGGTGATCAGTGGGAAGAATGTTCCTTACATTGGTGATCAGTGGGAAGAATGTTCCTTACATTGGTAATCAGTGGGAAGAATGTTCCTTACATTGGTGATCAGTGAGAAGAATGTTCCTTACATTGGTGATCAGTAGGAAGAATGTTCCTTACATTGGTGATCAGTGGGAAGAATGTTCCTTACATTGGTGATCAGTAGGAAGAATGCTCCTTACATTGGTGATCAGTGGGAAGAATGTTCCTTACATTGGTGATCAGTGGGAAGAATGTTCCTTACATTGGTAATCAGTGGGAAGAATGTTCCTTACATTGGTGATCAGTGAGAAGAATGTTCCTTACATTGGTGATCAGTGGGAAGAATGTTCCTTACATTGGTGATCAGTGGGAAGAATGTTCCTTACATTGGTGATCAGTGAGAAGAATGTTCCTTACATTGGTGATCAGTAGGAAGAATGCTCCTTACATTGGTGATCAGTGGGAAGAATGTTCCTTACATTGGTGATCAGTGGGAAGAATGTTCCTTACATTGGTGATCAGTGGGAAGAATGTTCCTTACATTGGTAATCAGTGGGAAGAATGTTCCTTACATTGGTGATCAGTGGGAAGAATGTTCCTTACATTGGTGATCAGTGAGAAGAATGTTCCTTACATTGGTGATCAGTAGGAAGAATGTTCCTTACATTGGTGATCAGTAGGAAGAATGCTCCTTACATTGGTGATCAGTAGGAAGAATGTTCCTTACATTGGTGATCAGTGGGAAGAATGTTCCTTACATTGGTGATCAGTGAGAAGAATGTCCCTTACATTGGTGATCAGTGAGAAGAATGTTCCTTACATTGGTAATCAGTGGGAAGAATGTTCTTTACATTGGTGATCAGTGGGAAGAATGTTCCTTACATTGGTGATCAGTGGGAAGAATGTTCCTTACATTGGTGATCAGTGAGAAGAATGTTCCTTACATTGGTGATCAGTGAGAAGAATGTTCCTTACATTGGTGATCAGTGGGAAGAATGTTCCTTACATTGGTGATCAGTGAGAAGAATGTTCCTTACATTGGTAATCAGTGGGAAGAATGTTCATTACATTGGTGATCAGTGGGAAGAATGTTCCTTATATTGGTGATCAGTGAGAAGAATGTTCCTTACATTGGTGATCAGTGGGAAGAATGTTCCTTACATTGGTAATCAGTGGGAAGAATGTTCCTTACATTGGTGGTCAGTGGGAAGAATGTTCCTTACATTGGTGATCAGTGGGAAGAATGTTTCTTACATTGGTGATCAGTGGGAAGAATGTTCCTTACATTGGTGATCAGTGGGAAGAATGTTCCTTACATTGGTGATCAGTGGGAAGAATGTTCCTTACATTGGTAATCAGTGGGAAGAATGTTCCTTACATTGGTGATCAGTGGGAAGAATGTTCCTTACATTGGTGATCAGTGGGAAGAATGTTTCTTACATTGGTGATCAGTGGGAAGAATGTTCCTTACATTGGTGATCAGTGGGAAGAATGTTCCTTACATTGGTGATCAGTGGGAAGAATGTTCCTTACATTGGTAATCAGTGGGAAGAATGTTCCTTACATTTGTGATCAGTGGGAAGAATGTTCCTTACATTGGTGATCAGTGGGAAGAATGTTCCTTACATTGGTGATCAGTGGGAAGAATGTTTCTTACATTGGTGATCAGTGGGAAGAATGTTCCTTACATTGGTGATCAGTGGGAAGAATGTTCCTTATATTGGTGATCAGTGAGAAGAATGCTCCTTACATTGGTGATCAGTGAGAAGAATGTCCCTTACATTGGTGATCAGGGAGAAGAATGTTCCTTACATTGGTGATCAGTGAGAAGAATGTTCCTTACATTGGTGGTCAGTGGGAAGAATGTTCCTTACATTGGTGATCAGTGGGAAGAATGTTTCTTACATTGGTGATCAGTGAGAAGAATGTTCCTTACATTGGTGATCAGTGGGAAGAATGTCCCTTACATTGGTGATCAGTGAGAAGAATGTTCCTTACATTGGTGATCAGTGGGAAGAATGTTCCTTACATTGGTGATCAGTGGGAAGAATGTTCCTTACATTGGTGATCAGTGGGAAGAATGTTTCTTACATTGGTGGTCAGTGGGAAGAATGTCCCTTACATTGGTGATCAGTGGGAAGAATGTTCCTTACATTGGTAATCAGTGGGAAGAATGTTCCTTACATTGGTGATCAGTGGGAAGAATGTTCCTTACATTGGTGATCAGTGGGAAGAATGTTTCTTACATTGGTGATCAGTGGGAAGAATGTTCCTTACATTGGTGATCAGTGGGAAGAATGTTCCTTACATTGGTGATCAGTGGGAAGAATGTCCCTTACATTGGTGATCAGTGAGAAGAATGTCCCTTACATTGGTGGTCAGTGAGAAGAATGTCCCTTACATTGGTGATCAGTGGGAAGAATGTTCTTTACATTGGTGATCAGTGAGAAGAATGCTCCTTACATTGGTGATCAGTGGGAAGGATGTTTCTTACATTGGTGATCAGTGGGAAGAATGTTCCTTACATTGGTGATCAGTGGGAAGAATGTTCCTTACATTGGTGATCAGTGGGAAGAAGGTTCCTTACATTGGTGATCAGTGAGAAGAATGTCCCTTACATTGGTGGTCAGTGGGAAGAATGTTCCTTACATTGGTGATCAGTGAGAAGAATGTTCCTTACATTGGTGATCAGTGGGAAGAATGTTCCTTACATTGGTGGTCAGTGGGAAGAATGTTCCTTACATTGGTGGTCAGTGGGAAGAATGTTCCTTACATTGGTGGTCAGTGGGAAGAATGTTCCTTACATTGGTGATCAGGGAGAAGAATGTTCCTTACATTGGTGGTCAGTGAGAAGAATGTTCCTTACATTGGTGATCAGTGGGAAGAATGTTCCTTACATTGGTGATCAGTGAGAAGAATGTTCCTTACATTGGTGATCAGTGAGAAGAATGTTCCTTACATTGGTGATCAGTGAGAAGAATGTTCCTTACATTGGTGATCAGTGGGAAGAATGTTCCTTACATTGGTGGTCATTGGGAAGAATGTTCCTTACATTGGTGGTCAGTGGGAAGAATGTTCCTTACATTGGTGGTCAGTGGGAAGAATGTTCCTTACATTGGTGGTCAGTGGGAAGAATGTTCCTTACATTGGTGATCAGTGGGAAGAATGTTCCTTACATTGGTGATCAGTGGGAAGAAGGTTCCTTACATTGGTGATCAGTGAGAAGAATGTTCCTTACATTGGTGATCAGTGAGAAGAATGTTCCTTACATTGGTGATCAGTGAGAAGAATGTTCCTTACATTGGTGATCAGTGGGAAGAATGTTCCTTACATTGGTGGTCAGTGGGAAGAATGTTCCTTACATTGGTGGTCAGTGGGAAGAATGTTCCTTACATTGGTGGTCAGTGGGAAGAATGTTCCTTACATTGGTGATCAGGGAGAAGAATGTTCCTTACATTGGTGGTCAGTGAGAAGAATGTTCCTTACATTGGTGATCAGTGGGAAGAATGTTCCTTACATTGGTGATCAGTGAGAAGAATGTTCCTTACATTGGTGATCAGTGAGAAGAATGTTCCTTACATTGGTGATCAGTGAGAAGAATGTTCCTTACATTGGTGATCAGTGGGAAGAATGTTCCTTACATTGGTGGTCATTGGGAAGAATGTTCCTTACATTGGTGGTCAGTGGGAAGAATGTTCCTTACATTGGTGGTCAGTGGGAAGAATGTTCCTTACATTGGTGGTCAGTGGGAAGAATGTTCCTTACATTGGTGATCAGTGAGAAGAATGTTCCTTACATTGGTGATCAGGGAGAAGAATGTCCCTTACATTGGTGATCATTGAGAAGAATGTTCCTTACATTGGTGGTCAGTGGGAAGAATGTTCCTTACATTGGTGATCAGGGAGAAGAATGTTCCTTACATTGGTGATCAGGGAGAAGAATGTTCCTTACATTGGTGATCAGTGAGAAGAATGTTCCTTACATTGGTGATCAGTGGGAAGAATGTCCCTTACATTGGTGATCAGTGAGAAGAATGTTCCTTACATTGGTGATCAGTGAGAAGAATGTTCCTTACATTGGTGATCAGTGGGAAGAATGTTCCTTACATTGGTGATCATTGAGAAGAATGTTCCTTACATTGGTGGTCAGTGGGAAGAATGTTCCTTACATTGGTGATCAGTGAGAAGAATGTTCCTTACATTGGTGATCAGTGGGAAGAATGTTCCTTACATTGGTGATCATTGAGAAGAATGTTCCTTACATTGGTGATCATTGAGAAGAATGTTCCTTACATTGGTGGTCAGTGGGAAGAATGTTCCTTACATTGGTGATCAGGGAGAAGAATGTTCCTTACATTGGTGAACAGGGAGAAGAATGTTCCTTACATTGGTGGTCAGTGGGAAGAATGTTCCTTACATTGGTGATCAGTGGGAAGAATGTTTCTTACATTGGTGATCAGTGGGAAGAATGTTTCTTACATTGGTGATCAGTCGGAAGAATGTTCCTTACATTGGTGATCAGGGAGAAGAATGTTCCTTACATTGGTGATCAGTGAGAAGAATGTTCCTTACATTGGTGGTCAGTGGGAAGAATGTTCCTTACATTGGTGATCAGGGAGAAGAATGTTCCTTACATTGGTGATCAGTGAGAAGAATGTTCCTTACATTGGTGATCAGGGAGAAGAATGTTCCTTACATTGGTGATCAGTGAGAAGAATGTTCCTTACATTGGTGGTCAGTGGGAAGAATGTTCCTTACATTGGTGATCAGTGGGAAGAATGTTTCTTACATTGGTGATCAGTGGGAAGAATGTTCCTTACATTGGTGATTAGTGGGAAGAATGTTCCTTACATTGGTGATCAGTGGGAAGAATGTTCCTTACATTGGTGATCAGTGGGAAGAATGTTCCTTACATTGGTGATCAGTGGGAAGAATGTTCCTTACATTGGTGATCAGTGAGAAGAATGTTCCTTACATTGGTGATCAGTGAGAAGAATGTTCCTTACATTGGTGATCAGGGAGAAGAATGTTCCTTACATTGGTGATCAGTGAGAAGAATGTTCCTTACATTGGTGGTCAGTGGGAAGAATGTTCCTTACATTGGTGATCAGTGGGAAGAATGTTTCTTACATTGGTGATCAGTGGGAAGAATGTTCCTTACATTGGTGATCAGTGGGAAGAATGTTCCTTACATTGGTGATCAGTGGGAAGAATGTTCCTTACATTGGTGATCAGTGGGAAGAATGTTCCTTACATTGGTGATCAATGGGAAGAATGTTCCTTACATTGGTGATCAGTGAGAAGAATGTTCCTTACATTGGTGATCAGTAGGAAGAATGTTCCTTACATTGGTGATCAGTGGGAAGAATGTTCCTTACATTGGTGATCAGTAGGAAGAATGCTCCTTACATTGGTGATCAGTGGGAAGAATGTTCCTTACATTGGTGATCAGTGGGAAGAATGTTCCTTACATTGGTAATCAGTGGGAAGAATGTTCCTTACATTGGTGATCAGTGAGAAGAATGTTCCTTACATTGGTGATCAGTGGGAAGAATGTTCCTTACATTGGTGATCAGTGGGAAGAATGTTCCTTACATTGGTGATCAGTGAGAAGAATGTTCCTTACATTGGTGATCAGTAGGAAGAATGCTCCTTACATTGGTGATCAGTGGGAAGAATGTTCCTTACATTGGTGATCAGTGGGAAGAATGTTCCTTACATTGGTGATCAGTGGGAAGAAGGTTCCTTACATTGGTGATCAGTGAGAAGAATGTTCCTTACATTGGTGATCAGTGAGAAGAATGTTCCTTACATTGGTGATCAGTGAGAAGAATGTTCCTTACATTGGTGATCAGTGGGAAGAATGTTCCTTACATTGGTGGTCAGTGGGAAGAATGTTCCTTACATTGGTGGTCAGTGGGAAGAATGTTCCTTACATTGGTGGTCAGTGGGAAGAATGTTCCTTACATTGGTGATCAGGGAGAAGAATGTTCCTTACATTGGTGGTCAGTGAGAAGAATGTTCCTTACATTGGTGATCAGTGGGAAGAATGTTCCTTACATTGGTGATCAGTGAGAAGAATGTTCCTTACATTGGTGATCAGTGAGAAGAATGTTCCTTACATTGGTGATCAGTGAGAAGAATGTTCCTTACATTGGTGATCAGTGGGAAGAATGTTCCTTACATTGGTGGTCATTGGGAAGAATGTTCCTTACATTGGTGGTCAGTGGGAAGAATGTTCCTTACATTGGTGGTCAGTGGGAAGAATGTTCCTTACATTGGTGGTCAGTGGGAAGAATGTTCCTTACATTGGTGATCAGTGAGAAGAATGTTCCTTACATTGGTGATCAGGGAGAAGAATGTCCCTTACATTGGTGATCATTGAGAAGAATGTTCCTTACATTGGTGGTCAGTGGGAAGAATGTTCCTTACATTGGTGATCAGGGAGAAGAATGTTCCTTACATTGGTGATCAGGGAGAAGAATGTTCCTTACATTGGTGATCAGTGAGAAGAATGTTCCTTACATTGGTGATCAGTGGGAAGAATGTCCCTTACATTGGTGATCAGTGAGAAGAATGTTCCTTACATTGGTGATCAGTGAGAAGAATGTTCCTTACATTGGTGATCAGTGGGAAGAATGTTCCTTACATTGGTGATCATTGAGAAGAATGTTCCTTACATTGGTGGTCAGTGGGAAGAATGTTCCTTACATTGGTGATCAGTGAGAAGAATGTTCCTTACATTGGTGATCAGTGGGAAGAATGTTCCTTACATTGGTGATCATTGAGAAGAATGTTCCTTACATTGGTGATCATTGAGAAGAATGTTCCTTACATTGGTGGTCAGTGGGAAGAATGTTCCTTACATTGGTGATCAGGGAGAAGAATGTTCCTTACATTGGTGATCAGGGAGAAGAATGTTCCTTACATTGGTGGTCAGTGGGAAGAATGTTCCTTACATTGGTGATCAGTGGGAAGAATGTTTCTTACATTGGTGATCAGTGGGAAGAATGTTTCTTACATTGGTGATCAGTCGGAAGAATGTTCCTTACATTGGTGATCAGGGAGAAGAATGTTCCTTACATTGGTGATCAGTGAGAAGAATGTTCCTTACATTGGTGGTCAGTGGGAAGAATGTTCCTTACATTGGTGATCAGGGAGAAGAATGTTCCTTACATTGGTGATCAGTGAGAAGAATGTTCCTTACATTGGTGATCAGGGAGAAGAATGTTCCTTACATTGGTGATCAGTGAGAAGAATGTTCCTTACATTGGTGGTCAGTGGGAAGAATGTTCCTTACATTGGTGATCAGTGGGAAGAATGTTTCTTACATTGGTGATCAGTGGGAAGAATGTTCCTTACATTGGTGATTAGTGGGAAGAATGTTCCTTACATTGGTGATCAGTGGGAAGAATGTTCCTTACATTGGTGATCAGTGGGAAGAATGTTCCTTACATTGGTGATCAGTGGGAAGAATGTTCCTTACATTGGTGATCAGTGAGAAGAATGTTCCTTACATTGGTGATCAGTGAGAAGAATGTTCCTTACATTGGTGATCAGGGAGAAGAATGTTCCTTACATTGGTGATCAGTGAGAAGAATGTTCCTTACATTGGTGGTCAGTGGGAAGAATGTTCCTTACATTGGTGATCAGTGGGAAGAATGTTTCTTACATTGGTGATCAGTGGGAAGAATGTTCCTTACATTGGTGATCAGTGGGAAGAATGTTCCTTACATTGGTGATCAGTGGGAAGAATGTTCCTTACATTGGTGATCAGTGGGAAGAATGTTCCTTACATTGGTGATCAATGGGAAGAATGTTCCTTACATTGGTGATCAGTGAGAAGAATGTTCCTTACATTGGTGATCAGTAGGAAGAATGTTCCTTACATTGGTGATCAGTGGGAAGAATGTTCCTTACATTGGTGATCAGTAGGAAGAATGCTCCTTACATTGGTGATCAGTGGGAAGAATGTTCCTTACATTGGTGATCAGTGGGAAGAATGTTCCTTACATTGGTGATCAGTGGGAAGAATGTTCCTTACATTGGTGATCAGTGGGAAGAATGTTCCTTACATTGGTGATCAGTGAGAAGAATGTCCCTTACATTGGTGATCAGTGGGAGGAATGTCCCTTACATTGGTGATCAGTGGGAAGAATGTTCCTTACATTGGTGATCAGTGGGAAGAATGTCCCTTACATTGGTGATCAGTGGGAAGAATGTTCCCTACATTGGTGATCAGTGGGAAGAATGTTCCTTACATTGGTGATCAGTGGGAAGAATGTTCCTTACATTGGTGATCAGTGGGAAGAATGTTCCTTACATTGGTGATCAGTGGGAAGAATGTTCCTTACATTGGTGATCAGTGAGAAGAATGTTCCTTACATTGGTGATCAGTGAGAAGAATGTTCCTTACATTGGTGATCAGTGGGAAGAATGTTCCTTACATTGGTGATCAGTGAGAAGAATGTTCCTTACATTGGTAATCAGTGGGAAGAATGTTCATTACATTGGTGATCAGTGGGAAGAATGTTCCTTACATTGGTGATCAGTGAGAAGAATGTTCCTTACATTGGTGATCAGTGGGAAGAATGTTCCTTACATTGGTAATCAGTGGGAAGAATGTTCCTTACATTGGTGGTCAGTGGGAAGAATGTTCCTTACATTGGTGATCAGTGGGAAGAATGTTTCTTACATTGGTGATCAGTGGGAAGAATGTTCCTTACATTGGTGATCAGTGGGAAGAATGTTCCTTACATTGGTGATCAGTGGGAAGAATGTTCCTTACATTGGTAATCAGTGGGAAGAATGTTCCTTACATTGGTGATCAGTGGGAAGAATGTTCCTTACATTGGTGATCAGTGGGAAGAATGTTTCTTACATTGGTGATCAGTGGGAAGAATGTTCCTTACATTGGTGATCAGTGGGAAGAATGTTCCTTACATTGGTGATCAGTGGGAAGAATGTTCCTTACATTGGTAATCAGTGGGAAGAATGTTCCTTACATTTGTGATCAGTGGGAAGAATGTTCCTTACATTGGTGATCAGTGGGAAGAATGTTCCTTACATTGGTGATCAGTGGGAAGAATGTTTCTTACATTGGTGATCAGTGGGAAGAATGTTCCTTACATTGGTGATCAGTGGGAAGAATGTTCCTTATATTGGTGATCAGTGAGAAGAATGCTCCTTACATTGGTGATCAGTGAGAAGAATGTCCCTTACATTGGTGATCAGGGAGAAGAATGTTCCTTACATTGGTGATCAGTGAGAAGAATGTTCCTTACATTGGTGGTCAGTGGGAAGAATGTTCCTTACATTGGTGATCAGTGGGAAGAATGTTTCTTACATTGGTGATCAGTGAGAAGAATGTTCCTTACATTGGTGATCAGTGGGAAGAATGTCCCTTACATTGGTGATCAGTGAGAAGAATGTTCCTTACATTGGTGATCAGTGGGAAGAATGTTCCTTACATTGGTGATCAGTGGGAAGAATGTTCCTTACATTGGTGATCAGTGGGAAGAATGTTTCTTACATTGGTGGTCAGTGGGAAGAATGTCCCTTACATTGGTGATCAGTGGGAAGAATGTTCCTTACATTGGTAATCAGTGGGAAGAATGTTCCTTACATTGGTGATCAGTGGGAAGAATGTTCCTTACATTGGTGATCAGTGGGAAGAATGTTCCTTACATTGGTGATCAGTGGGAAGAATGTTTCTTACATTGGTGATCAGTGGGAAGAATGTTCCTTACATTGGTGATCAGTGGGAAGAATGTTCCTTACATTGGTGATCAGTGGGAAGAATGTCCCTTACATTGGTGATCAGTGAGAAGAATGTCCCTTACATTGGTGGTCAGTGAGAAGAATGTCCCTTACATTGGTGATCAGTGGGAAGAATGTTCTTTACATTGGTGATCAGTGAGAAGAATGCTCCTTACATTGGTGATCAGTGGGAAGGATGTTTCTTACATTGGTGATCAGTGGGAAGAATGTTCCTTACATTGGTGATCAGTGGGAAGAATGTTCCTTACATTGGTGATCAGTGGGAAGAAGGTTCCTTACATTGGTGATCAGTGAGAAGAATGTCCCTTACATTGGTGGTCAGTGGGAAGAATGTTCCTTACATTGGTGATCAGTGAGAAGAATGTTCCTTACATTGGTGATCAGTGGGAAGAATGTTCCTTACATTGGTGGTCAGTGGGAAGAATGTTCCTTACATTGGTGGTCAGTGGGAAGAATGTTCCTTACATTGGTGGTCAGTGGGAAGAATGTTCCTTACATTGGTGATCAGGGAGAAGAATGTTCCTTACATTGGTGGTCAGTGAGAAGAATGTTCCTTACATTGGTGATCAGTGGGAAGAATGTTCCTTACATTGGTGATCAGTGAGAAGAATGTTCCTTACATTGGTGATCAGTGAGAAGAATGTTCCTTACATTGGTGATCAGTGAGAAGAATGTTCCTTACATTGGTGATCAGTGGGAAGAATGTTCCTTACATTGGTGGTCATTGGGAAGAATGTTCCTTACATTGGTGGTCAGTGGGAAGAATGTTCCTTACATTGGTGGTCAGTGGGAAGAATGTTCCTTACATTGGTGGTCAGTGGGAAGAATGTTCCTTACATTGGTGATCAGTGGGAAGAATGTTCCTTACATTGGTGATCAGTGGGAAGAAGGTTCCTTACATTGGTGATCAGTGAGAAGAATGTTCCTTACATTGGTGATCAGTGAGAAGAATGTTCCTTACATTGGTGATCAGTGAGAAGAATGTTCCTTACATTGGTGATCAGTGGGAAGAATGTTCCTTACATTGGTGGTCAGTGGGAAGAATGTTCCTTACATTGGTGGTCAGTGGGAAGAATGTTCCTTACATTGGTGGTCAGTGGGAAGAATGTTCCTTACATTGGTGATCAGGGAGAAGAATGTTCCTTACATTGGTGGTCAGTGAGAAGAATGTTCCTTACATTGGTGATCAGTGGGAAGAATGTTCCTTACATTGGTGATCAGTGAGAAGAATGTTCCTTACATTGGTGATCAGTGAGAAGAATGTTCCTTACATTGGTGATCAGTGAGAAGAATGTTCCTTACATTGGTGATCAGTGGGAAGAATGTTCCTTACATTGGTGGTCATTGGGAAGAATGTTCCTTACATTGGTGGTCAGTGGGAAGAATGTTCCTTACATTGGTGGTCAGTGGGAAGAATGTTCCTTACATTGGTGGTCAGTGGGAAGAATGTTCCTTACATTGGTGATCAGTGAGAAGAATGTTCCTTACATTGGTGATCAGGGAGAAGAATGTCCCTTACATTGGTGATCATTGAGAAGAATGTTCCTTACATTGGTGGTCAGTGGGAAGAATGTTCCTTACATTGGTGATCAGGGAGAAGAATGTTCCTTACATTGGTGATCAGGGAGAAGAATGTTCCTTACATTGGTGATCAGTGAGAAGAATGTTCCTTACATTGGTGATCAGTGGGAAGAATGTCCCTTACATTGGTGATCAGTGAGAAGAATGTTCCTTACATTGGTGATCAGTGAGAAGAATGTTCCTTACATTGGTGATCAGTGGGAAGAATGTTCCTTACATTGGTGATCATTGAGAAGAATGTTCCTTACATTGGTGGTCAGTGGGAAGAATGTTCCTTACATTGGTGATCAGTGAGAAGAATGTTCCTTACATTGGTGATCAGTGGGAAGAATGTTCCTTACATTGGTGATCATTGAGAAGAATGTTCCTTACATTGGTGATCATTGAGAAGAATGTTCCTTACATTGGTGGTCAGTGGGAAGAATGTTCCTTACATTGGTGATCAGGGAGAAGAAT
This sequence comes from Rana muscosa, assembly GCA_029206835.1. NCBI lineage: Eukaryota > Metazoa > Chordata > Amphibia > Anura > Ranidae > Rana > Rana muscosa. The sequence goes on from CM055120.1 coordinate 288,073,149, forward strand.
GTTCCTTACATTGGTGATCAGGGAGAAGAATGTTCCTTACATTGGTGGTCAGTGGGAAGAATGTTCCTTACATTGGTGATCAGTGGGAAGAATGTTTCTTACATTGGTGATCAGTGGGAAGAATGTTTCTTACATTGGTGATCAGTCGGAAGAATGTTCCTTACATTGGTGATCAGGGAGAAGAATGTTCCTTACATTGGTGATCAGTGAGAAGAATGTTCCTTACATTGGTGGTCAGTGGGAAGAATGTTCCTTACATTGGTGATCAGGGAGAAGAATGTTCCTTACATTGGTGATCAGTGAGAAGAATGTTCCTTACATTGGTGATCAGGGAGAAGAATGTTCCTTACATTGGTGATCAGTGAGAAGAATGTTCCTTACATTGGTGGTCAGTGGGAAGAATGTTCCTTACATTGGTGATCAGTGGGAAGAATGTTTCTTACATTGGTGATCAGTGGGAAGAATGTTCCTTACATTGGTGATTAGTGGGAAGAATGTTCCTTACATTGGTGATCAGTGGGAAGAATGTTCCTTACATTGGTGATCAGTGGGAAGAATGTTCCTTACATTGGTGATCAGTGGGAAGAATGTTCCTTACATTGGTGATCAGTGAGAAGAATGTTCCTTACATTGGTGATCAGTGAGAAGAATGTTCCTTACATTGGTGATCAGGGAGAAGAATGTTCCTTACATTGGTGATCAGTGAGAAGAATGTTCCTTACATTGGTGGTCAGTGGGAAGAATGTTCCTTACATTGGTGATCAGTGGGAAGAATGTTTCTTACATTGGTGATCAGTGGGAAGAATGTTCCTTACATTGGTGATCAGTGGGAAGAATGTTCCTTACATTGGTGATCAGTGGGAAGAATGTTCCTTACATTGGTGATCAGTGGGAAGAATGTTCCTTACATTGGTGATCAGTGGGAAGAATGTTCCTTACATTGGTGATCAGTGAGAAGAATGTTCCTTACATTGGTGATCAGGGAGAAGAATGTTCCTTACATTGGTGATCAGTGGGAAGAATGTTCCTTACATTGGTGGTCAGTGGGAAGAATGTTCCTTACATTGGTGATCAGTGGGAAGAATGTTTCTTACATTGGTGATCAGTGGGAAGAATGTTCCTTACATTGGTGATCAGTGGGAAGAATGTTCCTTACATTGGTGGTCAGTGGGAAGAATGTTCCTTACATTGGTGGTCAGTGGGAAGAATGTTCCTTACATTGGTGGTCAGTGGGAAGAATGTTCCTTACATTGGTGATCAGTGAGAAGAATGTTCCTTACATTGGTGATCTGTGGGAAGAATGTTCCTTACATTGGTGGTCAGTGGCAAGAATGTTCCTTACATTGGTGATCAGTGAGAAGAATGTTCCTTACATTGGTGATCAGTGGGAAGAATGTTCCTTACATTGGTGATCAGTGGGAAGAATGCTCCTTACATTGGTGATCAGTGAGAAGAATGTTCCTTACATTGGTGATCAGGGAGAAGAATGTTCCTTACATTGGTGATCAGTGAGAAGAATGTTCCTTACATTGGTGATCAGTGAGAAGAATGTTCCTTACATTGGTGGTCAGTGGGAAGAATGTTCCTTACATTGGTGATCAGTGAGAAGAATGTTCCTTACATTGGTGATCAGTGAGAAGAATGTTCCTTACATTGGTGATCAGTGAGAAGAATGTTCCTTACATTGGTGATCAGTGGGAAGAATGTTCCTTACATTGGTGATCAGTGGGAAGAATGTTCCTTACATTGGTGGTCAGTGGGAAGAATGTTCCTTACATTGGTGATCAGTGAGAAGAATGTTCCTTACATTGGTGATCAGTGGGAAGAATGTTCCTTACATTGGTGGTCAGTGGGAAGAATGTTCCTTACATTGGTGATCAGTGAGAAGAATGTTCGTTACATTGGTGATCAGTGGGAAGAATGTTCCTTACATTGGTGATCAGTGAGAAGAATGTTCCTTACATTGGTGATCAGTGGGAAGAATGTTCCTTACATTGGTGATCAGTGAGAAGAATGTTCCTTACATTGGTGATCAGTGAGAAGAATGTTCCTTACATTGGTGATCAGTGAGAAGAATGTTCCTTACATTGGTGATCAGTGAGAAGAATGTTCCTTACATTGGTGATCAGTGAGAAGAATGTTCCTTACATTGGTGATCAGTGGGAAGAATGTTCCTTACATTGGTGATCAGTGGGAAGAATGTTCCTTACATTGGTGATCAGTGAGAAGAATGTTCCTTACATTGGTGATCAGTGGGAAGAATGTTCCTTACATTGGTGATCAGTGGGAAGAATGTTCCTTACATTGGTGATCAGTGAGAAGAATGTCCCTTACATTGGTGATCAGTGGGAAGAATGTTCCTTACATTGGTGATCAGTGGGAAGAATGTTCCTTACATTGGTGATCAGTGAGAAGAATGTCCCTTACATTGGTGATCAGTGAGAAGAATGTTCCTTACATTGGTGGTCAGTGGGAAGAATGTTCCTTACATTGGTGATCAGTGGGAAGAATGTTCCTTACATTGGTGATCAGTGGGAAGAATGTTCCTTACATTGGTGATCAGTGAGAAGAATGTTCCTTACATTGGTGATCAGTGAGAAGAATGTTCCTTACATTGGTGATCAGTGAGAAGAATGTCCCTTACATTGGTGATCAGTGAGAAGAATGTTCCTTACATTGGTGATCAGTGAGAAGAATGTTCCTTACATTGGTGATCAGTGAGAAGAATGTTCCTTACATTGGTGATCAGTGGGAAGAATGTTCCTTACATTGGTGATCAGTGAGAAGAATGTTCCTTACATTGGTGATCAGTGGGAAGAATGTTCCTTACATTGGTGATCAGTGAGAAGAATGTTCCTTACATTGGTGATCAGTGGGAAGAATGTTCCTTACATTGGTGATCAGTGAGAAGAATGTTCCTTACATTGGTGATCAGTGAGAAGAATGTCCCTTACATTGGTGATCTGTGGGAAAAATGTTCCTTACATTGGTGGTCAGTGGGAAGAATGTTCCTTACATTGGTGATCAGTGAGAAGAATGTTCCTTACATTGGTGATCAGGGAGAAGAATGTTCCTTACATTGGTGATCAGTGAGAAGAATGTTCCTTACATTGGTGGTCAGTGGGAAGAATGTTCCTTACATTGGTGATCAGTGAGAAGAATGTTCCTTACATTGGTGATCAGTGAGAAGAATGTTCCTTACATTGGTGATCAGTGAGAAGAATGTTCCTTACATTGGTGATCAGTGAGAAGAATGTTTCTTACATTGGTGATCAGTGGGAAGAATGTCCCTTACATTGGTGATCAGTGAGAAGAATGTTCCTTACATTGGTGGTCAGTGGGAAGAATGTTCCTTACATTGGTGATCAGTGAGAAGAATGTTCCTTACATTGGTGATCTGTGGGAAGAATGTTCCTTACATTGGTGGTCAGTGAGAAGAATGCTCCTTACATTGGTGGTCAGTGAGAAGAATGTTCCTTACATTGGTGGTCAGTGGGAAGAATGTTCCTTACATTGGTGATCAGTGAGAAGAATGTTCCTTACATTGGTGATCAGGGAGAAGAATGTTCCTTACATTGGTGATCAGTGAGAAGAATGTTCCTTACATTGGTGGTCAGTGGGAAGAATGTTCCTTACATTGGTGATCAGTGAGAAGAATGTTCCTTACATTGGTGATCAGTGAGAAGAATGTTCCTTACATTGGTGATCAGTGAGAAGAATGTTTCTTACATTGGTGATCAGTGAGAAGAATGTTTCTTACATTGGTGATCAGTGGGAAGAATGTCCCTTACATTGGTGATCAGTGAGAAGAATGTTTCTTACATTGGTGATCAGTGGGAAGAATGTCCCTTACATTGGTGGTCAGTGGGAAGAATGTTCCTTACATTGGTGATCAGTGGGAAGAATGTTCCTTACATTGGTGATCAGTGAGAAGAATGTTCCTTACATTGGTGGTCAGTGGGAAGAATGTTCCTTACATTGGTGATCAGTGGGAAGAATGTTCCTTACATTGGTGATCAGTGAGAAGAATGTTCCTTACATTGGTGATCTGTGGGAAGAATGTTCCTTACATTGGTGGTCAGTGAGAAGAATGCTCCTTACATTGGTGGTCAGTGAGAAGAATGTTCCTTACATTGGTGGTCAGTGGGAAGAATGTTCCTTACATTGGTGATCAGTGAGAAGAATGTTCCTTACATTGGTGATCAGGGAGAAGAATGTTCCTTACATTGGTGATCAGTGAGAAGAATGTTCCTTACATTGGTGGTCAGTGGGAAGAATGTTCCTTACATTGGTGATCAGTGAGAAGAATGTTCCTTACATTGGTGATCAGTGAGAAGAATGTTCCTTACATTGGTGATCAGTGAGAAGAATGTTTCTTACATTGGTGATCAGTGAGAAGAATGTTTCTTACATTGGTGATCAGTGGGAAGAATGTCCCTTACATTGGTGATCAGTGAGAAGAATGTCCCTTACATTGGTGATCAGTGAGAAGAATGTTTCTTACATTGGTGATCAGTGGGAAGAATGTCCCTTACATTGGTGGTCAGTGGGAAGAATGTTCCTTACATTGGTGATCAGTGGGAAGAATGTTCCTTACATTGGTGATCAGTGAGAAGAATGTTCCTTACATTGGTGGTCAGTGGGAAGAATGTTCCTTACATTGGTGATCAGTGGGAAGAATGTTCCTTACATTGGTGATCAGTGGGAAGAATGTTCCTTACATTGGTGATCAGTGGGAAGAATGTTCCTTACATTGGTGATCAGTGGGAAGAATGTTCCTTACATTGGTGATCAGTGGGAAGAATGTTCCTTACATTGGTGATCAGTGAGAAGAATGTTCCTTACATTGGTGATCAGTGGGAAGAATGTTCCTTACATTGGTGATCAGTGGGAAGAATGTTCCTTACATTGGTGATCAGTGAGAAGAATGTTCCTTACATTGGTGATCAGTGGGAAGAATGTTCCTTACATTGGTGGTCAGTGGGAAGAATGTTCCTTACATTGGTGATCAGTGGGAAGAATGTTCCTTACATTGGTGATCAGTGAGAAGAATGTCCCTTACATTGGTGATCAGTGGGAGGAATGTCCCTTACATTGGTGATCAGTGGGAAGAATGTTCCTTACATTGGTGATCAGTGGGAAGAATGTCCCTTACATTGGTGATCAGTGGGAAGAATGTTCCCTACATTGGTGATCAGTGGGAAGAATGTTCCTTACATTGGTGATCAGTGGGAAGAATGTTCCTTACATTGGTGATCAGTGGGAAGAATGTTCCTTACATTGGTGATCAGTGGGAAGAATGTTCCTTACATTGGTGATCAGTGAGAAGAATGTCCCTTACATTGGTGATCAGTGGGAAGAATGTTCCTTACATTGGTGATCAGTGGGAAGAATGTTCCTTACATTGGTGATCAGTGGGAAGAATGTTCCTTACATTGGTGATCAGTGGGAAGAATGTCCCTTACATTGGTGGTCAGTGGGAAGAATGTTCCTTACATTGGTGATCAGTGGGAAGAATGTTCCTTACATTGGTGATCAGTGAGAAGAATGTTCCTTACATTGGTGATCAGTGAGAAGAATGTCCCTTACATTGGTGGTCAGTGGGAAGAATGTTCCTTACATTGGTGATCAGTGGGAAGAATGTTCCTTACATTGGTGATCAGTGAGAAGAATGTTCCTTACATTGGTGATCAGTGAGAAGAATGTCCCTTACATTGGTGATCAGTGGGAAGAATGTCCCTTACATTGGTGATCAGTGAGAAGAATGTTCCTTACATTGGTGATCAGTGAGAAGAATGTTCCTTACATTGGTGATCAGTGGGAAGAATGTTCCTTACATTGGTGATCAGTGAGAAGAATGTTCCTTACATTGGTGATCAGTGAGAAGAATGTCCCTTACATTGGTGATCAGTGGGAAGAATGTCCCTTACATTGGTGATCAGTTAGAAGAATGTTCCTTACATTGGTGATCAGTGAGAAGAATGTTCCTTACATTGGTGATCAGTGAGAAGAATGTTCCTTACATTGGTGGTCAGTGGGAAGAATGTTCCTTACATTGGTGATCAGTGAGAAGAATGTTCCTTACATTGGTGATCAGTGAGAAGAATGTTCCTTACATTGGTGATCAGTGAGAAGAATGTCCCTTACATTGGTGATCAGTGGGAAGAATGTTCCTTACATTGGTGATCAGTGGGAAGAATGTTCCTTACATTGGTGATCAGTGGGAAGAATGTTCCTTACATTGGTGATCAGTGGGAAGAATGTTCCTTACATTGGTGATCAGTGGGAAGAATGTTCCTTACATTGGTGATCAGTGGGAAGAATGTTCCTTACATTGGTGATCAGTGGGAAGAATGTTCCTTACATTGGTGATCAGTGGGAAGAATGTTCCTTACATTGGTGATCAGTGGGAAGAATGTTCCTTACATTGGTGATCAGTGAGAAGAATGTCCCTTACATTGGTGATCAGTGGGAGGAATGTCCCTTACATTGGTGATCAGTGGGAAGAATGTTCCTTACATTGGTGATCAGTGGGAAGAATGTCCCTTACATTGGTGGTCAGTGGGAAGAATGTTCCTTACATTGGTGATCAGTGGGAAGAATGTTCCCTACATTGGTGATCAGTGAGAAGAATGTTCCTTACATTGGTGATCAGTGAGAAGAATGTTCCTTACATTGGTGATCAGTGGGAAGAATATCCCTTACATTGGTGATCAGTGAGAAGAATGTTCCTTACATTGGTGGTCAGTGGGAAGAATGTTCCTTACATTGGTGATCAGTGAGAAGAATGTTCCTTACATTGGTGATCAGTGGGAAGAATGTCCCTTACATTGGTGATCAGTGAGAAGAATGTTCCTTACATTGGTGATCAGTGGGAAGAATGTCCCTTACATTGGTGATCAGTGAGAAGAATGTTCCTTACATTGGTGGTCAGTGGGAAGAATGTTCCTTACATTGGTGATCAGTGAGAAGAATGTTCCTTACATTGGTGATCAGTGGGAAGAATGTCCCTTACATTGGTGATCAGTGAGAAGAATGTTCCTTACATTGGTGATCAGTGAGAAGAATGTTCCTTACATTGGTGATCAGTGAGAAGAATGTTCCTTACATTGGTGATCAGTGAGAAGAATGTTCCTTACATTGGTGATCAGTGGGAAGAATGTTCCTTACATTGGTGATCAGTGGGAAGAATGTTCCTTACATTGGTGATCAGTGGGAAGAATGTTCCTTACATTGGTGATCAGTGGGAAGAATGTTCCTTACATTGGTGGTCAGTGAGAAGAATGTTCCTTACATTGGTGATCAGTGGGAAGAATGTTCCTTACATTGGTGATCAGTGAGAAGAATGTTCCTTACATTGGTGATCAGTGAGAAGAATGTTCCTTACATTGGTGATCAGTGAGAAGAATGTTCCTTACATTGGTGATCAGTGGGAAGAATGTTCCTTACATTGGTGATCAGTGGGAAGAATGTTCCTTACATTGGTGGTCAGTGGGAAGAATTCTCCTTACATTGGTGATCAGTGGGAAGAATGCTCCTTACATTGGTGATCAGTGAGAAGAATGCTCCTTACATTGGTGGTCAGTGGGAAGAATGTTCCTTACATTGGTGATCAGTGAGAAGAATGTTCCTTACATTGGTGATCAGTGAGAAGAATGTTCCTTACATTGGTGATCAGTGAGAAGAATGCTCCTTACATTGGTGATCAGTGAGAAGAATGTTCCTTACATTGGTGATCAGTGAGAAGAATGTTCCTTACATTGGTGATCAGTGAGAAGAATGTTCCTTACATTGGTGATCAGTGGGAAGAATGCTCCTTACATTGGTGGTCAGTGGGAAGAATGTTCCTTACATTGGTGATCAGTGAGAAGAATGTTCCTTACATTGGTGATCAGTGAGAAGAATGTTCCTTACATTGGTGATCAGTGAGAAGAATGCTCCTTACATTGGTGATCAGTGAGAAGAATGCTCCTTACATTGGTGATCAGTGGGAAGAATGTCCCTTACATTGGTGATCAGTGGGAAGAATGTTCCTTACATTGGTGGTCAGTGAGAAGAATGTTCCTTACATTGGTGATCAGTGGGAAGAATGTTCCTTACATTGGTGATCAGTGGGAAGAATGTTCCTTACATTGGTGATCAGTGGGAAGAATGCTCCTTACATTGGTGGTCAGTGGGAAGAATGTTCCTTACATTGGTGATCAGTGAGAAGAATGTTCCTTACATTGGTGATCAGTGAGAAGAATGTTCCTTACATTGGTGATCAGTGAGAAGAATGTTCCTTACATTGGTGATCAGTGGGAAGAATGTTCCTTACATTGGTGATCAGTGGGAAGAATGTTCCTTACATTGGTGGTCAGTGGGAAGAATTCTCCTTACATTGGTGATCAGTGGGAAGAATGCTCCTTACATTGGTGATCAGTGAGAAGAATGCTCCTTACATTGGTGGTCAGTGGGAAGAATGTTCCTTACATTGGTGATCAGTGAGAAGAATGTTCCTTACATTGGTGATCAGTGAGAAGAATGTTCCTTACATTGGTGATCAGTGAGAAGAATGCTCCTTACATTGGTGATCAGTGAGAAGAATGTTCCTTACATTGGTGATCAGTGAGAAGAATGTTCCTTACATTGGTGATCAGTGAGAAGAATGTTCCTTACATTGGTGATCAGTGGGAAGAATGCTCCTTACATTGGTGGTCAGTGGGAAGAATGTTCCTTACATTGGTGATCAGTGAGAAGAATGTTCCTTACATTGGTGATCAGTGAGAAGAATGTTCCTTACATTGGTGATCAGTGAGAAGAATGCTCCTTACATTGGTGATCAGTGAGAAGAATGCTCCTTACATTGGTGATCAGTGGGAAGAATGTCCCTTACATTGGTGATCAGTGGGAAGAATGTTCCTTACATTGGTGGTCAGTGAGAAGAATGTTCCTTACATTGGTGATCAGTGGGAAGAATGTTCCTTACATTGGTGATCAGTGGGAAGAATGTTCCTTACATTGGTGATCAGTGGGAAGAATGCTCCTTACATTGGTGGTCAGTGGGAAGAATGTTCCTTACATTGGTGATCAGTGAGAAGAATGTTCCTTACATTGGTGATCAGTGAGAAGAATGTTCCTTACATTGGTGATCAGTGAGAAGAATGTTCCTTACATTGGTGATCAGTGAGAAGAATGCTCCTTACATTGGTGATCAGTGAGAAGAATGCTCCTTACATTGGTGATCAGTGGGAAGAATGTCCCTTACATTGGTGATCAGTGGGAAGAATGTTCCTTACATTGGTGATCAGTGGGAAGAATGTTCCTTACATTGGTGATCAGTGGGAAGAATGTTCCTTACATTGGTGGTCAGTGGGAAGAATTTTCCTTACATTGGTGGTCAGTGGGAAGAATGTCCCTTACATTGGTGATCAGTGAGAAGAATGTTCCTTACATTGGTGATCAGTGGGAAGAATGCTCCTTACATTGGTGATCAGTGGGAAGAATGTTCCTTACATTGGTGATCAGTGGGAAGAATGTTCCTTACATTGGTGATCAGTGGGAAGAATGTTCCTTACATTGGTGATCAGTGGGAAGAATGCTCCTTACATTGGTGATCAGTGGGAAGAATGTTCCTTACATTGGTGATCAGTGGGAAGAATGTTCCTTACATTGGTGATCAGTGGGAAGAATGTTCCTTACATTGGTGATCAGTGGGAAGAATGTTCCTTACATTGGTGATCAGTGAGAAGAATGTCCCTTACATTGGTGATCAGTGAGAAGAATGCTCCTTACATTGGTGATTAGTGGGAAGAATGTTCCTTACATTGGTGGTCAGTGGGAAGAATGTTCCTTACATTGGTGATCAGTGAGAAGAATGTTTCTTACATTGGTGATCAGTGGGAAGAATGTCCCTTACATTGGTGATCAGTGGGAAGAATGTTCCTTACATTGGTGATCAGTGGGAAGAATGTTCCTTACATTGGTGATCAGTGGGAAGAATGTTCCTTACATTGGTGATCAGTGGGAAGAATGTTCCTTACATTGGTGATCAGTGGGAAGAATGTCCCTTACATTGGTGATCAGTGAGAAGAATGTTCCTTACATTGGTGATCAGTGGGAAGAATGCTCCTTACATTGGTGATCAGTGGGAAGAATGTTCCTTACATTGGTGATCAGTGGGAAGAATATTCCTTACATTGGTGATCAGTGGGAAGAATGTTCCTTACATTGGTGATCAGTGAGAAGAATGTTCCTTACATTGGTGATCAGTGGGAAGAATGCTCCTTACATTGGTGATCAGTGGGAAGAATGTTCCTTACATTGGTGATCAGTGGGAAGAATGTTCCTTACATTGGTGATCAGTGAGAAGAATGTTCCTTACATTGGTGATCAGTGGGAAGAATGCTCCTTACATTGGTGATCAGTGGGAAGAATGCTCCTTACATTGGTGATCAGTGGGAAGAATGTCCCTTACATTGGTGATCAGTGGGAAGAATGTTCCTTACATTGGTGATCAGTGGGAAGAATGTTCCTTACATTGGTGATCAGTGGGAAGAATGTTCCTTACATTGGTGATCAGTGGGAAGAATGTTCCTCACATTGGTGATCAGTGGGAAGAATGTCCCTTACATTGGTGATCAGTGAGAAGAATGTTCCTTACATTGGTGATCAGTGGGAAGAATGCTCCTTACATTGGTGATCAGTGGGAAGAATGTTCCTTACATTGGTGATCAGTGGGAAGAATGTTCCTTACATTGGTGATCAGTGGGAAGAATGTTCCTTACATTGGTGATCAGTGAGAAGAATGTTCCTTACATTGGTGATCAGTGGGAAGAATGCTCCTTACATTGGTGATCAGTGGGAAGAATGTTCCTTACATTGGTGATCAGTGGGAAGAATGTTCCTTACATTGGTGATCAGTGAGAAGAATGTCCCTTACATTGGTGATCAGTGAGAAGAATGCTCCTTACATTGGTGATCAGTGGGAAGAATGTTCCTTACATTGGTGGTCAGTGGGAAGAATGTTCCTTACATTGGTGATCAGTGAGAAGAATGTTTCTTACATTGGTGATCAGTGGGAAGAATGTCCCTTACATTGGTGATCAGTGGGAAGAATGTTCCTTACATTGGTGATCAGTGGGAAGAATGTTCCTTACATTGGTGATCAGTGGGAAGAATGTTCCTTACATTGGTGATCAGTGGGAAGAATGTTCCTTACATTGGTGATCAGTGGGAAGAATGTTCCTTACATTGGTGATCAGTGAGAAGAATGTCCCTTACATTGGTGATCAGTGAGAAGAATGCTCCTTACATTGGTGATCAGTGGGAAGAATGTCCCTTACATTGGTGATCAGTGGGAAGAATGTTTCTTACATTGGTGATCAGTGGGAAGAATGTTCCTTACATTGGTGATCAGTGGGAAGAATGTTCCTTACATTGGTGATCAGTGAGAAGAATGTTCCTTACATTGGTGATCAGTGGGAAGAATGTTCCTTACATTGGTGATCAGTGAGAAGAATGTTCCTTACATTGGTGATCAGTGGGAAGAATGTTCCTTACATTGGTGATCAGTGGGAAGAATGTTCCTTACATTGGTGATCAGTGAGAAGAATGTTCCTTACATTGGTGATCAGTGGGAAGAATGTTCCTTACATTGGTGGTCAGTGGGAAGAATGTTCCTTACATTGGTGATCAGTGGGAAGAATGTTCCTTACATTGGTGGTTCAGTGAGAAGAATGTCCCTTACATTGGTGATCAGTGGGAGGAATGTCCCTTACATTGGTGATCAGTGGGAAGAATGTTCCTTACATTGGTGATCAGTGGGAAGAATGTCCCTTACATTGGTGATCAGTGGGAAGAATGTTCCCTACATTGGTGATCAGTGGGAAGAATGTTCCTTACATTGGTGATCAGTGGGAAGAATGTTCCTTACATTGGTGATCAGTGGGAAGAATGTTCCTTACATTGGTGATCAGTGGGAAGAATGTTCCTTACATTGGTGATCAGTGGGAAGAATGTTCCTTACATTGGTGATCAGTGGGAAGAATGTCCCTTACATTGGTGATCAGTGGGAAGAATGTTCCTTACATTGGTGATCAGTGGGAAGAATGTTCCTTACATTGGTGATCAGTGGGAAGAATGTCCCTTACATTGGTGGTCAGTGGGAAGAATGTTCCTTACATTGGTGATCAGTGGGAAGAATGTTCCTTACATTGGTGATCAGTGAGAAGAATGTTCCTTACATTGGTGATCAGTGAGAAGAATGTCCCTTACATTGGTGGTCAGTGGGAAGAATGTTCCTTACATTGGTGATCAGTGGGAAGAATGTTCCTTACATTGGTGATCAGTGAGAAGAATGTTCCTTACATTGGTGATCAGTGAGAAGAATGTCCCTTACATTGGTGATCAGTGGGAAGAATGTCCCTTACATTGGTGATCAGTGAGAAGAATGTTCCTTACATTGGTGATCAGTGAGAAGAATGTTCCTTACATTGGTGATCAGTGGGAAGAATGTTCCTTACATTGGTGATCAGTGAGAAGAATGTTCCTTACATTGGTGATCAGCGAGAAGAATGTCCCTTACATTGGTGATCAGTGGGAAGAATGTCCCTTACATTGGTGATCAGTTAGAAGAATGTTCCTTACATTGGTGATCAGTGAGAAGAATGTTCCTTACATTGGTGATCAGTGAGAAGAATGTTCCTTACATTGGTGGTCAGTGGGAAGAATGTTCCTTACATTGGTGATCAGTGAGAAGAATGTTCCTTACATTGGTGATCAGTGAGAAGAATGTTCCTTACATTGGTGATCAGTGAGAAGAATGTCCCTTACATTGGTGATCAGTGGGAAGAATGTTCCTTACATTGGTGATCAGTGGGAAGAATGTTCCTTACATTGGTGATCAGTGGGAAGAATGTTCCTTACATTGGTGATCAGTGGGAAGAATGTTCCTTACATTGGTGATCAGTGGGAAGAATGTTCCTTACATTGGTGATCAGTGGGAAGAATGTTCCTTACATTGGTGATCAGTGGGAAGAATGTTCCTTACATTGGTGATCAGTGAGAAGAATGTCCCTTACATTGGTGATCAGTGGGAGGAATGTCCCTTACATTGGTGATCAGTGGGAAGAATGTTCCTTACATTGGTGATCAGTGGGAAGAATGTCCCTTACATTGGTGATCAGTGGGAAGAATGTTCCTTACATTGGTGATCAGTGGGAAGAATGTTCCTTACATTGGTGATCAGTGAGAAGAATGTCCCTTACATTGGTGATCAGTGGGAAGAATGTTCCTTACATTGGTGATCAGTGGGAAGAATGTTCCTTACATTGGTGATCAGTGGGAAGAATGTTCCTTACATTGGTGATCAGTGAGAAGAATGTTCCTTACATTGGTGATCAGTGGGAAGAATGTCCCTTACATTGGTGGTCAGTGGGAAGAATGTTCCTTACATTGGTGATCAGTGGGAAGAATGTTCCTTACATTGGTGATCAGTGAGAAGAATGTTCCTTACATTGGTGATCAGTGAGAAGAATGTTCCTTACATTGGTGATCAGTGGGAAGAATATCCCTTACATTGGTGATCAGTGAGAAGAATGTTCCTTACATTGGTGGTCAGTGGGAAGAATGTTCCTTACATTGGTGATCAGTGAGAAGAATGTTCCTTACATTGGTGATCAGTGGGAAGAATGTCCCTTACATTGGTGATCAGTGAGAAGAATGTTCCTACATTGGTGATCAGTGGGAAGAATGTCCCTTACATTGGTGATCAGTGAGAAGAATGTTCCTTACATTGGTGGTCAGTGGGAAGAATGTTCCTTACATTGGTGATCAGTGAGAAGAATGTTCCTTACATTGGTGATCAGTGGGAAGAATGTCCCTTACATTGGTGATCAGTGAGAAGAATGTTCCTTACATTGGTGATCAGTGAGAAGAATGTTCCTTACATTGGTGATCAGTGAGAAGAATGTTCCTTACATTGGTGATCAGTGAGAAGAATGTTCCTTACATTGGTGATCAGTGGGAAGAATGTTCCTTACATTGGTGATCAGTGGGAAGAATGTTCCTTACATTGGTGATCAGTGGGAAGAATGTTCCTTACATTGGTGATCAGTGGGAAGAATGTTCCTTACATTGGTGATCAGTGGGAAGAATGTTCCTTACATTGGTGGTCAGTGAGAAGAATGTTCCTTACATTGGTGATCAGTGGGAAGAATGTTCCTTACATTGGTGATCAGTGAGAAGAATGTTCCTTACATTGGTGATCAGTGAGAAGAATGTTCCTTACATTGGTGATCAGTGGGAAGAATGTTCCTTACATTGGTGATCAGTGGGAAGAATGTTCCTTACATTGGTGATCAGTGGGAAGAATGTTCCTTACATTGGTGATCAGTGGGAAGAATGTTCCTTACATTGGTGGTCAGTGGGAAGAATTCTCCTTACATTGGTGATCAGTGGGAAGAATGCTCCTTACATTGGTGATCAGTGAGAAGAATGCTCCTTACATTGGTGGTCAGTGGGAAGAATGTTCCTTACATTGGTGATCAGTGAGAAGAATGTTCCTTACATTGGTGATCAGTGAGAAGAATGTTCCTTACATTGGTGATCAGTGAGAAGAATGCTCCTTACATTGGTGATCAGTGAGAAGAATGTTCCTTACATTGGTGATCAGTGAGAAGAATGTTCCTTACATTGGTGATCAGTGAGAAGAATGTTCCTTACATTGGTGATCAGTGGGAAGAATGCTCCTTACATTGGTGGTCAGTGGGAAGAATGTTCCTTACATTGGTGATCAGTGAGAAGAATGTTCCTTACATTGGTGATCAGTGAGAAGAATGTTCCTTACATTGGTGATCAGTGAGAAGAATGTTCCTTACATTGGTGATCAGTGAGAAGAATGCTCCTTACATTGGTGATCAGTGAGAAGAATGCTCCTTACATTGGTGATCAGTGGGAAGAATGTCCCTTACATTGGTGATCAGTGGGAAGAATGTTCCTTACATTGGTGGTCAGTGAGAAGAATGTTCCTTACATTGGTGATCAGTGGGAAGAATGTTCCTTACATTGGTGATCAGTGGGAAGAATGCTCCTTACATTGGTGGTCAGTGGGAAGAATGTTCCTTACATTGGTGATCAGTGAGAAGAATGTTCCTTACATTGGTGATCAGTGAGAAGAATGTTCCTTACATTGGTGATCAGTGAGAAGAATGTTCCTTACATTGGTGATCAGTGAGAAGAATGCTCCTTACATTGGTGATCAGTGAGAAGAATGCTCCTTACATTGGTGATCAGTGGGAAGAATGTCCCTTACATTGGTGATCAGTGGGAAGAATGTTCCTTACATTGGTGATCAGTGGGAAGAATGTTCCTTACATTGGTGATCAGTGGGAAGAATGTTCCTTACATTGGTGGTCAGTGGGAAGAATTTTCCTTACATTGGTGGTCAGTGGGAAGAATGTCCCTTACATTGGTGATCAGTGAGAAGAATGTTCCTTACATTGGTGATCAGTGGGAAGAATGCTCCTTACATTGGTGATCAGTGGGAAGAATGTTCCTTACATTGGTGATCAGTGGGAAGAATGTTCCTTACATTGGTGATCAGTGAGAAGAATGTTCCTTACATTGGTGATCAGTGAGAAGAATGTCCCTTACATTGGTGGTCAGTGGGAAGAATGTTCCTTACATTGGTGATCAGTGGGAAGAATGTTCCTTACATTGGTGATCAGTGAGAAGAATGTTCCTTACATTGGTGATCAGTGAGAAGAATGTCCCTTACATTGGTGATCAGTGGGAAGAATGTCCCTTACATTGGTGATCAGTGAGAAGAATGTTCCTTACATTGGTGATCAGTGAGAAGAATGTTCCTTACATTGGTGATCAGTGGGAAGAATGTTCCTTACATTGGTGATCAGTGAGAAGAATGTTCCTTACATTGGTGATCAGTGAGAAGAATGTCCCTTACATTGGTGATCAGTGGGAAGAATGTCCCTTACATTGGTGATCAGTTAGAAGAATGTTCCTTACATTGGTGATCAGTGAGAAGAATGTTCCTTACATTGGTGATCAGTGAGAAGAATGTTCCTTACATTGGTGGTCAGTGGGAAGAATGTTCCTTACATTGGTGATCAGTGAGAAGAATGTTCCTTACATTGGTGATCAGTGAGAAGAATGTTCCTTACATTGGTGATCAGTGAGAAGAATGTCCCTTACATTGGTGATCAGTGGGAAGAATGTTCCTTACATTGGTGATCAGTGGGAAGAATGTTCCTTACATTGGTGATCAGTGGGAAGAATGTTCCTTACATTGGTGATCAGTGGGAAGAATGTTCCTTACATTGGTGATCAGTGGGAAGAATGTTCCTTACATTGGTGATCAGTGGGAAGAATGTTCCTTACATTGGTGATCAGTGGGAAGAATGTTCCTTACATTGGTGATCAGTGAGAAGAATGTCCCTTACATTGGTGATCAGTGGGAGGAATGTCCCTTACATTGGTGATCAGTGGGAAGAATGTTCCTTACATTGGTGATCAGTGGGAAGAATGTCCCTTACATTGGTGATCAGTGGGAAGAATGTTCCTTACATTGGTGATCAGTGGGAAGAATGTTCCTTACATTGGTGATCAGTGAGAAGAATGTTCCTTACATTGGTGATCAGTGAGAAGAATGTCCCTTACATTGGTGATCAGTGGGAAGAATGTTCCTTACATTGGTGATCAGTGGGAAGAATGTTCCTTACATTGGTGATCAGTGGGAAGAATGTTCCTTACATTGGTGATCAGTGAGAAGAATGTTCCTTACATTGGTGATCAGTGGGAAGAATGTCCCTTACATTGGTGGTCAGTGGGAAGAATGTTCCTTACATTGGTGATCAGTGGGAAGAATGTTCCTTACATTGGTGATCAGTGAGAAGAATGTTCCTTACATTGGTGATCAGTGAGAAGAATGTTCCTTACATTGGTGATCAGTGGGAAGAATATCCCTTACATTGGTGATCAGTGAGAAGAATGTTCCTTACATTGGTGGTCAGTGGGAAGAATGTTCCTTACATTGGTGATCAGTGAGAAGAATGTTCCTTACAATGGTGATCAGTGGGAAGAATGTCCCTTACATTGGTGATCAGTGAGAAGAATGTTCCTTACATTGGTGATCAGTGGGAAGAATGTCCCTTACATTGGTGATCAGTGAGAAGAATGTTCCTTACATTGGTGGTCAGTGGGAAGAATGTTCCTTACATTGGTGATCAGTGAGAAGAATGTTCCTTACATTGGTGATCAGTGGGAAGAATGTCCCCTTACATTGGTGATCAGTGAGAAGAATGTTCCTTACATTGGTGATCAGTGAGAAGAATGTTCCTTACATTGGTGATCAGTGAGAAGAATGTTCCTTACATTGGTGGTCAGTGAGAAGAATGTTCCTTACATTGGTGATCAGTGGGAAGAATGTTCCTTACATTGGTGATCAGTGAGAAGAATGTTCCTTACATTGGTGATCAGTGAGAAGAATGTTCCTTACATTGGTGATCAGTGAGAAGAATGTTCCTTACATTGGTGATCAGTGGGAAGAATGTTCCTTACATTGGTGATCAGTGGGAAGAATGTTCCTTACATTGGTGGTCAGTGGGAAGAATTCTCCTTACATTGGTGATCAGTGGGAAGAATGCTCCTTACATTGGTGATCAGTGAGAAGAATGCTCCTTACATTGGTGGTCAGTGGGAAGAATGTTCCTTACATTGGTGATCAGTGAGAAGAATGTTCCTTACATTGGTGATCAGTGAGAAGAATGTTCCTTACATTGGTGATCAGTGAGAAGAATGCTCCTTACATTGGTGATCAGTGAGAAGAATGTTCCTTACATTGGTGATCAGTGAGAAGAATGTTCCTTACATTGGTGATCAGTGAGAAGAATGTTCCTTACATTGGTGATCAGTGGGAAGAATGCTCCTTACATTGGTGGTCAGTGGGAAGAATGTTCCTTACATTGGTGATCAGTGAGAAGAATGTTCCTTACATTGGTGATCAGTGAGAAGAATGTTCCTTACATTGGTGATCAGTGAGAAGAATGTTCCTTACATTGGTGATCAGTGAGAAGAATGCTCCTTACATTGGTGATCAGTGAGAAGAATGCTCCTTACATTGGTGATCAGTGGGAAGAATGTCCCTTACATTGGTGATCAGTGGGAAGAATGTTCCTTACATTGGTGGTCAGTGAGAAGAATGTTCCTTACATTGGTGATCAGTGGGAAGAATGTTCCTTACATTGGTGATCAGTGGGAAGAATGCTCCTTACATTGGTGGTCAGTGGGAAGAATGTTCCTTACATTGGTGATCAGTGAGAAGAATGTTCCTTACATTGGTGATCAGTGAGAAGAATGTTCCTTACATTGGTGATCAGTGAGAAGAATGTTCCTTACATTGGTGATCAGTGAGAAGAATGCTCCTTACATTGGTGATCAGTGAGAAGAATGCTCCTTACATTGGTGATCAGTGGGAAGAATGTCCCTTACATTGGTGATCAGTGGGAAGAATGTTCCTTACATTGGTGATCAGTGGGAAGAATGTTCCTTACATTGTTGATCAGTGGGAAGAATGTTCCTTACATTGGTGGTCAGTGGGAAGAATTTTCCTTACATTGGTGGTCAGTGGGAAGAATGTCCCTTACATTGGTGATCAGTGAGAAGAATGTTCCTTACATTGGTGATCAGTGGGAAGAATGCTCCTTACATTGGTGATCAGTGGGAAGAATGTTCCTTACATTGGTGATCAGTGGGAAGAATGTTCCTTACATTGGTGATCAGTGGGAAGAATGTTCCTTACATTGGTGATCAGTGGGAAGAATGCTCCTTACATTGGTGATCAGTGGGAAGAATGTTCCTTACATTGGTGATCAGTGGGAAGAATGTTCCTTACATTGGTGATCAGTGAGAAGAATGTCCCTTACATTGGTGATCAGTGAGAAGAATGCTCCTTACATTGGTGATCAGTGGGAAGAATGTTCCTTACATTGGTGGTCAGTGGGAAGAATGTTCCTTACATTGGTGATCAGTGAGAAGAATGTTTCTTACATTGGTGATCAGTGGGAAGAATGTCCCTTACATTGGTGATCAGTGGGAAGAATGTTCCTTACATTGGTGATCAGTGGGAAGAATGTTCCTTACATTGGTGATCAGTGGGAAGAATGTTCCTTACATTGGTGATCAGTGGGAAGAATGTTCCTTACATTGGTGATCAGTGGGAAGAATGTCCCTTACATTGGTGATCAGTGAGAAGAATGTTCCTTACATTGGTGATCAGTGGGAAGAATGCTCCTTACATTGGTGATCAGTGGGAAGAATGTTCCTTACATTGGTGATCAGTGGGAAGAATGTTCCTTACATTGGTGATCAGTGGGAAGAATGTTCCTTACATTGGTGATCAGTGAGAAGAATGTTCCTTACATTGGTGATCAGTGGGAAGAATGCTCCTTACATTGGTGATCAGTGGGAAGAATGTTCCTTACATTGGTGATCAGTGGGAAGAATGTTCCTTACATTGGTGATCAGTGAGAAGAATGTCCCTTACATTGGTGATCAGTGAGAAGAATGCTCCTTACATTGGTGATCAGTGGGAAGAATGTTCCTTACATTGGTGGTCAGTGGGAAGAATGTTCCTTACATTGGTGATCAGTGAGAAGAATGTTTCTTACATTGGTGATCAGTGGGAAGAATGTCCCTTACATTGGTGATCAGTGGGAAGAATGTTCCTTACATTGGTGATCAGTGGGAAGAATGTTCCTTACATTGGTGATCAGTGGGAAGAATGTTCCTTACATTGGTGATCAGTGGGAAGAATGTTCCTTACATTGGTGATCAGTGGGAAGAATGTCCCTTACATTGGTGATCAGTGAGAAGAATGTTCCTTACATTGGTGATCAGTGGGAAGAATGCTCCTTACATTGGTGATCAGTGGGAAGAATGTTCCTTACATTGGTGATCAGTGGGAAGAATGTTCCTTACATTGGTGATCAGTGGGAAGAATGTTCCTTACATTGGTGATCAGTGAGAAGAATGTTCCTTACATTGGTGATCAGTGGGAAGAATGCTCCTTACATTGGTGATCAGTGGGAAGAATGTTCCTTACATTGGTGATCAGTGGGAAGAATGTTCCTTACATTGGTGATCAGTGAGAAGAATGTCCCTTACATTGGTGATCAGTGAGAAGAATGTTCCTTACATTGGTGATCAGTGGGAAGAATGCTCCTTACATTGGTGATCAGTGGGAAGAATGTCCCTTACATTGGTGATCAGTGGGAAGAATGTTCCTTACATTGGTGATCAGTGGGAAGAATGTTCCTTACATTGGTGATCAGTGGGAAGAATGTTCCTTACATTGGTGATCAGTGGGAAGAATGTTCCTCACATTGGTGATCAGTGGGAAGAATGTTCCTTACATTGGTGATCAGTGGGAAGAATGTTCCTTACATTGGTGATCAGTGGGAAGAATGTTCCTCACATTGGTGATCAGTGGGAAGAATGTCCCTTACATTGGTGATCAGTGAGAAGAATGTTCCTTACATTGGTGATCAGTGGGAAGAATGCTCCTTACATTGGTGATCAGTGGGAAGAATGTTCCTTACATTGGTGATCAGTGGGAAGAATGTTCCTTACATTGGTGATCAGTGGGAAGAATGTTCCTTACATTGGTGATCAGTGAGAAGAATGTTCCTTACATTGGTGATCAGTGGGAAGAATGCTCCTTACATTGGTGATCAGTGGGAAGAATGTTCCTTACATTGGTGATCAGTGGGAAGAATGTTCCTTACATTGGTGATCAGTGAGAAGAATGCTCCTTACATTGGTGATCAGTGGGAAGAATGTTCCTTACATTGGTGGTCAGTGGGAAGAATGTTCCTTACATTGGTGATCAGTGAGAAGAATGTTTCTTACATTGGTGATCAGTGGGAAGAATGTCCCTTACATTGGTGATCAGTGGGAAGAATGTTCCTTACATTGGTGATCAGTGGGAAGAATGTTCCTTACATTGGTGATCAGTGGGAAGAATGTTCCTTACATTGGTGATCAGTGGGAAGAATGTCCCTTACATTGGTGATCAGTGAGAAGAATGTTCCTTACATTGGTGATCAGTGAGAAGAATGTTCCTTACATTGGTGATCAGTGGGAAGAATGTTCCTTACATTGGTGATCAGTGGGAAGAATGTTCCTTACATTGGTGATCAGTGGGAAGAATGTTCCTTACATTGGTGATCAGTGGGAAGAATGTTCCTCACATTGGTGATCAGTGGGAAGAATGTTCCTTACATTGGTGATCAGTGAGAAGAATGTTCCTTACATTGGTGATCAGTGGGAAGAATGTTCCTTACATTGGTGATCAGTGGGAAGAATGTTCCTTACATTGGTGATCAGTGGGAAGAATGTTCCTTACATTGGTGATCAGTGGGAAGAATGTTCCTTACATTGGTGATCAGTGGGAAGAATGTTCCTTACATTGGTGATCAGTGAGAAGAATGTTCCTTACATTGGTGATCAGTGAGAAGAATGTTCCTTACATTGGTGGTCAGTGGGAAGAATGTTCCTTACATTGGTGATCAGTGAGAAGAATGTTCCTTACATTGGTGATCAGTGAGAAGAATGTTCCTTACATTGGTGATCAGTGAGAAGAATGTCCCTTACATTGGTGATCAGTGGGAAGAATGTTCCTTACATTGGTGATCAGTGGGAAGAATGTTCCTTACATTGGTGATCAGTGGGAAGAATGTTCCTTACATTGGTGATCAGTGGGAAGAATGTTCCTTACATTGGTGATCAGTGGGAAGAATGTTCCTTACATTGGTGATCAGTGGGAAGAATGTTCCTTACATTGGTGATCAGTGGGAAGAATGTTCCTTACATTGGTGATCAGTGAGAAGAATGTCCCTTACATTGGTGATCAGTGGGAGGAATGTCCCTTACATTGGTGATCAGTGGGAAGAATGTTCCTTACATTGGTGATCAGTGGGAAGAATGTCCCTTACATTGGTGATCAGTGGGAAGAATGTTCCTTACATTGGTGATCAGTGGGAAGAATGTTCCTTACATTGGTGATCAGTGAGAAGAATGTCCCTTACATTGGTGATCAGTGGGAAGAATGTTCCTTACATTGGTGATCAGTGGGAAGAATGTTCCTTACATTGGTGATCAGTGGGAAGAATGTTCCTTACATTGGTGATCAGTGAGAAGAATGTTCCTTACATTGGTGATCAGTGGGAAGAATGTCCCTTACATTGGTGGTCAGTGGGAAGAATGTTCCTTACATTGGTGATCAGTGGGAAGAATGTTCCTTACATTGGTGATCAGTGAGAAGAATGTTCCTTACATTGGTGATCAGTGAGAAGAATGTTCCTTACATTGGTGATCAGTGGAAGAATATCCCTTACATTGGTGATCAGTGAGAAGAATGTTCCTTACATTGGTGGTCAGTGGGAAGAATGTTCCTTACATTGGTGATCAGTGAGAAGAATGTTCCTTACATTGGTGATCAGTGGGAAGAATGTCCCTTACATTGGTGATCAGTGAGAAGAATGTTCCTTACATTGGTGATCAGTGGGAAGAATGTCCCTTACATTGGTGATCAGTGAGAAGAATGTTCCTTACATTGGTGGTCAGTGGGAAGAATGTTCCTTACATTGGTGATCAGTGAGAAGAATGTTCCTTACATTGGTGATCAGTGGGAAGAATGTCCCTTACATTGGTGATCAGTGAGAAGAATGTTCCTTACATTGGTGATCAGTGAGAAGAATGTTCCTTACATTGGTGATCAGTGAGAAGAATGTTCCTTACATTGGTGATCAGTGAGAAGAATGTTCCTTACATTGGTGATCAGTGGGAAGAATGTTCCTTACATTGGTGATCAGTGGGAAGAATGTTCCTTACATTGGTGATCAGTGGGAAGAATGTTCCTTACATTGGTGATCAGTGGGAAGAATGTTCCTTACATTGGTGATCAGTGGGAAGAATGTTCCTTACATTGGTGGTCAGTGAGAAGAATGTTCCTTACATTGGTGATCAGTGGGAAGAATGTTCCTTACATTGGTGATCAGTGAGAAGAATGTTCCTTACATTGGTGATCAGTGAGAAGAATGTTCCTTACATTGGTGATCAGTGGGAAGAATGTTCCTTACATTGGTGATCAGTGGGAAGAATGTTCCTTACATTGGTGATCAGTGGGAAGAATGTTCCTTACATTGGTGATCAGTGGGAAGAATGTTCCTTACATTGGTGGTCAGTGGGAAGAATTCTCCTTACATTGGTGATCAGTGGGAAGAATGCTCCTTACATTGGTGATCAGTGAGAAGAATGCTCCTTACATTGGTGGTCAGTGGGAAGAATGTTCCTTACATTGGTGATCAGTGAGAAGAATGTTCCTTACATTGGTGATCAGTGAGAAGAATGTTCCTTACATTGGTGATCAGTGAGAAGAATGCTCCTTACATTGGTGATCAGTGAGAAGAATGTTCCTTACATTGGTGATCAGTGAGAAGAATGTTCCTTACATTGGTGATCAGTGAGAAGAATGTTCCTTACATTGGTGATCAGTGGGAAGAATGCTCCTTACATTGGTGGTCAGTGGGAAGAATGTTCCTTACATTGGTGATCAGTGAGAAGAATGTTCCTTACATTGGTGATCAGTGAGAAGAATGTTCCTTACATTGGTGATCAGTGAGAAGAATGTTCCTTACATTGGTGATCAGTGAGAAGAATGCTCCTTACATTGGTGATCAGTGAGAAGAATGCTCCTTACATTGGTGATCAGTGGGAAGAATGTCCCTTACATTGGTGATCAGTGGGAAGAATGTTCCTTACATTGGTGGTCAGTGAGAAGAATGTTCCTTACATTGGTGATCAGTGGGAAGAATGTTCCTTACATTGGTGATCAGTGGGAAGAATGCTCCTTACATTGGTGGTCAGTGGGAAGAATGTTCCTTACATTGGTGATCAGTGAGAAGAATGTTCCTTACATTGGTGATCAGTGAGAAGAATGTTCCTTACATTGGTGATCAGTGAGAAGAATGCTCCTTACATTGGTGATCAGTGAGAAGAATGCTCCTTACATTGGTGATCAGTGGGAAGAATGTCCCTTACATTGGTGATCAGTGGGAAGAATGTTCCTTACATTGGTGATCAGTGGGAAGAATGTTCCTTACATTGGTGATCAGTGGGAAGAATGTTCCTTACATTGGTGGTCAGTGGGAAGAATTTTCCTTACATTGGTGGTCAGTGGGAAGAATGTCCCTTACATTGGTGATCAGTGAGAAGAATGTTCCTTACATTGGTGATCAGTGGGAAGAATGCTCCTTACATTGGTGATCAGTGGGAAGAATGTTCCTTACATTGGTGATCAGTGGGAAGAATGTTCCTTACATTGGTGATCAGTGGGAAGAATGTTCCTTACATTGGTGATCAGTGGGAAGAATGCTCCTTACATTGGTGATCAGTGGGAAGAATGTTCCTTACATTGGTGATCAGTGGGAAGAATGTTCCTTACATTGGTGATCAGTGAGAAGAATGTCCCTTACATTGGTGATCAGTGAGAAGAATGCTCCTTACATTGGTGATCAGTGGGAAGAATGTTCCTTACATTGGTGGTCAGTGGGAAGAATGTTCCTTACATTGGTGATCAGTGAGAAGAATGTTTCTTACATTGGTGATCAGTGGGAAGAATGTCCCTTACATTGGTGATCAGTGGGAAGAATGTTCCTTACATTGGTGATCAGTGGGAAGAATGTTCCTTACATTGGTGATCAGTGGGAAGAATGTTCCTTACATTGGTGATCAGTGGGAAGAATGTTCCTTACATTGGTGATCAGTGGGAAGAATGTCCCTTACATTGGTGATCAGTGAGAAGAATGTTCCTTACATTGGTGATCAGTGGGAAGAATGCTCCTTACATTGGTGATCAGTGGGAAGAATGTTCCTTACATTGGTGATCAGTGGGAAGAATGTTCCTTACATTGGTGATCAGTGGGAAGAATGTTCCTTACATTGGTGATCAGTGAGAAGAATGTTCCTTACATTGGTGATCAGTGGGAAGAATGCTCCTTACATTGGTGATCAGTGGGAAGAATGTTCCTTACATTGGTGATCAGTGGGAAGAATGTTCCTTACATTGGTGATCAGTGAGAAGAATGTCCCTTACATTGGTGATCAGTGAGAAGAATGCTCCTTACATTGGTGATCAGTGGGAAGAATGTTCCTTACATTGGTGGTCAGTGGGAAGAATGTTCCTTACATTGGTGATCAGTGAGAAGAATGTTTCTTACATTGGTGATCAGTGGGAAGAATGTCCCTTACATTGGTGATCAGTGGGAAGAATGTTCCTTACATTGGTGATCAGTGGGAAGAATGTTCCTTACATTGGTGATCAGTGGGAAGAATGTTCCTTACATTGGTGATCAGTGGGAAGAATGTTCCTTACATTGGTGATCAGTGGGAAGAATGTCCCTTACATTGGTGATCAGTGAGAAGAATGTTCCTTACATTGGTGATCAGTGGGAAGAATGCTCCTTACATTGGTGATCAGTGGGAAGAATGTTCCTTACATTGGTGATCAGTGGGAAGAATGTTCCTTACATTGGTGATCAGTGGGAAGAATGTTCCTTACATTGGTGATCAGTGAGAAGAATGTTCCTTACATTGGTGATCAGTGGGAAGAATGCTCCTTACATTGGTGATCAGTGGGAAGAATGTTCCTTACATTGGTGATCAGTGGGAAGAATGTTCCTTACATTGGTGATCAGTGAGAAGAATGTCCCTTACATTGGTGATCAGTGAGAAGAATGCTCCTTACATTGGTGATCAGTGGGAAGAATGTTCCTTACATTGGTGGTCAGTGGGAAGAATGTCCCTTACATTGGTGATCAGTGAGAAGAATGCTCCTTACATTGGTGATCAGTGGGAAGAATGTCCCTTACATTGGTGATCAGTGGGAAGAATGTTCCTTACATTGGTGATCAGTGGGAAGAATGTTCCTTACATTGGTGATCAGTGGGAAGAATGTTCCTTACATTGGTGATCAGTGGGAAGAATGTTCCTCACATTGGTGATCAGTGGGAAGAATGTCCCTTACATTGGTGATCAGTGAGAAGAATGTTCCTTACATTGGTGATCAGTGGGAAGAATGCTCCTTACATTGGTGATCAGTGGGAAGAATGTTCCTTACATTGGTGATCAGTGGGAAGAATGTTCCTTACATTGGTGATCAGTGGGAAGAATGTTCCTTACATTGGTGATCAGTGAGAAGAATGTTCCTTACATTGGTGATCAGTGGGAAGAATGCTCCTTACATTGGTGATCAGTGGGAAGAATGTTCCTTACATTGGTGATCAGTGGGAAGAATGTTCCTTACATTGGTGATCAGTGAGAAGAATGCTCCTTACATTGGTGATCAGTGGGAAGAATGTTCCTTACATTGGTGGTCAGTGGGAAGAATGTTCCTTACATTGGTGATCAGTGAGAAGAATGTTTCTTACATTGGTGATCAGTGGGAAGAATGTCCCTTACATTGGTGATCAGTGGGAAGAATGTTCCTTACATTGGTGATCAGTGGGAAGAATGTTCCTTACATTGGTGATCAGTGGGAAGAATGTTCCTTACATTGGTGATCAGTGGGAAGAATGTTCCTTACATTGGTGATCAGTGGGAAGAATGTTCCTTACATTGGTGATCAGTGAGAAGAATGTCCCTTACATTGGTGATCAGTGAGAAGAATGCTCCTTACATTGGTGATCAGTGGGAAGAATGTCCCTTACATTGGTGATCAGTGGGAAGAATGTTTCTTACATTGGTGATCAGTGGGAAGAATGTTCCTTACATTGGTGATCAGTGGGAAGAATGTTCCTTACATTGGTGATCAGTGAGAAGAATGTTCCTTACATTGGTGATCAGTGGGAAGAATGTTCCTTACATTGGTGATCAGTGGGAAGAATGTTCCTTACATTGGTGATCAGTGGGAAGAATGTTCCTTACATTGGTGATCAGTGAGAAGAATGTTCCTTACATTGGTGATCAGTGGGAAGAATGTTCCTTACATTGGTGATCAGTGGGAAGAATGTTCCTTACATTGGTGATCAGTGAGAAGAATGTTCCTTACATTGGTGATCAGTGGGAAGAATGTTCCTTACATTGGTGGTCAGTGGGAAGAATGTTCCTTACATTGGTGATCAGTGGGAAGAATGTTCCTTACATTGGTGGTTCAGTGAGAAGAATGTCCCTTACATTGGTGATCAGTGGGAGGAATGTCCCTTACATTGGTGATCAGTGGGAAGAATGTTCCTTACATTGGTGATCAGTGGGAAGAATGTCCCTTACATTGGTGATCAGTGGGAAGAATGTTCCCTACATTGGTGATCAGTGGGAAGAATGTTCCTTACATTGGTGATCAGTGGGAAGAATGTTCCTTACATTGGTGATCAGTGGGAAGAATGTTCCTTACATTGGTGATCAGTGGGAAGAATGTTCCTTACATTGGTGATCAGTGAGAAGAATGTCCCTTACATTGGTGATCAGTGGGAAGAATGTTCCTTACATTGGTGATCAGTGGGAAGAATGTTCCTTACATTGGTGATCAGTGGGAAGAATGTTCCTTACATTGGTGATCAGTGGGAAGAATGTTCCTTACATTGGTGATCAGTGAGAAGAATGTTCCTTACATTGGTGATCAGTGGGAAGAATGTTCCTTACATTGGTGATCAGTGGGAAGAATGTTCCTTACATTGGTGATCAGTGAGAAGAATGTTCCTTACATTGGTGATCAGTGGGAAGAATGTTCCTTACATTGGTGGTCAGTGGGAAGAATGTTCCTTACATTGGTGATCAGTGGGAAGAATGTTCCTTACATTGGTGGTTCAGTGAGAAGAATGTCCCTTACATTGGTGATCAGTGGGAAGAATGTTCCTTACATTGGTGGTTCAGTGAGAAGAATGTCCCTTACATTGGTGATCAGTGGGAAGAATGTTCCTTACATTGGTGATCAGTGGGAAGAATGTCCCTTACATTGGTGATCAGTGGGAAGAATGTTCCCTACATTGGTGATCAGTGGGAAGAATGTTCCTTACATTGGTGATCAGTGGGAAGAATGTTCCTTACATTGGTGATCAGTGGGAAGAATGTTCCTTACATTGGTGATCAGTGGGAAGAATGTTCCTTACATTGGTGATCAGTGAGAAGAATGTCCCTTACATTGGTGATCAGTGGGAAGAATGGTTCCTTACATTGGTGATCAGTGGGAAGAATGTTCCTTACATTGGTGATCAGTGGGAAGAATGTTCCTTACATTGGTGATCAGTGGGAAGAATGTCCCTTACATTGGTGGTCAGTGGGAAGAATGTTCCTTACATTGGTGATCAGTGGGAAGAATGTTCCTTACATTGGTGATCAGTGAGAAGAATGTTCCTTACATTGGTGATTGATCAGTGAGAAGAATGTCCCTTACATTGGTGGTCAGTGGGAAGAATGTTCCTTACATTGGTGATCAGTGGGAAGAATGTTCCTTACATTGGTGATCAGTGAGAAGAATGTTCCTTACATTGGTGATCAGTGAGAAGAATGTCCCTTACATTGGTGATCAGTGGGAAGAATGTCCCTTACATTGGTGATCAGTTAGAAGAATGTTCCTTACATTGGTGATCAGTGGGAAGAATGTTCCTTACATTGGTGATCAGTGGGAAGAATGTTCCTTACATTGGTGATCAGTGGGAAGAATGTTCCTTACATTGGTGATCAGTGAGAAGAATGTCCCTTACATTGGTGATCAGTGGGAAGAATGTTCCTTACATTGGTGATCAGTGGGAAGAATGTTCCTTACATTGGTGATCAGTGGGAAGAATGTTCCTTACATTGGTGATCAGTGGGAAGAATGTTCCTTACATTGGTGATCAGTGAGAAGAATGTTCCTTACATTGGTGATCAGTGGGAAGAATGTTCCTTACATTGGTGATCAGTGGGAAGAATGTTCCTTACATTGGTGATCAGTGAGAAGAATGTTCCTTACATTGGTGATCAGTGGGAAGAATGTTCCTTACATTGGTGGTCAGTGGGAAGAATGTTCCTTACATTGGTGATCAGTGGGAAGAATGTTCCTTACATTGGTGGTTCAGTGAGAAGAATGTCCCTTACATTGGTGATCAGTGGGAGGAATGTCCCTTACATTGGTGATCAGTGGGAAGAATGTTCCTTACATTGGTGATCAGTGGGAAGAATGTCCCTTACATTGGTGATCAGTGGGAAGAATGTTCCCTACATTGGTGATCAGTGGGAAGAATGTTCCTTACATTGGTGATCAGTGGGAAGAATGTTCCTTACATTGGTGATCAGTGGGAAGAATGTTCCTTACATTGGTGATCAGTGGGAAGAATGTTCCTTACATTGGTGATCAGTGAGAAGAATGTCCCTTACATTGGTGATCAGTGGGAAGAATGTTCCTTACATTGGTGATCAGTGGGAAGAATGTTCCTTACATTGGTGATCAGTGGGAAGAATGTTCCTTACATTGGTGATCAGTGGGAAGAATGTCCCTTACATTGGTGGTCAGTGGGAAGAATGTTCCTTACATTGGTGATCAGTGGGAAGAATGTTCCTTACATTGGTGATCAGTGAGAAGAATGTTCCTTACATTGGTGATTGATCAGTGAGAAGAATGTCCCTTACATTGGTGGTCAGTGGGAAGAATGTTCCTTACATTGGTGATCAGTGGGAAGAATGTTCCTTACATTGGTGATCAGTGAGAAGAATGTTCCTTACATTGGTGATCAGTGAGAAGAATGTCCCTTACATTGGTGATCAGTGGGAAGAATGTCCCTTACATTGGTGATCAGTTAGAAGAATGTTCCTTACATTGGTGATCAGTGAGAAGAATGTTCCTTACATTGGTGATCAGTGAGAAGAATGTTCCTTACATTGGTGGTCAGTGGGAAGAATGTTCCTTACATTGGTGATCAGTGAGAAGAATGTTCCTTACATTGGTGATCAGTGAGAAGAATGTTCCTTACATTGGTGATCAGTGAGAAGAATGTCCCTTACATTGGTGATCAGTGGGAAGAATGTTCCTTACATTGGTGATCAGTGGGAAGAATGTTCCTTACATTGGTGATCAGTGGGAAGAATGTTCCTTACATTGGTGATCAGTGGGAAGAATGTTCCTTACATTGGTGATCAGTGGGAAGAATGTTCCTTACATTGGTGATCAGTGGGAAGAATGTTCCTTACATTGGTGATCAGTGGGAAGAATGTTCCTTACATTGGTGATCAGTGAGAAGAATGTCCCTTACATTGGTGATCAGTGGGAGGAATGTCCCTTACATTGGTGATCAGTGGGAAGAATGTTCCTTACATTGGTGATCAGTGGGAAGAATGTCCCTTACATTGGTGATCAGTGGGAAGAATGTTCCTTACATTGGTGATCAGTGGGAATAATGTTCCTTACATTGGTGATCAGTGAGAAGAATGTCCCTTACATTGGTGATCAGTGGGAAGAATGTTCCTTACATTGGTGATCAGTGGGAAGAATGTTCCTTACATTGGTGATCAGTGGGAAGAATGTTCCTTACATTGGTGATCAGTGAGAAGAATGTTCCTTACATTGGTGATCAGTGGGAAGAATGTCCCTTACATTGGTGGTCAGTGGGAAGAATGTTCCTTACATTGGTGATCAGTGGGAAGAATGTTCCTTACATTGGTGATCAGTGAGAAGAATGTTCCTTACATTGGTGATCAGTGAGAAGAATGTTCCTTACATTGGTGATCAGTGGGAAGAATATCCCTTACATTGGTGATCAGTGAGAAGAATGTTCCTTACATTGGTGGTCAGTGGGAAGAATGTTCCTTACATTGGTGATCAGTGAGAAGAATGTTCCTTACATTGGTGATCAGTGGGAAGAATGTCCCTTACATTGGTGATCAGTGAGAAGAATGTTCCTTACATTGGTGATCAGTGGGAAGAATGTCCCTTACATTGGTGATCAGTGAGAAGAATGTTCCTTACATTGGTGGTCAGTGGGAAGAATGTTCCTTACATTGGTGATCAGTGAGAAGAATGTTCCTTACATTGGTGATCAGTGGGAAGAATGTCCCTTACATTGGTGATCAGTGAGAAGAATGTTCCTTACATTGGTGATCAGTGAGAAGAATGTTCCTTACATTGGTGATCAGTGAGAAGAATGTTCCTTACATTGGTGGTCAGTGAGAAGAATGTTCCTTACATTGGTGATCAGTGGGAAGAATGTTCCTTACATTGGTGATCAGTGAGAAGAATGTTCCTTACATTGGTGATCAGTGAGAAGAATGTTCCTTACATTGGTGATCAGTGAGAAGAATGTTCCTTACATTGGTGATCAGTGGGAAGAATGTTCCTTACATTGGTGATCAGTGGGAAGAATGTTCCTTACATTGGTGGTCAGTGGGAAGAATTCTCCTTACATTGGTGATCAGTGGGAAGAATGCTCCTTACATTGGTGATCAGTGAGAAGAATGCTCCTTACATTGGTGGTCAGTGGGAAGAATGTTCCTTACATTGGTGATCAGTGAGAAGAATGTTCCTTACATTGGTGATCAGTGAGAAGAATGTTCCTTACATTGGTGATCAGTGAGAAGAATGCTCCTTACATTGGTGATCAGTGAGAAGAATGTTCCTTACATTGGTGATCAGTGAGAAGAATGTTCCTTACATTGGTGATCAGTGAGAAGAATGTTCCTTACATTGGTGATCAGTGGGAAGAATGCTCCTTACATTGGTGGTCAGTGGGAAGAATGTTCCTTACATTGGTGATCAGTGAGAAGAATGTTCCTTACATTGGTGATCAGTGAGAAGAATGTTCCTTACATTGGTGATCAGTGAGAAGAATGTTCCTTACATTGGTGATCAGTGAGAAGAATGCTCCTTACATTGGTGATCAGTGAGAAGAATGCTCCTTACATTGGTGATCAGTGGGAAGAATGTCCCTTACATTGGTGATCAGTGGGAAGAATGTTCCTTACATTGGTGGTCAGTGAGAAGAATGTTCCTTACATTGGTGATCAGTGGGAAGAATGTTCCTTACATTGGTGATCAGTGGGAAGAATGCTCCTTACATTGGTGGTCAGTGGGAAGAATGTTCCTTACATTGGTGATCAGTGAGAAGAATGTTCCTTACATTGGTGATCAGTGAGAAGAATGTTCCTTACATTGGTGATCAGTGAGAAGAATGTTCCTTACATTGGTGATCAGTGAGAAGAATGCTCCTTACATTGGTGATCAGTGAGAAGAATGCTCCTTACATTGGTGATCAGTGGGAAGAATGTCCCTTACATTGGTGATCAGTGGGAAGAATGTTCCTTACATTGGTGATCAGTGGGAAGAATGTTCCTTACATTGGTGATCAGTGGGAAGAATGTTCCTTACATTGGTGGTCAGTGGGAAGAATTTTCCTTACATTGGTGGTCAGTGGGAAGAATGTCCCTTACATTGGTGATCAGTGAGAAGAATGTTCCTTACATTGGTGATCAGTGGGAAGAATGCTCCTTACATTGGTGATCAGTGGGAAGAATGTTCCTTACATTGGTGATCAGTGGGAAGAATGTTCCTTACATTGGTGATCAGTGGGAAGAATGTTCCTTACATTGGTGATCAGTGGGAAGAATGCTCCTTACATTGGTGATCAGTGGGAAGAATGTTCCTTACATTGGTGATCAGTGGGAAGAATGTTCCTTACATTGGTGATCAGTGAGAAGAATGTCCCTTACATTGGTGATCAGTGAGAAGAATGCTCCTTACATTGGTGATCAGTGGGAAGAATGTTCCTTACATTGGTGGTCAGTGGGAAGAATGTTCCTTACATTGGTGATCAGTGAGAAGAATGTTTCTTACATTGGTGATCAGTGGGAAGAATGTCCCTTACATTGGTGATCAGTGGGAAGAATGTTCCTTACATTGGTGATCAGTGGGAAGAATGTTCCTTACATTGGTGATCAGTGGGAAGAATGTTCCTTACATTGGTGATCAGTGGGAAGAATGTTCCTTACATTGGTGATCAGTGGGAAGAATGTCCCTTACATTGGTGATCAGTGAGAAGAATGTTCCTTACATTGGTGATCAGTGGGAAGAATGCTCCTTACATTGGTGATCAGTGGGAAGAATGTTCCTTACATTGGTGATCAGTGGGAAGAATGTTCCTTACATTGGTGATCAGTGGGAAGAATGTTCCTTACATTGGTGATCAGTGAGAAGAATGTTCCTTACATTGGTGATCAGTGGGAAGAATGCTCCTTACATTGGTGATCAGTGGGAAGAATGTTCCTTACATTGGTGATCAGTGGGAAGAATGTTCCTTACATTGGTGATCAGTGAGAAGAATGTCCCTTACATTGGTGATCAGTGAGAAGAATGCTCCTTACATTGGTGATCAGTGGGAAGAATGTTCCTTACATTGGTGGTCAGTGGGAAGAATGTTCCTTACATTGGTGATCAGTGAGAAGAATGTTTCTTACATTGGTGATCAGTGGGAAGAATGTCCCTTACATTGGTGATCAGTGGGAAGAATGTTCCTTACATTGGTGATCAGTGGGAAGAATGTTCCTTACATTGGTGATCAGTGGGAAGAATGTTCCTTACATTGGTGATCAGTGGGAAGAATGTTCCTTACATTGGTGATCAGTGGGAAGAATGTCCCTTACATTGGTGATCAGTGAGAAGAATGTTCCTTACATTGGTGATCAGTGGGAAGAATGCTCCTTACATTGGTGATCAGTGGGAAGAATGTTCCTTACATTGGTGATCAGTGGGAAGAATGTTCCTTACATTGGTGATCAGTGGGAAGAATGTTCCTTACATTGGTGATCAGTGAGAAGAATGTTCCTTACATTGGTGATCAGTGGGAAGAATGCTCCTTACATTGGTGATCAGTGGGAAGAATGTTCCTTACATTGGTGATCAGTGGGAAGAATGTTCCTTACATTGGTGATCAGTGAGAAGAATGTCCCTTACATTGGTGATCAGTGAGAAGAATGTTCCTTACATTGGTGATCAGTGGGAAGAATGCTCCTTACATTGGTGATCAGTGGGAAGAATGTCCCTTACATTGGTGATCAGTGGGAAGAATGTTCCTTACATTGGTGATCAGTGGGAAGAATGTTCCTTACATTGGTGATCAGTGGGAAGAATGTTCCTTACATTGGTGATCAGTGGGAAGAATGTTCCTCACATTGGTGATCAGTGGGAAGAATGTTCCTTACATTGGTGATCAGTGGGAAGAATGTTCCTTACATTGGTGATCAGTGGAAAGAATGTTCCTCACATTGGTGATCAGTGGGAAGAATGTCCCTTACATTGGTGATCAGTGAGAAGAATGTTCCTTACATTGGTGATCAGTGGGAAGAATGCTCCTTACATTGGTGATCAGTGGGAAGAATGTTCCTTACATTGGTGATCAGTGGGAAGAATGTTCCTTACATTGGTGATCAGTGGGAAGAATGTTCCTTACATTGGTGATCAGTGAGAAGAATGTTCCTTACATTGGTGATCAGTGGGAAGAATGCTCCTTACATTGGTGATCAGTGGGAAGAATGTTCCTTACATTGGTGATCAGTGGGAAGAATGTTCCTTACATTGGTGATCAGTGGGAAGAATGTTCCTTACATTGGTGATCAGTGAGAAGAATGCTCCTTACATTGGTGATCAGTGGGAAGAATGTTCCTTACATTGGTGGTCAGTGGGAAGAATGTTCCTTACATTGGTGATCAGTGAGAAGAATGTTTCTTACATTGGTGATCAGTGAGAAGAATGTTTCTTACATTGGTGATCAGTGGGAAGAATGTCCCTTACATTGGTGATCAGTGGGAAGAATGTTCCTTACATTGGTGATCAGTGGGAAGAATGTTCCTTACATTGGTGATCAGTGGGAAGAATGTTCCTTACATTGGTGATCAGTGGGAAGAATGTCCCTTACATTGGTGATCAGTGAGAAGAATGTTCCTTACATTGGTGATCAGTGAGAAGAATGTTCCTTACATTGGTGATCAGTGGGAAGAATGTTCCTTACATTGGTGATCAGTGGGAAGAATGTTCCTTACATTGGTGATCAGTGGGAAGAATGTTCCTTACATTGGTGATCAGTGGGAAGAATGTTCCTTACATTGGTGATCAGTGGGAAGAATGTTCCTTACATTGGTGATCAGTGAGAAGAATGTTCCTTACATTGGTGATCAGTGGGAAGAATGCTCCTTACATTGGTGATCAGTGAGAAGAATGTTCCTTACATTGGTGATCAGTGGGAAGAATGTTCCTTACATTGGTGATCAGTGAGAAGAATGTTCCTTACATTGGTGATCAGTGGGAAGAATGCTCCTTACATTGGTGATCAGTGGGAAGAATGTTCCTTACATTGGTGATCAGTGGGAAGA
The DNA here is from genome assembly GCA_029206835.1 of Rana muscosa. NCBI lineage: Eukaryota > Metazoa > Chordata > Amphibia > Anura > Ranidae > Rana > Rana muscosa. The sequence continues at coordinate 288,108,531 of CM055120.1, forward strand.
ATGTTCCTTACATTGGTGATCAGTGGGAAGAATGTTCCTTACATTGGTGATCAGTGAGAAGAATGCTCCTTACATTGGTGATCAGTGGGAAGAATGTTCCTTACATTGGTGGTCAGTGGGAAGAATGTTCCTTACATTGGTGATCAGTGAGAAGAATGTTTCTTACATTGGTGATCAGTGAGAAGAATGTTTCTTACATTGGTGATCAGTGGGAAGAATGTCCCTTACATTGGTGATCAGTGGGAAGAATGTTCCTTACATTGGTGATCAGTGGGAAGAATGTTCCTTACATTGGTGATCAGTGGGAAGAATGTTCCTTACATTGGTGATCAGTGGGAAGAATGTCCCTTACATTGGTGATCAGTGAGAAGAATGTTCCTTACATTGGTGATCAGTGAGAAGAATGTTCCTTACATTGGTGATCAGTGGGAAGAATGTTCCTTACATTGGTGATCAGTGGGAAGAATGTTCCTTACATTGGTGATCAGTGGGAAGAATGTTCCTTACATTGGTGATCAGTGGGAAGAATGTTCCTTACATTGGTGATCAGTGGGAAGAATGTTCCTTACATTGGTGATCAGTGAGAAGAATGTTCCTTACATTGGTGATCAGTGGGAAGAATGCTCCTTACATTGGTGATCAGTGGGAAGAATGTTCCTTACATTGGTGATCAGTGGGAAGAATGTTCCTTACATTGGTGATCAGTGGGAAGAATGTTCCTTACATTGGTGATCAGTGGGAAGAATGTTCCTTACATTGGTGATCAGTGAGAAGAATGTTCCTTACATTGGTGATCAGTGGGAAGAATGTTCCTTACATTGGTGATCAGTGGGAAGAATGTTCCTTACATTGGTGATCAGTGAGAAGAATGTTCCTTACATTGGTGATCAGTGGGAAGAATGTTCCTTACATTGGTGATCAGTGAGAAGAATGTTCCTTACATTGGTGATCAGTGGGAAGAATGTTCCTTACATTGGTGATCAGTGGGAAGAATGTTCCTTACATTGGTGATCAGTGGGAAGAATGTTCCTTACATTGGTGATCAGTGGGAAGAATGTTCCTTACATTGGTGATCAGTGGGAAGAATGTTCCTTACATTGGTGATCAGTGAGAAGAATGTTCCTTACATTGGTGATCAGTGGGAAGAATGCTCCTTACATTGGTGATCAGTGGGAAGAATGTTCCTTACATTGGTGATCAGTGGGAAGAATGTTCCTTACATTGGTGATCAGTGGGAAGAATGTTCCTTACATTGGTGATCAGTGGGAAGAATGTTCCTTACATTGGTGATCAGTGAGAAGAATGTTCCTTACATTGGTGATCAGTGGGAAGAATGTTCCTTACATTGGTGATCAGTGGGAAGAATGTTCCTTACATTGGTGATCAGTGAGAAGAATGTTCCTTACATTGGTGATCAGTGGGAAGAATGTTCCTTACATTGGTGATCAGTGAGAAGAATGTTCCTTACATTGGTGATCAGTGGGAAGAATGTTCCTTACATTGGTGATCAGTGGGAAGAATGTTCCTTACATTGGTGATCAGTGGGAAGAATGTTCCTTACATTGGTGATCAGTGGGAAGAATGTTCCTTACATTGGTGATCAGTGGGAAGAATGTTCCTTACATTGGTGATCAGTGGGAAGGGGTGACCAATGCAGGATCACCAGGGAATATTTTGTGAAAGCTGCAGATTACAATTTATCAATTAGATTTACTTTCAGTTACCAACAGGGCTCTATCTCTCTAGTTTCCCTAGAGAAGGCCCCTTGGCTTGTGTGGGTTTCCTATGGTGGTAGCAGAATTAGAATATATACACACACACACACACACACACACACACACACACTATATTGTCAAAAGTATTGGGACGCCTGCCTTTACACACACTTTTACTTTAGTTTCATCTCTTCTGTGAAGGATGTCCACAAGGTTTAGGAGGGTGTCTATGGGAATGTTTGACCATTCTTCCAGAAGTGCATTTGTGAGGTCAGGCACGGATGTTGGATGAGCAGGCCTGGCTCGCAGTCTCCACTCTATTTCATCCCAAAGGTGTTCTATCGGGTTGAGGTCAGGACTCTGTGCAGGCCTGTCAAGTTCCTCCACCCCAAACTCACTCATCCATGTCTTTATGGACCTTGCTTTGTGCGCTGATCCAAATCATTTGGTGGAGGGGGGATTATGGTGTGGGGGTTGTTTTTTAGGGGTTGGGCTTGGCCTCTTAGTTCCAGTGAAGGGAACTCCTTGGACCTTGCTTTGTGCACTGGTGTGCAGTCATGTTAGAACAGGAAGGGGTCGTCCCCAAAACTCTTCCCACAAAGTTGGGAGCATGAAATTGTCCAAAATGTCTTGGTATTCTGACACCTTAAGAGTTCCCTTCACTGGAACTAAAAGGGGCAAAACCCAACCCCTGAAAAACAACCCCCCACCATAATCCCCCCTCCACCAAATGATTAGGACCAGTGTACAAAGCAAGGTCCATAAAGACACGGATGAGCGAGTTTGGGGTGGAGGAACTTGACTGGCCTGCACAGAGTCCTGACCTCAACCCGATAGAAAGATTTAGACTACTTCTGTCTCTTTGACAGTCATTTTAGGCCATTCCACTAGCTGATTTCATGCTGTTCCCATCATCATGTGTTTGATTTGATCTTCTTGTTTTCATTTGTATTCTATGTTTCAATAAATTTGTATTTTTATACTCAAACCTCTGTTTATGGTCTGTTTAAAGTCCCATCTGTTTATGGTCTGTTTAAAGTCCCATCCTTTGTGGAACTCCTTTTACTCAACCCGACAGAAAACCTTTGGGATGAATTAGAGCGGAGACTGCGAGCCGGGCCTTCTCGTCCAACATCAGTGCCTGACCTCACAAATGGGCTTCTGGAAGAACGGTCAAACATTCCCATAGACTAAGGTGACCAGATTTAAAATGAAATCCGGGGACATATTTTATTTTTTTCTATTGGCAAATGGTAAACTATTTTCTACGCATATATTTTCCTCAAATTATATATGCAGTCAGCGGTGTAGTGGTGGGCTGTCAGCGCCCGGGACAAGGGAAGAAATTTGCACCCCCCGCCAGACTTTTAGCACTTCCTGAGTCCCTTCCACTAGTACAGTAGTACTGACCAAGTTGATTCCTACACTGACCTACCTGACCACTACACTGACCTACCTGATTCCTACACTGACCTACCTCATTCCTACACTGACCACTACACTGACCTACCTGATTCCTACACTGACCACTACACTGACCTACCTCATTCCTACACTGACCACTACACTGACCTACCTGATTCCTACACTGACCACTACACTGACCTACCTGATTCCTCCACTGACCTACCTGATTCCTACACGGACCACTACACTGACCTACCTGATTCCTACACTGACCACTACACTGACCTACCTGATTCCTACACTGACCACTACACTGACCTACCTGATTCCTACACTGACCACTACACTGACCTACCTCATTCCTACACTGACCACTACACTGACCTACCTCATTCCTACACTGACCACTACAGTGACCTACCTCATTCCTACACCGACCACTACAGTGACCTACCTCATTCCTACACTGACCACTGCACTGACCTAACTGATTCCTACACTGACCACTACACTGACCTACCTGATTCCTACACTGACCACTACACTGACCTACCTCATTCCTACACTGACCACTACAGTGACCTACCTCATTCCTACACTGACCACTACAGTGACCTACCTCATTCCTACACTGACCACTGCACTGACCTAACTGATTCCTACACTGACCACTACACTGACCTACCTGATTCCTACACTGACCACTACACTGACTTACCTGATTCCTACACTGACCTACCCGATTCCAACACTGACCACTACACTGACCTACCTCATTCCTACACTGACCACTACAGTGACCTACCTCATTCCTACACTGACCACTACACTGACCTACCTGATTCCTACACTGACCACTACACTGACCTACCTGATTCCAACACTGACCACTACACTGAACTACCTCATTCCTACACTGACCACTACAGTGACCTACCTCATTCCTACACTGACCACTACACTGACCTACCTGATACCTGTACTGACCACTACATTAACCTACCTGATTCCTACACTAACCACTACACTGACCAACCTGATTCCTATACTGACCACTACACTGACCTACCTGATACCTATACTGACCACTACACTGACCTACCTGATACCTATACTGACCACTACACTGACCTACCTGATTCCTACACTGACCACTACACTGACCTACCTGATTCCTACACTGACCACTACACTGACCTACCTGATTCCTACACTGACCACTACACTGACCTACCTGATTCCTACACTGACCACTACACTGACCTACCTGATTCCTATACTGACCACTACACTGACCTACCTGATTCCTATACTGACCACTACACTGACCTACCTGATTCCTATACTGACCACTACATTGACCTACCTGATTCCTACACTAACCACTACACTGACCTACATGATTCCTATACTGACCACTACACTGACCTACCTGATACCTATACTGACCACTACACTGACCTACCTGATACCTATACTGACCACTACACTGACCTACTTGATTCCTACACTGACCACTACACTGACCTACCTGATTCCTATACTGACCCCTACACTGACCTACCTGATTCCTACACTGACCACTACACTGACCTACCTGATTCCTATACTGACCACTACACTGACCTACCTGATTCCTGCACTACTCACACCCCCCCCCACATGAACACAGTGTAGATCGGTTGATTTTGCTCAGCTCTCCATGGCCTCCATGATAATCCATCTGAGCAGGGCTCTCCCCAGCACCAGGTACTGTTCCTGACACCCAGCCGCTCCTCAGTATCCTCTGCCAAGAGCTTCTCCAATAGCCGCCGTACGCTCTGCACCGCCTCTCCCCTCCGCCGTTCTCACACACACGGGCCACCCGCACCAGTAGGGATCATGGGGGACAGGCTGGATCATAGGAGTCCTTGGGCGAGAGGGGGGCAACACAGCACACTTGGGGGGGTACAGTAATGATTTTGCGCCCCCCACCCAAATGTTGCACCGGGGGCAAGAGCACCAGATGCCCTCCCCCAAGCCACTGAAATCTGGGGACAAATCCGGGGACAGACTGGCTCCGGGGACAGTGTTTTCAATCCGGGGACTGCCCCTGGAAACCGGGGATGTCTAGTCACCCTACCATAGACACACTCGTAAACCTTGTGGACAGCCTTCCCAGAAGAGTTGAAGCTGTTATATCTGCAAAAGGGTGGGGCCAACTCAATATTGAACCCTACAGACTAAGACTGGGATGCCATTAAAGTTCCTGTGCGTGTAAAGGCAGGTGTCCCAATACTTTTGGTAATATAGTGTGTGTATATATATATTAATATCCCCGTGCAGGGATATTTTTGTACTGTTGCTGTGAATTGGCTCCAGTCCAGCAATAGAATAAATAGAAGACGCGCTGTTTCCGATTATTTCCTGTTCACTCCCACACTGATCCCCAGGCTCTGCTGTACGTTTTTTCCCAGAATGCCTTGCGCCGCCTTTGAGAGTGACCCCTTTGCAGCTGTCAATGCGCGGGGGTCTTTGTCCTGTACAGTGTGATACGGCCGGCATAGAAACCTTCAACCAACAAGCTTAACAATGTGCTGTTTACGTGGGCATCTGTGTAACACAAATCCATCTGTCTGCGCTCAGCGCGTCTTCTTCCCACTCCTCTCCTCCATCCATCACTCCTGTGTGCATTCATCACTTCCACCAATCTCCACAATTCTCACTTCCACTATCCTCAGCCACCCCAGAGAAGCCCAAATTTCACGGCGCGCACATCCCCACTCCCCCCCTCCCCCCTCCCCCGATCTGTTTTTCTGTAAATTTTATCTTTTTTTTGGGGTTCTCTTTTGTGCCAATTATTTCTCAATTGCAGCAATTTGTAGCTTTTATAGTAAGAGGAGAATTTACAGAGAAATTGTTACATTCTCACCGTATTGCAGGGCGTTCCAGAATGTTTTTGATACTTTTTCTAAGTGTTACTATTCATCCTTATGTAGTCTTCCTAGAACAGGAGGTCCTCCACGTGCCTCTCGTTCCATCACATATCCCCAAAATACGATTATTCCTCATTGTAGGACGATGGGCAGAGCCATGCTGAGCGTTCCTTTGTGCCCCAACAGCCAGAACGTCGGGTGTGGAGTGTAAGTGTAGTCTAATGTTACTTTATTTCCCAACTTACAGAAACCCGGGCTCCTGGGAGTAGGGCCACGCTTGGGACCCAAGAAGAGACTAAAGCAATCGTTGGGTCACCTTTGGTGATGTCAGGGGCCACAGTTGAGGGTCCCAATACATTTATAAGTCGTCAACCACTGATCTACGGCAGTGCTCTCTATGTTACTGCAGGCCAGGCATGGCCCTTTTCTTGACTTCATCCAGCCCCTGAGGCACTTTTACTCCACTGATTTAAGGCACAATTCCTCCCACTGACACCAATGATGGGGCACTATTCCTCCCACTGACACCAATGATGGGGCACTATTCCTCCCACGGACACCAATGATGGGACACTATTCCTCCCACTGATACCAATGATGGAGCACTATTCCTCCCACTGACACCAATGATGGGGTACTATTCTTCCCACTGACACCAATGATGAGGCACTATTCCTCCCACTGAAACCAATGATGGGACACTATTCCTCCCACTGAAACCAATGATGGGACACTATTCCTCCCACTAATACCAATGATGGAGCACTATTCCTCCCACTGACACCAATGATGGGGCACTATTCCTCCCACTGACACCAATGATGGGGCACTATTCCTCCCACTGACACCAATGATGGGGCACTATTCCTCCCACTGACACCAACAATGGGGCACTATTCCCTCCCACTGACACCAACAACAGGGCACTATTCATCCCACTGACACCAATTATGGGGCACTATTCCCTCCCACTGACACCAACAATGGGGCACTATTCCCCCCACTGACACCAACAACGGGGCACCATTCCTCCCACTGACACCAATTATGGGGCACTATACCTTCTACTAACACCAATAATCATAGCACCCAGTCTAAAAGGGGTTCCTTCATCTTTTCAGAGTTCATCCTTTCACATCAGAGTCCCCCATTTGCACCCTCACCCCCATCCCCTCCCTTTCACATCAGAGTCCTCAACTTCCCTTCTTTTACATAAGAGTCCTTAGCCACCCACTTTCACATCAGAGTCCTCAGTCCCTCCTTCCAAATCAGAGCCCTCAGTCCCACCACTTTCACATCAGAGCCCTAAGTCCCCCACCTTCACATCAGAGTCTTCAGTCCCCCCCTTCACATCAGAGTCCTCAGCCCACCACTTTCACATCAGAGCCCTAAGTCCCCCACCTTCACATTAGAGTCTTCAGTCCACCACTTTCACATCAGAGATGAGAGTCCTCAGCCCATCTAAAGTATAGAAATGCATGGAATGCAAAAATATAAGATGAAGCACAGCACCCTTGATGCGCCCAGAAGGCTCCCCGGGGTGCCGCAGCACCCTGGTTGAGAATTGCTGATCTAAGGTCCCTGTCTCATATACATACTAGGGCCGATTTAGACAGGGGCTAAATAACATCTGCAAAGGGTTCCTGAGCCTTTAAATGGTCTCTGAGTCTGGTTCAGTAGGAATCACAATCATGGGAAAGACTGCTGACCTGACAGTTGTGCAGAAAACCACCATTGACACCCTCCATAAGGAGGGAAAGCCTCAAAAGGTAATTGCAAAAGACGTTGGATGTTCCCAAAGTGCTGTATCAAAGCACATTAATAGAAAGTTATGTGGAAGGGAAAAGTGTGGAAGAAAATGGTGCACAAGCAGCAAGGATGAGCGCAGCCTGGAGAGGATTGTCAGGAAAAGGCCATTCAAAAGTGTTGGGGACTTTCACAAGGAGTGGACTGAGGCTGGAGTCAGTGTATCAAGAGCCACCACACACAGACAGATCCTGGACATGGGCTTCAAATGTCGTATTCCTCTTGTCAAGCCGCCGCTCCTAAACAACAAACAACGTCAGAAGCATCTTACCTGGGCTAAAGAAAAAAAAAACCTGGTCTGGTGCTCAGTGGTCCAAAGTCCTCTTTTCTGATGAGAGCAAATTTTGCATCTCATTTGGAAACCAAGGAGCCGGAGTATGGAGGAAGAATGGAGAGGCACACACTGCAAGATGCTTGAGGTCCAGTGTGAAGTTTCCACAGTCTGTGTTGATTTGGGGAGCCGTGTCATCTGCTGGTGTTGGTCCGCTGTGCTTCATTAAGTCCGGGGTCACCGCAGCCGTCTAAAAGGAGATTTTGGAGCACTTCATGCTTCCTTCCGCAGACGAGCTCTATGGGGATGCCGACTTCATTTTCAAGCAGGACTTGGCACCTGCCCACACTGCCAAAAGCCCCAAAACCTGGTCACATGACTGTGGGATTACTGTGCTTGATTGGCCAGCAAACTCGCCTGACCTGAACCCCATAGAGAATCTATGATAGAGAATCTATGGGGCATTGCCAAGAGAAAGATGAGAGACATGAGACCCAACAATGCAGAAGAGCTGAAGGCCACTATTGAAGCATCCTGGTCTTCCATAACACCTCAGCAGTGCCTCCATGCCAAGCCGCATTGAGGGGCCCAAACCAAGTACTGAGTACATATGCAGCTTCTACTTTTCACAGGTCCGATATTCTTCTATGTAAAATCCTTGTTTTATTGATTGCATGTAATATTCTAATTTTCTGAGGTTGTGGATTTGGGGTTTTCATGAGCTGTAAGCCATAATCATCACAATTATGACAAATCACGGCTTGAACTATCTTGCTTTGCATGTAATGAGTCTCTCTCATATATTAGTTTCACCTTTTAAGTTGCATTAGTGAAATAAATCAACGTTTGCACGATATTCAAATTTTTTCGAGTTTCACCTGTACTACTTTTCACTGTTTTGTAAGTAAAGAAGGAGAACTTGTTAAATGGGGGTTCCCCCCGCGATTTTTTTTTTTTTTTAAAGTCAGCAGCTACAAACACTGTAGCTGCTGACTTTTAATAAGGACACTTACCTGTCCTACTCGCCCGTGATGTCAGCCCCCGCCCGAGGCCGCTCCCTCGATCCTGGCAGCTCCCGGCGCCTCCATCCTCAGTAATGGAAACAGGTCGCTCTCTGGGATACACACAGTTCCCAGAAGGCAGCGCGCCCCATTCACCAGAAGACACCGAATGTAGGACAAGGAAGAAGATCCACCGCAGAGGATGAAGAGGCAGATTAGGGACTTCCGCATAGCAACCACTATTTCTGGTAAGTAAATTTTTTTTTTTTTTACATTTTTTTTTTCTCATTTATTTGTAGATTTTTGGTAAAAAAAAAAAATTCAGGGTGGAACTCCACTTTAAATGGTGATATTTAGTGATTACAGCAGCTCCTTATTGTATAACATTATTCCACTTTCCTGTCTGATCATGATTCTTTTTTCCCTGGAGTTTCCTTATTCTAATAAGTCCGGATCTTCTTCCTTTTAGGCGCATGGAGGAACGGCTCCATATTCTCTACAACTGCCTTTTATTTGCATATGGGGTGTAATTATTTCCCTCTTCTAATTGTCTGTGATCGCAAGATAATATTTATGGAAAAAAAACAGAAAATAATTCTGTTACTGTAATAATAAATCCATCATCATGTCAGGCCGCGGACCGCAATGCTGGCGGCTTCCCCCGGCCAGGATAAAGACTCGGAGATCAAGTCACCCCGCAGCAAATCCGTCTGACAACTGAATTACAGCTGAAGGTTTTCTAGAAGATATTAGTTCTATTAGTCTACATATGTCTGTACATCCTCCTGATTAATTTGCAGCTTTGATATAGAAGCTGAAGAAGCAGATTAGGGCCAATATGTAGCAATGTAGGGCAGATTATGGATTTAAATAGAAAATAAAAATATTATCTATCAGCTCCGATGGTGTTCCATTGGCCAGTTTGGTTGGATCTTTAGTATCTGCTTATTTTTAATCTATTTTTTTTTTTTTTTACTTTATTTTGAATTTACAAAAACTGTTAAAATAAGCATGTATTTGTTGAGTGAAAAATATAAAAAAAAATCATAAAAAATAATATGCATAAAGCAGGGTGAGTCAACATGAAAACCTTAATGAATGGCCTCACCAGTTTGTATTTTGCCAGGCTGGCATGGAGGTTTTCCTGTTCATAGATCAGCGAACTGGCAGAAATTAAAGTGGTTGTAAAGGGTCAAGGTTCTATACATGAAGGTAAAACACCTTCAGAGTGCAGCTCCCCCCGCAGTCCCCCCCCCCCTAATACTTACCTGAGCCTGATCCTGATCCAGCACTGTGCACGAGAACACAGGCTCTCCCAGGTCTCTCTCTCCTCATTGGTTGAGTCCGAGCAGCAGAAGCCATTGAGGAGGGTGCAGGACTGTGCCACGCTCTGTGTGTCCCATAGATACACAGAGGCAGCTCAGGAGCGAGCTGCTTGCTTGCTTGCTTTGGGGGCACTTAGCAGGGGGGAGGGTCCTGAAGCACCAGTGAACCTAATAAGAGGAGGATCGGGTCTGCTCTGTGCAAACTATTGTATAATATAACATGTTTGTTATTTTAAAGAAAAAAAAACCTTTATAACCACTGTAAGACCAACTCTGATTTGGCATACAGAGGGACACCAGTGCTTAGAGTGGGGTATATGGTGTCATGAACGGGAAAACTTCCCGTACAGAGCTTGTGGTTGCTGGTACACTAGCATGTAAGGGGGCGTTAGTAACATTTACTGTTTGGCCACTAGGTGACGCTTGCCCCATGGATAAATAGTTGGTTATGTGAGGGAGTAGGAGGAGTCACCTGACAGGGAGTCAACAGAACAGGAGTGGGACTCTTCCCTACAGAAAAGTAGGGGTTCCAGTCATTGGTATTCCCCAGCTGGGAAGCACCTGGAGAGGCCCTGGTGCCCTGGTTAGGATGGAGAAGGAAAGACAAGAATTGATGAACCGACCAAGGAACATGCCGACAACTGCTACCTTATTGGTGAGATGTCATGAGGGAGTAGGACAAGTCCGGGTAGGGAGTTGACAGAACCGGAGTGGGACTCCGTTGATAGCCCCAATGGGACTTGGTGGGGCCTCTTCTACAGAAAAGTAGGGGTTCCAGTCATTTTTATTCCCTGCCTGGGGAGCACCTGGAGAGACCCTGGTTAGGATGGAGACGGGAAGACAAGAATTGGTGAACCGACCTAGGAACATGCCGACAACTGCTACCATATTGGTGAGATGCCATGAGGGAGTAGGACAAGTTTGGGCAGGGAGTTGACAGAACCGGAGTGGGACTCCGTTGCTGGCCCCCAATGGGACTTGGTGTGGCCTCTTCTACAGAAATGTAGAGGTTCCAGTCATTGGTATTCCCCAGCTGGGGAGCACCTGGTGAGGCCCTGGTGTCCTGGTTAGGATGGAGAAGGAAAGACAAGAATTGATGAACCGACCAAGGAACATGCCGACAACTGTTACCTTATTGGTGAGATGTCATGAGGGAGTAGGACAAGTCCGGGTAGGGAGTTGACAGAACCGGAGTGGGACTCCGTTGATAGCCCCAATGGGACTTGGTGGGGCCTCTTCTACAGAAAAGTAGGGGTTCCAGTCATTTTTATTCCCTGCCTGGGGAGCACCTGGAGAGACCCTGGTTAGGATGGAGACGGGAAGACAAGAATTGGTGAACCGACCTAGGAACATGCCGACAACTGCTACCATATTGGTGAGATGTCATGAGGGAGTAGGAGAAGTCTGGGTAGGGAGTCGACAGAACCAGAGTGGGACTCCGTTGCTGGCCCCCAATGGGACTTGATACGGCCTATTCTACAAAAATGTAGAGGTTCCAATCATTGGCTTTTCCTGGCTGTGGAGCACCTGGAGAGGGCCTGGAATCCTGAATAGGATGGAGATGGGAAGACAGGATTTTGACGCTCTTACCTGGTAAAGTGCCAACAACTGCTACCATATTGGTGAGAAGCTGTCTGCCCCAAAGTTGTCTACTGTGAAGTTATGCAAGTAAAGCTTTGAAAATGTATTGGACTTGCCACTTCTTACTACTAATGGTCTATCCTAGGAACATGTATCTGGTTCCACTGGGAGAAATGCAGGGTGAGGTGTTGGGCATGGTAGTGTAGCCTCGCTCAAAGAACTCTTGTCCTGGCCTTTTGAAATCCAGCCTAGCCCCCACCTACATAAGAGTCAGAAAGTCTACAGATGGCTTTCCTTGGAGCAGGTCTACTCCTCCCTGGCCTCATGCCGATTACATCGGTGCTGGTGTGGGGTGCTTGACTCCCATGCCCCAAGTGCAACTAAGGTTCCCCCCAACCTGGCTTATATGTGGATGTTGCCTCACCCATGACATCACTACTGGAGGACTCTACCTAAAAGGGGCCTAGCACCTGATGACACTCTCTATTGTAACTAGACAATATTCTGGCACAGAGCCACCTAATGGCAAACTAGCTAACTGCACCTGCCTACATGCCGGCTGTATCTGACCTTCATGTTTAACCGCCTCCCGCCTGCCCTATTGTCAAAGGACGGTCAGGTGGCAGCTCTCTCGTTTTAGGAGGACGTCATATGACGTCCTCCCACTCTTGCAGCGCATGTGCGCCCGCGAAGGGCACGCAGCGATCGTTTGTGTGCTCTGTCCCTGGAACACGGTGCATCACCAATCCCAGTAAACATCCAATGAAGAGGCTCTCTACCCATGTGATCAGCTGTGTCCAATCACAGCTGATCACATGTAAACAAGAAAATGCCATATAAGCCTTTAAAATTAGCATTTTTGGTTTCTCATGTTAGTGTCCCATAGACTTTAACGGTGTTCGCACAAATTTTTGGTCTGTTCGCATGGTGTGTTGCGAACTGAACTGGGGTGTGTTCGGCTCATCCCTATGATGGTGACCCTGATGTAAGGGGGAGCTATGATGGACACAGTTAATGTAAGGGGCACTCAGATAGGGACACCTGAAGTAAGGGGGCACGATGATGGGGACACCTGGGACTCTGATGTAAGGGGGCACTATGATAGGGACACCTGAAGTAAGGGGGCACTCAGATAGGGACATCTGATGTAAGGGGGCACTATGATAGGGACACCTGAAGTAAGGGGGCACTCAGATAGGGACATCTGATGTAAGGGGGCACTATGATAGGGACATCTGATGTAAGGGGGCACTATGATAGGGACACCTGAAGTAAGGGGGCACTCAGATAGGGACATCTGATGTAAGGGGGCACTATGATAGGGACACCTGAAGTAAGGGGGCACTCAGATAGGGACATCTGATGTAAGGGGGCACTATGATAGGGACACCTGAAGTAAGGGGGCTCTCAGATAGGGACACCTGATGTAAGGGGGCACTCTGATGGGGAAACCTGATTTAAGGGGCACTCTGATTGGGACACCTATGATAGGGACACCTGAAGTAGGGGGGCATTCTGATGGGGAAACCTGATTTAAGGGGCACTATGATAGGGACACCTGAAGTAAGGGGGCACTATGATGGGGACACCTGAAGTAAGGGGGCACTATGATGGGGACTCTGATGTAAGGGGGCACTCCGATGGGCACAGTTAATGTAAGGGGCACTCAGATAGGGACACCTGATGTAAGGGGGCACCTGAAGTAAGGGGGCACACTATGATGGGGACTCTGATGTAAGGTGGCACTCAGATAGGGACACCTGATGTAAGGGGAGGACTCTCATAGGGACTCTGATGTAAGGGGGCACTATGATGGGGACAGTTAATGTACGGGGCACTCATATAGGGCCATCTGATATAAGGGGGAACTCTGATGGGGAGTATGATGTAAGGGGGAACTGTGATGGGACAGTCAATATAAGGGGGCACTCTGATGGGGACCCTGATGTAAGGGGGCACTATGATAGGGACACCTGAAGTAAGGGGGCGCTATGATGGGGATTCTGATGTAAGGGGGCACTATGATGGGGACAGTTAATGTATAGGGCACTCAGATAGGGACACCTGATGTTAGGGGGCACTATGATAGGGACACCTGATGTAAGGGGGAACTCTGATGGGACAGTCAATGTAAGGGGACACTATGATGGGGACTATGATGTAAGGAGGCACTATGATGGGGACTATGATGTAAGGGGACACTATGATGGGGACTATGATGTAAGGGGACACCATGATGGGGTCTATGATGTAAGGGGGCACTATAATGGGGACTATGATGTAAGGGGGCACTATGATGGGACAGTCAATGTAAGGGGGCACTATGATGGGGACTATGATGTAAGGGGGCACTATGATGGGGACTATGATGTAAGGGGGCACTATGATGGGGACTATGATGTAAGGGGACACTATGATGGGGTCTATAATGTAAGGGGGCACTATAATGGGGACTATGATGTAAGGGAGCACTATGATGCGACAGTCAATGTAAGGGGGCACTATGATGGGGACTATGATGTAAGGGGGCACTATGATGGGGACTATGATGTAAGGGGGCACTATGATGTAAGGGGGCACTATGATAGGGACTATGATGTAAGGGGGGCACTATGATGGGACAGTCAATGTAAGGGGGCACTATGATGGGGACTATGATGTAAGGGGGCACTATGATGGGGACTATGATGTAAGGGGGCACTATGATGGGGTCTATAATGTAAGGGGGCACTATAATGGGGACTATGATGTAAGGGAGCACTATGATGCGACAGTCAATGTAAGGGGGCACTATGATGGGGACTATGATGTAAGGGGGCACTATGATGGGGACTATGATGTAAGGGGGCACTATGATAGGGACTATGATGTAAGGGGGGCACTATGATGGGACAGTCAATGTAAGGGGGCACTATGATGGGGACTATGATGTAAGGGGGCACTATGATGGGACAGTCAATGTAAGGGGGCACTATGATGGGGACTATGATGTAAGGGGGCACTATGATGGGGACTCTGATGTAAGGGGGCTCTGTGATGGGGACTATGATGAAAGGGGGCACTATGATGGGACAGTCAATGTAAGGGGGCACTATGATGGGGACTATGATGTAAGGGGACACTATGATGGGGACTATGATGTAAGGGGGCACTATAATGGGGACTATGATGTAAGGGGGCACTATGATGGGACAGTCAATGTAAGGGGGCACTATGATGGGGACTATGATGTAAGGGGGCACTATGATGGGGCAGTCAATGTAAGGGGGCACTATGATGGGGACTATGATGTAAGGGGGCACTATGATGGGACAGTCAATGTAAGGGGGCACTATGATGGGACAGTCAATGTAAGGGGGCACTATGATGGGGACTATGATGTAAGGGGACACTATGATGGGGACTATGATGTAAGGGGGCACTATAATGGGGACTATGATGTAAGGGGGCACTATGATGGGACAGTCAATGTAAGGGGGCACTATGATGGGGACTATGATGTAAGGGGGCACTATGATGGGGCAGTCAATGTAAGGGGGCACTATGATGGGGACTATGATGTAAGGGGGCACTATGATGGGACAGTCAATGTAAGGGGGCACTATGATGGGGACTATGATGTAAGGGGGCACTATGATGGGGACTATGATGTAAGGGGACACTATGATGGGGACTATGATGTAAGGGGACACTATGATGGGGACTATGATGTAAGGGGCACTATGATGGGGACTATGATGTAAGGGGGCACTATGATGGGACAGTCAATGTAAGGGGGCACTATGATGGGGACTCTGATGTAAGGGGGCACTATGATGGGGACAATGATGTAAGGGGTCACTATGATGGGGACTATGATGTAAGGGGGCACTATGATGGGGACTATGATGTAAGGGGGCACTATGATGGGGATTATGATGTAAGGGGGCACTATGATGGGACAGTCAATGTAAGGGGGCACTATGATGGGGACTCTGATGTAAGGGGGCACTATGATGGGGACTCTGATGTAAGGGGGCACTATGATGGGGACTATGATGTAAGGGGGCACTATGATGGGGACTATGATGTAAGGGGGCACTATGATGGGGACTATGATGTAAGGGGGCACTATGATGGGGACTATGATGTAAGGGGGCACTCTGATAAGGACAGGTAAGGTGCTTAGATAAACCATTTACACTGAGGAATGATGGCGGACATACTGAAAGACTGATTTTGTGTTTCCTTAGACTTCAGTGAGCGTCTCCCTGTGTGATGGAGGAATCAGAGGCTCCTCTGTCAGGTTGTACTATCTGAAGGGCGTTCATTGAACATTCTGGATTCCAATTAAAATTCCTTTACTATGTGATGTTTTGTTGCCGTGTTTCTCTGTATCCACCCCACCTGTCACCCTGTCACTTCTACACTGAAATGAAGACGTTGTGCCTCGTTTGGCGGCAGAACGCGGAGCGGTGACAGACTGTCAGGCAGGACTGCCGCTTTCTTGTGTAAACCTCAAACTCGGTAACTTGCCGAACACAAGGCAGAACAGCCCGGCGGATACAGAAGACACAATTAAATGTCTTTCTAATCATTAACATGAAATTAAATGTGTATTTTTTTTAAATTACAAGCAATGTAAGTACCTGAATGTGACCTGGTATCATCCTCTTGTAGCCCCTGTACAGCAGAGCTCAGACTGAGAGGGGGAGAATCAGCACCGGGAGCCAATACGTTAACGTGCTGACAAGAAGCATGCTGATAGGAGAAGAGAGCAGAGTGACGGAGGGGATGAGCTCATCACTGTGCTGCTTCTCCCTCACTGTCATAGGCTGGGGGTGGAGCCAGGATGACCTGGGCTCAGAGGAAGTGGGTTCGATGAAGCTGGCTATTAGACTGAGAACACCTGGTGGCGGAAAAAAGTACTGCAGGGAAAAAAAGAAAAGTGCAGCAACCGCATCGAAGGACTGGTAGCAATATATTATAATTTTGTTCATGATGGCCATCAGACTGGGAACACCTGGTGGTGGAAAACACTGGGCTTGGGTAAGAATATGAAGAATATGATAATGAAGAAAAATAATTATAATATAAGCTTTACTAATTATTACATTTCATTATTAGGTTCTTTATATAATTACGGGTTTTCTCTGACTTGGCAGAGACATGTTATTGGAGGAAGTTCTTGTTCTTCGGGGCCCTGGGATGGCTTGTTGTGGTGTATGGAGGCGGTTTGTCTCCTCGTTCTACAAGGAGGTATTAGGAAGTCTGGAGGTCGGTCAATCGAATAAAGTGTTCTGAGATTACAAAAGTGAGTCTCTTATAATTAGTGATTCTGCAAATTCTTACGTGAACGAGTTAATAAAGCTTTTCTCAACCTTCTTACCCCAGACATACTCTTCATATCATTTCCAGGTCTTAGGAAACCCCTACTAAAATAAACTCATTGGTGATCAGTGGGAAGAATGTCCCTTACATTGGTGATCAGTGGGAAGAATGTTCCTTACATTGGTGATCAGTGGGAAGAATGTTCCTTACATTGGTGATCAGTGGGAAGAATGTTCCTTACATTGGTGATCAGTGGGAAGAATGTTCCTTACATTGGTGGTCAGTGGGAAGAAAGTTCCTTACATTGGTGGTCAGGGAGAAGAATGTTCCTTACATTGGTGATAAGTGAGAAGAATGTTCCTTACATTGGTGATCAGTGAGAAGAATGTTCCTTACATTGGTGATCAGTGGGAAGAATGTTCCTTACATTGGTGATCAGTGAGAAGAATGTTCCTTACATTGGTGGTCAGTGAGAAGAATGTTCCTTACATTGGTGGTCAGTGAGAAGAATGTCCCTTACATTGGTGATCAGTGAGAAGAATGTTCCTTACATTGGTGATCAGTGAGAAGAATGTTCCTTACATTGGTGGTCAGTGAGAAGAATGTTCCTTACATTGGTGATCAGTGAGAAGAATGTTCCTTACATTGGTGGTCAGTGAGAAGAATGTTCCTTACATTGGTGGTCAGTGGGAAGAATGTTCCTTACATTGGATGATCAGTGAGAAGAATGTTTCTTACATTGGTGGTCAGTGAGAAGAATGTTCCTTACATTGGTGGTCAGTGAGAAGAATGTTCCTTACATTGGTGATCAGTGGGAAGAATGTTCCTTACATTGGTGATCAGTGGGAAGAATGTTCCTTACATTGGTGATCAGTGGGAAGAATGTTCCTTACATTGGTGGTCAGTGGGAAGAAAGTTCCTTACATTGGTGGTCAGGGAGAAGAATGTTCCTTACATTGGTGATAAGTGAGAAGAATGTTCCTTACATTGGTGATCAGTGAGAAGAATGTTCCTTACATTGGTGATCAGTGAGAAGAATGTTCCTTACATTGGTGATCAGTGAGAAGAATGTTCCTTACATTGGTGATCAGTGAGAAGAATGTTCCTTACATTGGTGATCAGTGGGAAGAATGTTCCTTACATTGGTGATCAGTGGGAAGAATGTTCCTTACATTGGTGATCAGTGAGAAGAATGTTCCTTACATTGGTGATCAGTGAGAAGAATGTTCCTTACATTGGTGATCAGTGAGAAGAATGTTCCTTACATTGGTGATCAGTGGGAAGAATGTTCCTTACATTGGTGATCAGTGAGAAGAATGTTCCTTACATTGGTGATCAGTGGGAAGAATGTTCCTTACATTGGTGATCAGTGAGAAGAATGTTCCTTACATTGGTGGTCAGTGGGAAGAATTCTCCTTACATTGGTGGTCAGTGAGAAGAATGTTCCTTACATTGGTGATCAGTGGGAAGAATGTTCCTTACATTGGTGATCAGTGAGAAGAATGTTCCTTACATTGGTGGTCAGTGGGAAGAATGTTCCTTACATTGGTGATCAGTGGGAAGAATGTTCCTTACATTGGTGATCAGTGGGAAGAATGTTCCTTACATTGGTGATCAGTGGGAAGAATGTTCCTTACATTGGTGATCAGTGGGAAGAATGTTCCTTACATTGGTGATCAGTGGGAAGAATGTTCCTTACATTGGTGATCAGTGGGAAGAATGTTCCTTACATTGGTGATCAGTGGGAAGAATGTTCCTTACATTGGTGGTCAGTGGGAGGAATGTCCCTTACATTGGTGGTCAGAATGCTCTTTCACTTGTGGTCAGTGGGAAGAATTCTCCCCTTTACAGGTGGTGGTCATAATGCCTCCATTACAGAAAGCTACGGTCATCTCCCGGCTCTGCTATTTGGATTTTGACCTGGAACTATGAACCTGATCAGATGTGAATGTCAATCATCAACAGCTCAAGGAACCCCCGACACCCTCTACTGGAAACCTCGCTGAGTGAAAATGTTGATGTTTGGGAGTTGATGTTGATGACCTTCATGACAACTGTCCAGGATTGGAGCCCTAGAGCCTCCCGTTTGATCAGTAGGTCGGATCCTCTGTGCACCTGTCATGTGTAAAGATCGTCACTCCCGTAAATCTCTCTTTCCTTTCTTCACTTTTACTTTGTAAATTTTCTCTTCTTAATAAACTTTCCCAACCTTTCTCCACGAGCAGAGACTGCTGATCTCCTTATAGGCTTCTCCACACTTCTGGCAGCCTCTACCACCCCTCTGATCTGGATCGGTCAATTTTCATAAGGTGGTCGACAGACTCTACACCTGTTTTAACCCTGAAAAAAAGCCGACGCCGCCATACCACAACACGGCCCTATTCACTTGAAGGGGGCACATATGATACTGCCAGTGCTCACCAAACGCCACATGGGGTATAACTTTGTTTGCACCATGAGTACAACCCCTGCATGGCCTCCATTGCAGTCTAAGGAGGGCAGTTGTGGGGCAGTAAAACCGCAGCTCAACCACCTATTTTGACCCCCTAACCCCCCCCCCAGCCACCCATGTAAGTGAGCCCTATCACTGAATATACAGCCTAAAGCCCTGTACACACGCGACCATTCAAAAGAACCGCCGTAATTTTGAATGGCAAGAACGCGGTGACATCATCGACGAGCCGGCGCTCGTCACATTCGATGCCGTCGCCGCCATCTTGCTACACCCTACACTACCCTTGTATGCTACCGCGCATGCGTCAAAGTCTTTTCGAGCATGCGTGGGTTTACCTTGGACCAGGTAAGCCTACAGACGACCGGTTTTCTCGGCAGGAAACACTCTGCCGAGAATCCGGGCGAGAAAATTAGAGAGCAGGTTCTCTATTTTTCTTGTCGAGATTCCCGGTAGTTTTCCCGCCGAGAAGCCATACACACGACCGGTTTTCTCGGCAAAAAGCTCTCCCAGCTGTTATCTTGCTGAGAAAAACCGGCCGAGTGTACGCGGCTTAAGATACATTTGTTCAAGTTTCCTGTGAGAGAATCATTTTCGCACCTTTAATACTTTGGCGCTGCTTACATTACAGCCGATCCTGCACAGAAATGGCTACGTGTGAATTCCTACTGACTGCAACCGCCAGCCTGTTTGAAGCTCAGATTTGCAGGAAAATATTATTATTATTATTTATTTTTATTTTTTTATAAGTCCCGCGACATTTTGCTCCATGCACTAAAAACCTGGCAGAGAAATTAGAACGGGTCCATGGCGGGTTTTTCCTGCCACAAGTACTTATTACAATTTCATTGATTTAATTGGCAGATTAAATTTCCATCACAAAGGCACTGAGAGTCGTGCCTCATACACACGACCGGTTTTCCCGTCAGAAAAACTGCTATGAGAGCCTTTAGCCTGGGAATCCCGGCCGTGTGTATGCTCCGTCGCAGTTTTTCCGACGGGAAATCTGCCGGCCCAAAAAAAAAAGAGAGCAGGATTTCTTTTTTCCCCGTCAGGAAAAAAATCCTGGCGGGAAAACTGCTCGTCTGTATGCTTTTCCGACCGAAAAACAAAAAACAAAAAACGCGCATGCTCGGAAACAATTTGACGCATGCTCGGAAGCATAGAACTTGATTTTGTCAGCTCATCGTAATCTTTTACGTCACCGCGTTCTTGGCAGTCAAAAGTTCACGGGGCTATTGTCTAAGCGTGTGTATGCAAGGCAGGCTTGAGAAGAATTCTGTCGGGAAAAACTTTGTTTTTTTTATCAAACGGGAAAACCGGATGTGTGTACGGGGTATAATACATTACAATGAACCTTTTTTGTATTCTTATGGGTTTTTTTTTTTCACCTTATCCACTTGCCCTCTGGAAGGTTTTACCCCCCCCCCCCCTTCATGACCAGGCCATTTGTTGCGATGCAGCACTGCGTTTATTTAACTGGCAATTGCGCGGTCGTGCGACGCTGTATACAAATAAAATGAATGCCCTCCCCCCCCCACAAATAGAGCTTTCTTTTGGTGGTATGTGATCACCTCTGCGGTTTTTATTTTTTGCGCTATAAAAAAAAAAGACCGACAATTAAAAAAAAAAAAAAAAAAACAATGTTTTTACTTTCTGCTATAAAACATCCAATACATTTAAAAAAAAAATCTAATTTCTTTATCAATTAATGGCAACATGTATTCTGCTACATATTTTTTGGTAAAAGAAATATCTCAATAAGCGTATATTGATTTGGGTAAAAGTTATTGCGTCTACAAACTATGGGATAGATTTATGGATTTTTTTTTAAAATATTTTTTTACTAGTAATAGCGGTGATCAGCGATTTTTAGCGGGACTGCGACATTGCAGCGAATAAATCTGACACTGAGGGGTTGATTTACTAAAGTCAAATAGACTGTGCACTTTGCTCCAGAGCTTAAAATATGAGGTAAATCTTCACTTTGCAAAGAATATCCAATCACATGCAGTGAAAATTAGAAAAAAACACAGCATTTTTGCTTGCACGTGATAGGATGATGGAAGTCAGCAGAGCTTCTGCTCATTTACAAAGCACTGGAACAGCTGCACTTCCAGCGTGCAACTGCACTTTGCAAAGTGCACAGCCTATTTGCCTTTAGTAAATCAACCCCTAAAAGCTCATTTAAGACCTTCCCACCACCCAGGGAACACAGAGGAAGGAGATGCGGACAGCTGGGCATTCTGGGAGTAATAAGAACCTGTTGGGAAGAACTGAGACTTGTGGGGGATGTAGTCCCAAGACAGACTGACTCTGTTTTTTAGAATGGCTTTTGAACTGCATATCCCAGAATCACTGGGGCTTGGTGTAGAGGAAAAAAGAGGTCTGATCCCAAGCTTGGGGGAAATGTGATGAGGACATTGTGAGAGATGAACCGTGCTGCAGGCTGTTAGCAGAACGGAGTAGCCAACATCTGCTGGTACATGAGAACCCCACTGTAACTGATTGGTGCTGCCACCCAATCATTGGGGAGAACTCCACTGTCACTGACTGGTGCTGCCACCCGACCATTGGGGAGAACTCCACTGTCACTGACTGGTACTGCCGCCCGATCATTGGGGAGAACCCCACTGTCACTGACTGGTGCTGTCATCTGACCATTGGGAAGAACCCCACTGTCACTGACTGGTGCTGCCACCCGACCATTGGGGAGAACTCCACTGTCACTGACTGGTGCTGCCACCCGACCATTGGGGAGAACTCCACTGTCACTGACTGGTGCTGCCGCCCGATCATTGGGGAGAACTCCACTGTCACTGACTGGTGCTGTCATCTGACCATTGGGGAAAACTCCACTGTCACTGACTGGTGCTGCCACCCGATCATTGGGGAGAACCCCACTGTCACTGACTGGTGCTGCCGCCCGATCATTGGGGAGAACCCCACTGTCACTAACTGGTGCTGTCATCTGACCATTGGGGAGAACCCCACTGTCACTGACTGGTGCTGCCACCCGATCATTGGGGAGAACCCCACTGTCACTGACTGGTGCTGCCACCCGATCATTGGGGAGAACCCCACTGTCACTGACTGGTGCTGCCACCCGATCATTGGGGAGAACCCCACTGTCACTGACTGGTGCTGCCGCCCGATCATTGGGGAGAACCCCACTGTCACTAACTGGTGCTGTCATCTGACCATTGGGGAGAACCCCACTGTCACTGACTGGTGCTGTCATCTGACCATTGGGGAAAACTCCACTGTCACTGACTGGTGCTGCCACCCGATCATTGGGGAGAACCCCACTGTCACTGACTGGTGCTGCTGCCCGATCATTGGGGAGAACCCCACTGTCACTGACTGGTGCTGTCATCTTACCATTGAAGAGAACCCCACTTTCACTGACTGGTGCTGCTGCCTCATCATTGGGCAGAACCCCACTGTCACTGACTGGTGCTTCTGCCTCATCATTGGGGAGAACCCCACTGTCACTGACTGGTACTGTCATCTGACCATTGGGGAGAACCCCACTGTCACTGACTGGTACTGTCATCTGACCATTGGGGAGAACCCCACTGTCACTGACTGGTGCTGCCGCCCGATCATTGGGGAGAACCCCACTGTCACTGACTGGTGCTGCCGCCTGATCATTGGGGAGAACCCCACTGTCACTGACTGGTGCTGTCATCTGACCATTGGGGAGAACCCCACTGTCACTGACTAGTGCTGCCGTCTGATCATTGGGGAGAACCCCACTGTCACTGACTGGTGCTGTCATCTGACCATTGGGGAGAACCCTACTGTCACTGACTGGTGCTGCCGCCTGATCATTGGGGAGAACCCCACTGTCACTGACTGGTGCTGCCGCCCGTTCATTGGGGAGAACCCCACTGTCACTGACTGGTGCTGCCGCCTGATCATTGGGGAGAACCCCACTGTCACTGACTGGTGCTGTCATCTGACCATTGGGGAGAACCCCACTGTCACTGACTGGTACTGTCATCTGACCATTGGGGAGAACCCCACTGTCACTGTTGCTATACCAGCCTCTGAAAAGCAATCCACTGATGGTCACTTTCCAGAGGGCGGTAAGCATTACCATCAGTGATAAAAAGCTCTTAAAGTAGATTTAAACCCAATCACCAAAATCTCATATATGCTTATATATGTCATTTTGGTCACTTTATCCCTCAGTTGTGCTCCTGTGTTGTCACCTTGTCACATGACCTTCTGATGGAGACTACAAGTGGCCATTTCAACACACATAACGCAGACATGGTCCACTGTTGCCACCATCAGGAAACCCTCCTTGAGAACTCTCATGAAGCCAATAACGGAGTGCATGTAGCCAGGAAGTAAACGCAAAGAGGCTGCAGGAGAACAGAAGCAGAGGATGAAACACAAATCGAAAATTGAAATTGTTTATGATACACAATGCACAGTGCAAATGAAATGTCATCTAATTAGGGCTTCCCTTCACGCCGCCCGTGCCAGGAGGGAATGTAATATTACATCGTACCATTGAAATGTAACATTTTCCTTTATCTAATTATGTGCTGCATGCCTGAGCGCTCTTTTCTTTTCTTGGTTTCTGACTGATATTATCCAACCAGCCCATCATTACCCCAAAACTTGCTAATGGTAGAATGCAGCATGTTGTCATCCTCATCCTGAGTGTTCAGTGGAAGTTCCCCCGGAGAAGCTCATATTTCCCATGATATAAGGTGCACCCCCCACCCCCCCCCCCCCACCTGCAGCTACAAGTCATGATACAAGGACACACGCAGACTTATAAATCATACATACACACATATGGCACATAAATCATAGATACACACAGACAGCTCGCATCACTGTCTGAGATTGGGGGGATTCACATGGTAACCATGGCAACCGGATCTTGGGAGCAACATGGGGGGGGGGTATCGTCTAATACAGAACAAAGGAAGGAAGGGGAGGGTGAAGTGTGCAATCCCTCTAATAGATACACAGATCAGACTCTGCACCAACCACCTGTACTCTGCACACAGACAATGCAAGGTGGGAGATCTCCCATAGAGGCCACAGAGGTCTGAGGGGGACCATTTCTTTGTAAGAATATATTCCTGCTACAATGTATCAACTTTCGATATCTACAATGTATCTATTTCTCATCACTACAATGTATCTATTTCTCATCACTACAATGTATCAACTTCCGATATCTACAATGTATCTATTTCTCATCACTACAATGTATCTATTTCTCATCACTACAATGTATCTATTTCTCATCACTACAATGTATCCACTTCTAATCACTACAATGTATCCACGTCTAATCACTACAATGTATCCACTTCTCATCACTACAATGTATCAATTTCTCATCACTACAATGTATCCACTTCTCATCACTACAATGTATCCACTTCTAATCACTACAATGTATCCACTTCTAATCACTACAATGTATCCACTTCTAATCACTACAATGTATCCACTTCTAATCACTACAATGTATCTACTTCTCAAGTCATCACTACAATGTATCAACTTCCAATATCTACAATGTATCTACTTCCCCTCACTACAATGTATCCACTTCCAATAACTATGAGATATTGACTTCCAATCATTACACTGTATCCACTTTTAATGATTACAATGTATCTACTTCTAATCACCAAAATGTATCCACTTCCAGTCACTACAGTATATCCACTTCCAACAAATACAAGGTTTTTACTCACCATCACTACTATGTATCAACTTCCAATCACTACAGTGTATCCACTCCTAATAATTACAATGTATCTACTTTTCACTACAATGTACTGTATCTACTTCTAATGACTACCATCTATCCACTTCTGATCATTACAATGTATCCACTTCCATAAACTATCTATCGATCTATCTATCTATCTCTCTATCTATCTATCTATCTATCTATCGATCTATCTATCGATCTATCACTCTATCTATCTATCTATCTATCTATCTATCTATCTATCTATCTATCTATCTATCTATCTATCTATCTTTCTATGTATCTAGCTATCTTGCTATCTATCACCCACTTTCCCTGTCTTTTATCTCATTGCTCTCTACTCATTCACATACTCCTACAATAGACCCCAAGAGATTTGAGAATACAATCTATCCATCAATGCACTCCCTCCTCTACACCTCTTTTTATAGTATTATATATTCTGTATCAAATTAAATAAGAATCATAGATCACAACCCCTCCATTCTACTGATTTCATTATAAATCAGTTTTGATGCTGACAAGTCAATCAGTCATGGCATTGTTTTATCAATCACTTCTGATCAATCCAACAAATGTTTGTGTTTATCAGACAACTGATCAGTTATCCAGTTGAATGATCATTTTCCACAAATCAATAGATCATTTCTGACAGATCGAATGTTCAGTCGATACCATATTTTGGTATCATATGTTGTATCATTGTGTTGCATTATTTACAGTAATACATGGTAATTGCTAAGTTGGGATCATTCGTACCTAGATTGATCACAAATCGATACGTATATGCCAACTGTAATAAGGATTCCACATTTTAAACATGTTGCTTGAAAATCCTGAACCCATCTAACCTGCACGGGTTTAATTAAAGGCATCTTTTTGGTTGATGTGATGAGCTCAAGGAGAGGAAGAAAATCAATCAGCAGAACTTTGTGCAATCTTGTTGCTGAGGACCTTAGAGGAGGAATGTTTATTTCTAAAGGAGATAGATAGATAGATAGATAGATAGATAGATATATAGATAGATAGATAGATAGATAGATAGATAGATAGATAGATAGATAGATGGGGTGGATAGATAGATAGATAGATAGATAGATAGATAGATAGATAGATAGATAGATAGATAGATAGATAGATAGATAGATAGATAGATAGATAGATAGATAGATAGATAGATGGGGTGGATGGATAGATAGATAGATAGATAGATAGATAGATAGATAGATAGATAGATAGATAGATAGATAGATAGATAGATAGATAGATAGATAGATAGATAGATAGATAGATAGATAGGTGGGTGGGGAGATAGATAGATAGATAGATAGATAGATAGATAGATAGATAGATAGATAGATAGATAGATAGATAGGTGGGTGGGGAGATAGATAGATAGATAGATAGATAGATAGATAGATAGATAGATAGATAGATAGATAGATAGATAGATAGATAGATAGATGGGTGGGGAGATAGATAGATAGATAGATAGATAGATAGATAGATAGATAGATAGATAGATAGATAGATAGATAGATAGATAGATAGATAGATAGATAGGTGGGTGGGGAGATAGATAGATAGATAGATAGATAGATAGATAGATAGATAGATAGATAGATAGATAGATAGATAGATAAATTGATAGGTAGGTGGGTGGGGAGATAGATAAATTGATAGGTAGGTGGGTGGGGAGATAGATAGATAGATAAATAGATAGGTAGGTGGGTGGGGAGATAGATAGATAGATAGATAGATAGATAGATAGATAGATAGATAGATAGATAGATAGATAGATAGATAGATAGATAGATAGATAGATAGATAGATAGGTGGGTGGGGTGAGGAGATAGATAGATAGATATTGAAAGTGAATACAATCTAGTGATATGAAGTGGATACATTGTAATATTGGAAGCAAATAAATTGTAGTGATGTGAAGTGTATACATTGCAACAATTGGAGGTGGACAGATAGCAAGCCTAAGTCAGTCTGTCCGTATTCAGCTCATCCGGAGCATGTTCTGTCCGCTCTGCTGTATTTAATAAATGCAAAGTGTAAGTAACCCAAAGCACCAATCAGAAATCATCTTTATCTAACCTGACTAAAGTAAACTGAGATATGACTGGTGGCTGACTGAAGATCAGATCTGTATAAAATGGGAAAATCAGAATGTCATATATGGCAGAACTACAACTCCCAGCATATTCTGATTTCTGGTTTACTATGTCTGTCATGAAATGCCATTCAAATCTTTTGATCCAAGACTAAAAGTATAAGAGAAGCATATTATCTGTACACATCCTAGATGCAGTATATATAATACTACAAAAAGAGATGTTGTACAGTAGGGTGTGCATTGATGGATAGATTGTATTCTCAAATCTCTTGGGGTCTATTGTAGGAGTATGTGAATGAGTAGAAAGCATTGAGATAAAAGACAGGGAAAGAAGATATAGATATAGAGATAGATAGATAGATAG
Organism: Rana muscosa; assembly: GCA_029206835.1. Classification (NCBI taxonomy): domain Eukaryota; kingdom Metazoa; phylum Chordata; class Amphibia; order Anura; family Ranidae; genus Rana; species Rana muscosa. The sequence goes on from CM055120.1 coordinate 288,136,555, forward strand.
ATAGATAGATAGATAGATAGATAGATAGATAGATAGATAGAAGCTCTTAGAGGAAGAATATTTATTTCTAATAGTGAAAGGTAATAAATGGCAGTAGATGTGATTTCATCAGACAGGAGGGACACACAGAGCCCCCTCTTCTCTATTCACAAATTCTCCCACTTCTCCGACTCTCCCTGCACAGAAATAGAGCGATATAATATAACCAGATGTGTTGGATCCCACAGAGAGATGCTGTGCTCTGTTCAGCCAGAGCCAGATGGCTGCCAGCAAAGCCGCCACTGAGATCTTAGTAGATTGAGGGGTTCAATATATGAGGCCAGTGAGCTCTACTGATAGAGCCAGGTAGAGACTAAGGGGCATTCTACCAGTGGCAAACCCTTTAGCCATCCAGATACCAGCCTTCATCCTGGGGGCATTCCAACGTTGCAATGATTTCAGTACTTTCAGAGTCACCAACCTGGAACAAGCATGCAGCCAGTGAACACAGAAAAGTAGAACAGTGAAAGTATTGAAATCAGTGGACCAACATGAACGGGTACCTGGCATTTACAAAGTTAGGGGTAAGTAATGGGTGCCCCATACTTCCTTTAGTTGTGGTTCCTTTATCGTACTCTCACCTCCTAAAGCCCCCACTGTCAGGCCTGCTGACTTTATTCCTACATTGGGATGAAATATCAGTCAAAGTTTAAAGCCAGTTTGAAATAATTTCCAGGGGCACATTTCTACTAAACATGAGGGGTGAGAGACAACTACATTATTCAAGTGGAATTCAAAAGAAGTCATAGGTGAAGAAGGATGGAACTAAACATAAGACAACAGCAACCTCCTTGCTAACTTCTCAAAAAAAGAGACATTTCCAGGGACAAATATCCACAAATAAGCCTGGAAATCAAGGGCAAACCATTCACTTATTACATCACTCTCTGTCCTCAGTCACCACATTTCCAAATCACCCCATCCTGCAGCTCAAATCCCTAGCTTACCCCATTCCTCTGCCCCAGTATCTAAGTCACCTTATTCCCCAGACCTATTTTTTCCATCACTCCATTTCACAGCCCTAAAATCTAGGTCTCCCTATTCCCCAGCCCCACTATCTCTATAACCCTATTTTACAGCCCTCAAACCCCAGTCACCCAATTCCACAGCCCTAAAATCCCAGTTAACCCATTTCCTGGCTCTAAAATCCCAGTTACCCCATTCCCTCTCCCTAAATCCCCAGTGACCCAATTCCACAGCCCTAAAATCCAAGTTACTCCATTCCCTGGCTCTAAAATCCCAGTTACCCCATTCCCCTCCCTAGAACCCCAATCACCCAATACCCCAGCCCTAAAATCCCACTTACCCCATTCCCTAGCTCTAAAATCCCACTTAGCCAATTCCTCGTCCCTAAAACCCCTATCACCCAATTCCTCAGCCCTAAATTCCTTGTCACCCTGTTCTGTAGCCCTAATTTGTTGCTTTTTCCACAACCCTAAAATCACCCTAGTCCCCAACCCTAATCTCTCCATCACCCCATTTCACAGCACTAAATTCCCAGTCACTCCATTCTCTAGTCTTAATCTCTCCATCATCTCATTTCACAGCCCGTATACTCCAGTTCCAATAGCCCCCCTTCCTAATCTCCCCATTGCCCCACTTCACGGTCCTAAAATCCTAGTCAACCCAACCCTAATCTCCCAGTCACCCCATTCCCCAGCACTTATCTCTCAGTCAACCCATTCCACATACCTAATCCCTTGGCCACCTGTTTCCGCCACCCTTATTCCTCAATCACCTAGTTCCCAAGCCCTAATACATAAGTCACCCCAGTCCTCAGCCCTAATCACACCATTCATCAGCCATATTTCTTTAACCACATTTCTCAACCCTAATCTCTCAGTCGTCCCATTCTCCATCCCTAAACTTCCAGTCACCCTATTTTCTAGTCCTAATCTTCCAGTCACTATATTTACCAGCCCTAATCTCTCAGTCACCCCATTCTACAGCCCTAATCTCCCAGTTGCCCCATTCCCAGTCCTAATCTCTTAATTACTCCATTCCCCATTCCTAATCCATAAATCATCCCATTTCATAGCCCTGAAATTTCAGTCACCCGTTTCACCGGCCCTAATTCCTAAATTACCTATTACCCAGCCCTAATGTATCATCCCTAACCCTAATCTCCCAGTAACCCCATTCCCCAGCACTCATTTCTCAGTCAACCCATTCCACAGCCCTAATCCCAAAGTCACCTATTTCTCCAACCTTTATTCCTCAATCACCCTATTCCTAAACCCCATTGCATCAGTCACCCCATTGCAAAACCCTAATCTACCAGTCGCCCTATTTCCCAGTCCTAATCTCCCAGTCACCCCATTTTCCAGCCCTAATCTCTCTGTCCCCCTATTCTACAGTCCCTACCCCCATTCACTCTATTCCCCAGCCCTAATTTTCCAGTCACCCCATTCTCCAGCTCTAAGCTCTCATTCACCCCATCTCCCAGCCTTAATCTTTTAGTCACCTAATTTCTCAGACCTAATTGTTGAGTCACCCCACTTCACACTCATTCCCTCTCATGGTGTTTTTGTAGTTGAGATCCTACCCTGGGCTCCATGTGCTTCTGGAAGCCTCAGCAGCTGCTCTGAAACTCATTTTGCAAGACGGTGAACGAATCACTGAGGGCTCTGAAAACGCACTTTTTTCGTCTCTTCCTTGAATCCCACTTTATCCTTCTGCTCTCCGCTAAATGATTTCGATTGTGAGCTAACGCAGGCAGCGAGCTTCTTATCTCGCTCTAATCGATTTGCGCTCCGTCCTTTGCATCACACCGAGCTGTATACTCCGGAGCGGCTGTATACACAGTGCCTAGTTCAGACAACACATCCCTCTATGCTCACCAAGGAGGTGACTTTCTGAGAGAGAAACTTGGCACTACCCTCTTTGGTGCTTTGTCTTGCCCCTTTCCTAATAACATTCATTAATCTAGGTAGTAGTTAGCTGAACTTAATTGTCTTTATTCCAATTTTATATACTATAGCAGTAGGTCCCAACCTCAGTCCTTAAGTATCCCCAACAGGTCATGTTTTGGGAAATTCACTTAGATAAAATAGCTATCATCAAGTTATTGACATTAATTTAAAGCACCTCTGGAAGGTGAAGGAGATCCTGAAAACATGACTTGTTGGGTGTACTTCAGGATTGAGGTTGGAAATCACTGTACTATAGGAATGTTGGATACATTCATTGTTCAGTGCCTGGTATGTTCCCCTCCTCCTGCAGCATAAATGTATATACACCTTGCCTTCTTGAGTGTCCCCTGACTAATTCCTGCCATCTGCCCTCCTTGGTCTTCTGCCCTCTGCCCCCCACTCTCTGCTCTCTGCCTACCACTCTGTGCCCTCTGCCCCCCACTCTCTGCCATCTACCCCCCCACTCTCTGCCCTCTGCTCCTCACTCTCTGCTATCTGCCCCCCACTCTTTGCCCTCTGCCCCTCACTCTTTGCCCTCTGCTCCCCCTCTCTGCCCCCCACTCTCTGCCCTCTGCCCCACCCCCACTCTCTGCCCTCTGCTCCTCACTCTCTGCCATATGCCCCTCCTCTCTGCCCTCTGCTCCCCACTTTCTGCCCTCTGCTCCTCACTCTTTGCCATCTGCCCCCCCCTCTCTGCCCTCTGCTTCTCACTCTCTGACCTCTTCCCCCCACTCTCTGCGCTCTGCTCCTTACTCTCTGTCCCCCATTCTATGCCCTCTGCTCTCACTCTCTGCCCTCTGCTCCTGACTCTCTGCCATCTGCCCCCCACTCTGTGCCCTCTGCCCCCCCCCACTCTCTGCCATCTGACACCCACTATCTGCCCTCTGTTCTTACTCTCATCCCCCCACTCTGCCCTCCCGACACACTGTTTGCTCACCTGCTGCTCTGTCCCGGGTGCTGATCCGACTCTGCTCTGTCCCAGGTGCTGATCCGACTCTGCTCTGTCCCAGGTGCTGATCCGACTCTGCTCTGTCCCAGGTGCTGATCCAACTCTGCTCTGTCCCGGGTACTGATCAGGTTTTGCGCTGTCCCGGTGCTGATCTGACTCTGCTCTGTCCTGGGTGCTGATCAGGTTTTGCGCTGTCCCGGGTGCTGATCCGACTCTCCTCTGTCCTGGGTGTTGATCCGACTCTGCGCTGTCCGGGGTGCTGATCCGACTCTGCACTGTCCCGGGTGCTGATCCGACTCTGCGCTGTCCGGGGTGCTGATCCGACTCTGCGCTGTCCGGGGTGCTGATCCGTCTCTGCGCTGCACAGGAGGATGATCGAACTCTTTGCTGTCGGGGGTGCTGATCTGGCTCCTCCGGCTCTCTGAGAAGGATAGGAGGGTCTCTCTGGCTCAGGCAGGAATGTGGTCCTGGTGGAAGGGGGCAGTAGTGAGGGAGATGAAATGAGGGGGGTGGGTGTTGGTAGTGGTAGGGGGTCTCAGTGTTGGAGGGAAGATCACACTGACAGCTGCTCTGTGTACAGGTGGGGAGATGTCGGTGATCAGAATGCAGAGTGGACAGAGGAAGGACTGTGTATGGAGAGGGCAGTGCAGGAGTCCCTGGACTGTGTGTAGAGCCGGGTATGGAGGGTGCAGATCTACTGAATGTACACAACGCTGTTATATTATAGACACATAGGCCTGCATGTCATATCTATCTATCTATCTATCTATCTATCTATCTATCTATCGATCTATCTGTCTATCTATCTCTCTATCTATCTATCTCTATCTCTCTATTTATCTATCTATCTCACTTCTCTCCCTTTTTCTCCTCTCCCCCGGCTTCTCCTCTTTTCTTCACTCTCCTTTCTCTCCCCTCCCCAATCTCTTCTATCCTCTCTTTTCTCTCTCCCTCTTTTTTCTGCTGCCACTCTCTCTCCTTCGTCTCCCTATCTCCCCCCTCTCTCCCCCTCTCTCTCTCTCTCCCTCTTCTTCTCCCTCTCTCTCTCCTTCTCTCTCACCCACTCTCTCTCTCCTTTCCTATCTCTCCTCCCCCCTCTCTCTCTCTCTTCTTTTGCTATCTCTCCTTCTCCCCCTCTCTCTCTCTCCTTCCCTCTCTCTCCTTCTCCCCCCCCCCCTCTCTCTCTCTCTCCTCCCCCCTCGCTCTCTCTCTCTCTCCATCTCCCTCCTTCTCTCCCCTCCTCCCTTTCTCTCTCTCTCTTCTCCTTCTCCCCCCTCTCTCCTTCTCCCTCTCTCATTTTCTTCTTCTTCTCTCTCTCTCTCCTTCCCTATCTGTCCTTCTCCCCCCTCTCTCTCCTTCCCTACCTCTCCTTCCCCCATCTCTCTCTCCTCCTCCCCCCCTCTTTCTCTCTCTTCATCTTCCTCTCTCCCTCCTTCTCTCCCTCTCCTCCCTTTCTCTCTCTCTACTCCTTCTCCTCCCTCTCGCCTTCTCCCTCTCTCATTTTCTTCTCTCTCTCTCTTATATATATATATATATATATCACCTTCTCCCTCTCTCCCTCTCTCCCTACCTCTCACTCCTTCTCCCTCTCTCTCTCATTTTCTTCTCTCTCTCTCCCTTTCCCTCTCTCTCACTCCTCCCTCTCTCTCATTTTCTTCTCTCTCTCTCTCCCTTTCCCTCTCTCTCACTCCTTCTCCCTCTCTCTCATTTTCTTCTCTCTCTCTCTCTCTACCCCCCCTTTCCCTCGCTCTCGCTCCTTCTCCCACTCTCTCCTCTCTATCTCCCCTCTCTACTTCTATGTCTCTCGCACTTTTGCTCTTTATCCTTCTCTCTCTTCCTCTGGTTCTTCTAGTATCTCTCTCTGTCTTCTACTCACTCATTCTTATTCTGCATTGTATGTCCCTCTTCTCTGTTATCCAAATAAAATCCTAAATAGAACCATAAGGTACTGCTTGCAGGTTCCCTTTAAGACACTCTCTCGAAAGTGGAGCAATTAAAAGAAGTAAAGTTCAGATGTATCTTTTTCTTTTCTGCCCCTAAATGGAGGTGCCCTGAGGCATGTGTCATAGTGGTAGGCCCAGCCCCAGAGGCCCCTCCTAATTATAATGCAGCTTACATCCTACCAGAGCCAACCCCCCCCCCCCCCACCCCAATGTCTCTGTCTTCTTTGCCCACTCTTCCTCCATGCCATGCCATGCCCCAGCTCTGGTTTACCTTTGTCCTCATGTCTCTAGCCATCTCTGTCCCCATCAGTCAGTGGCCATCATGTCTCTCTTCTATCACTTCTCTGGTGGCAGTGAGTCCCCAGCTCTTGTTATAGCCGACTCCCTGTGAAAAGTGTTAATGATTTTGGGAATTGCTGCAGCCCTGCGCTGTAGGGTGTTGGGGGAGAGGGAGCTGGTACAGGCCGCGACGTGCCTCTGACATGCCGGGGATGGAGGACACGTCGGATCAGTGTTGTCATGTGGAAGGCCCTGCAGTGGCTTCAAGTCTACCATGGTTTGTTGCTCATGACTGGAATAATATGCTTTCTTAGTAATATGGGTAATCGTGCTTCATAAACAGCCACCTTCTGCCTGACATTTGTAAAAAGCTTCCATGGTAGAGAGGGGGGCTGCTATGTTGTCCCTATAGTTCCAACTGCCAGCTGCAGGTGCACACATTTGGCCCTCGTAGGTGCTGTGTAGCCACTCCCTCTGCTACTATGTCTGAGCATGCAAAATGACCTGTTCCCACCATGCAATGTGATCTCTACTTGCTCTGTTCCTGCATGAGCTGTGCTGTCAGTCAGGTGGACTTACTACATGGGTGGCCAGTAGGGATGAGCTCGGTGTTCGAGTCGAACATACGTTCGACTCGAACATCGGCTGTTCGATCGTTCGCCGAACAACGAACGATTTGGGCCGTTCGCGCCTAATTCGCGGCCCACAATGCACTACGCCATCGCAGTGTCATCCAGGCGCTGTGATTGGCCAAGCATGCACTGTGACCCCGCATGCTTGGCCAATCACAGCGCCGGCAGCGAGGAGAGCAATGATTGGCCACAGGCAGGATGCCTGTGGCCAATTATTGCTGAGGGTGTTTAGTACACGCCCCACACTATAAAAGGCCGCCAGCACGGCGGCCTAGTGTAGTGTGTTCCGGAGCAGGGAAAGAGAAGCATAGGCAGGGACAGTGACATTTTTTTTTTCTTGCTTAACCTGGATTCCTTTAGTTTAGGGAAAGAGAAGGATAGGTAGGGAGAGTGTCAGTCTGTTTTACTGTGCTAAACCTTGTTTGTAGGGACAGGGAAGGACAGTGAGGGAAATTCTCATTGTGCTATACTGTGCTAAAGCATTCCTCATCAACCATCTTTAAAAAAAAAAATTTATAGGGACAGAAAACTATAGGTAGGGAGAGTGTCAGTGTGTTTTACTGTGCTAAACCTTGTTTGTAGGGACAGGGAAGGACAGTGAGGGAAATTCTCATTGTGCTATACTGTGCTAAAGCATTCCTCATCAACCATCTTTAAAAAAAAAAATTTTTATAGGGACAGAAAACTATAGGTAGGGAGAGTGTCAGTGTGTTTTACTGTGCTAAACCTTGTTTGTAGGGACAGGGAAGGACAGTGAGGGAAATTCTCATTGTGCTATACTGTGCTAAAGCATTCCTCATCAACCATCTTTAAAAAAAAAATTTTTATAGGGACAGAAAACTATAGGTAGGGAGAGTGTCAGTGTGTTTTACTGTGCTAAACCTTGTTTCTGTGAGGGGTTGCAGTGTTGTGCCACCAGTGCCTAAGGCCCAATTTTTCAGCCCCTGTTCAACAGGGGCATGTAATTACAATTCTTGATCTAATAATTCACAGCAGGGCCCATTGCTGCACCCACCAAGAGTAACTGTCAGGCCTTACAGTGTTGTGGCACCAGCACCACCATCAAAGGCCCAATTTTTACTACCACTGATCAACAATTATATGTTATTACAATTCCTGATATAATAGTTGACAGCAGGGCGTTCCAGCACCAACCAAGAGTAACTGTGAGTGCTTACAGTGTTGTGCCAACACCAACAACTAAGGGGCCTATTTCTGCAGAGTATATACGGCAGGTCCCTACTTTCAAACATCCAACTTACAAACGACTCCTACTTGCAAACGCAAGAAGACAACAGGAAGTGAGAGGAAATCTACCCCTAGGAAGGAAAATTCTCTCCTGTAAGAATTAATATGGGAGAAAGGTGTCTCCTCTGTACTGATGCTTTATCACCAATCCTTGTTTCAAGAAAAACACCACATTTCAAAAACAGTTGTCATTGGGACGGAAAGTGAGGTGAAATGTTCTGAACAGGGGCACAGACAGCAAAACAAATGTAACAGGGGTGATAACCCTTACCTATGTTTTCCAAAAAGTTTAAAAATAGATTTTTGGGCTGGAGCTACACTTAAACAATGTACCTGTTCAAAATTACAAACAGATTCTACATAAGAACAAACCTACAGTCCCTGTCTTGTATGCACCGCCTGTATACGGCTGTTCAGAGTATATAGGGCCTTTTTTATTTTATGTGCGGGGTTCCCCTTAATATCCATACAAGACCCAAAGGGGCTGGTAATGGGCTGGGGTAGGGGGGGGGGGGGTCATGGGGTAGCTATGCCATTTTTCTTAAAGATTTTCATCCATATTACCGGGACCAGACATTACATTAAAGCCGCAAGCAGTTTTAAATGGCTTTTTTTTCCTTTAGAAGTGTCATTTTGTGCAGGGACAGTTCTAAACACGGGAAACACGTGGCACTTCACAGGCATACTTTAGACACCCCCCAGGTACCATATTTAAAGGAATATTTGACTTTTTTTTTTTCACTTTATGCATCATTAAAATGACTGCTCCCGAAAAACGACCGTTTTTAAAACTTCTTTTTGCATTGATACATGTCCCCTGGTGCAGAACCCGGGTTCCCAAACCCTTTTTAGGACAATACCATGCATAATAGTCGTTATAATTAGCACTTTAGAATTCGAACGTTCGCATCCATTGTATTTAATAGGGTTCTAATGTTCGTACGAACTTTCGGTCCGTTCGCGGGTTCTGGTGCGAACCGAACCCGGGGGTGTTCGGCTCATCACTAGTGGCCAGAGATGCAGAGTGAGGATCTCAGCAATGAAAACTCTTTCTGTTGCCCAGATCTAACCTCCGTGTTGGCAAGCTGGCACCTTCAGTCTGATTGGTAGTTTTGTGGGGTAAGATGCTGCTCATGTCAGGGGACGTGGCTGGCGAAGTGCTTATAGAGAAGAAAATAAAAAATATGGACAGCCGCACTACAAAAAACCTTTGACGGTCGCCTTTATTGTAAAAAATGGAAGATCACACCAAAAATCATCACAGCATAGCCGGGGTAACAGCTTACATGTTTCACACTGAAGGTCAGTGCTTGATCATAGCTTGATTAAGCACTGACCTTCAGTGTGAAACATGTAAGCTGTTACCCCGGCTATGCTGTGATGATTTTTTTTGGTGTGATCTTCCATTTTTTACAATAAAGGCGACCGTCAAAGGTTTTTTGGAGTGCGGCTGTCCATATTTTTTATTTTCTTCTCTATATGCTACGTGCATTGCTGCCACCCACGGTAGTCCTGATACTACAAATTGCTGGAGCGTGTTCACCTGGAGCGGTAAAAATCTCTTTCTCGCTGGCGAAGTGCTGGCTGAGGCTATACATAGCCAGGGCCGCTGATAGGGCAGTATAGCCTACCCTTCTGTATTGGGCCCGGGCACCATCCATTCAAAATGGGGCCTCAGGCACCTGCTGAGCAAGGAGGGCCAGCTGTACTGTCTTATTGCAGACACTAATCCTCTTCTACCTCCCCTGTGTGCTCTTTCCCCCAGCTCCCCTCCTCTACTCTCCCACCGGCAGCTGCTGCAGGCAGGGCCGGGACAAGGGGTGGGCAGGCGGGGCGGCTGCCCTGGGCACTGTGGTATCATGTGAGGTGGGGGGCACCGCAAGGAGATTGTTCTAGGAGGGGAAAATGGAGGGGGGGGGTGTTAGGAGTGGTGATTTAGGGGGATTTGTGTTGGGAGGGGGGAATGGGGGGTAGGGGAATTGACCTAGGAGGGGAAATTTCTTTTGGGGGGATTTGTGCTTGTAGGGATGATTGGGGGTTTTTGGTGCTAGGAGGAGGGATGGGTGGGATTTGTGCTGGGAGAGGAGATTTGGGGGCGGGAGGATGTGTACTATGGGGGAAAATGTGAGGGGTAGAGGATTTGTGCTAGGAGGGGTGATTTTTTTGGGGAGGGGGGTGGATTTGTACTGTGAGGAAGGGGAATTTATGCTTGGGGGGGGGGGGAAAGGAGGAAAATTTCAATTTTTTCTTTTTTTTTTGATTTTGGGATGGTGGGATACTAGATTAGAATTAATGTGATGTTGATGTATAATGTTATATATGTCGATAGTTATGTGTTAAATAAAATAAAAATATTATAAAGAAAAAAATAAAAGAATCACCTTTAAATTGGAAATAAAAAATAATAATTTTTTCTGACAGATGCACCAGCATGCTTCTGTATAAAGTTGTTCAGGACTGCAGCCTCTTGTTAAATGACCTATCACTGTGTCAGTATTTCTACCATTCCCATGCGTAAGGCTGCACTTCTAACATTCCTATGTGGGAGGCTGCAGGGAATCAGGAAATGCTGTGGCAGTATAATGAGCGGGTTTACAGTCAGGGTGATTCAGAAGATGAGGATAATGACAGACGACCTCCTATGGATAATAGTACATAGGGGAAACAAAGTACTATGTAGGAACGCGGAGTCAGCTCATCTGTGACTGGAGGGTCCATTGAGGGGGTCATTTGTATGATATAACCACATCAATGAGACAGCACAATGACCTTATTGTAAAGCTTTAGGTGCCAAAAGTTGTGTCCTCCATATTCTCTGATCCCAAACCTTAATCTACCCTTTACACTGTTCCTAAGACTTAACCCTTCCCTCACCTAGACCCGAAGGGCCCCTAGCGCATGAGAAACCCTAAGGGTTTTCTTTTGCGCTAACATGAATCAATTAAAAAAATTAATGAGCTAGCAATGCACCAACATGTCCAAGAAAGTGAACATACAGCATTTTTGGCAATGCAGCACAACAAAACGCATGGTAGTGCACATTGGGGTGTGCTACAATACATGTGCGTTGTAGCTGTGTTGCCTTAGTGGTCCGGGTGCTATTTAAAATCAAGTTCAGAGCTACGAATACACCTTTGTCATGTCATAGAGGAAGAAAGGGCTGCACTGGATTGCCGGTACATCAAACAACGGGTATTCTTCTGTACTTTCCAAAATGTTTAATTGGAGCTGTTTAGAGTAAACTAAGAATTAATATTTATTACTATTTATTGATCTTCTGTGTGATAAATATTTATAAACAATGTTACTTTGTATCTCTCTATCTCCCTTTTGAATAATATTTATAAACAATGTTATTTTGTATCTCTCTATCTCAAGTCTGATCAATGTTTATAAACAATGTTACTTTGTATCTCTCTATCTCATGTCTGATCAATGTTTATAAACAATGTTACTTTAGGTTTTTCTCTATCTCTCTCTGATCAATGTTTATAAACAATGTTACTTTAAGTTTTTCTCTATCTCTCTCTGATCAATGTTTATAATCAATGGTAATTTGTATCTCTCTGTCTTCTGTCTGATCGATGTTTATAAGCAATGCTACTTTGTATCATTCTATCTCTCTCTCTGATCAATGATTTTAAACAACGCTACTTTGTATCACTCTATCTCCTGTCTGATCAATGTTTATAAACAATGTTACTTTAAAGGGGTTGTAAAGCTTTGTGTTTTTTCACCTTTTTTTTTTTAACAGAAAGGTGTTTTTATTAACAAATCAGCATTACAAGATATGCAGCAGTCGACAATCAAGTTTCCATAGAAACAATGTCAGTCAGAGATAAGCATTCCCAGTCTTTTTTAACATGTTACAAATCCACAACTCCTTCACCCTGACATTCCTCAACCGGTAAATTCCAGGTGCATTTCCACCTAAAGCCCTCCCTCGAGTGCATTAGGGTAAACAAACGTCGCCCCCATAAGAAATCCTCATGTACATAAGAAGTTGTGCCACGAAATTCACTCCACAGTTGGCATGGTCGGGCGGTGTCCAAGGCAGAGAGGGGAGGGGGCAACAGACCCCCAGGCCGAGCAGGGGGGAAGAATCCATCACTTGGTCCCCCCCCCCCCCGGCCCCTCATCCGCGTGCATCCACCCAAGCCGACCAGACCTTGTCGTATTTAGCAGGGCACTGCCTACTCTCATATGTGAGTTTATAAAGGGGTAACACCGAGTCCACCGCCTTCCTCCAGGAGTTGTGTTTTTTCACCTTAATGCATCCTATGCATTAAGGTGAAAAAACACCTTGCCGTCCTTGGCCCCCCCCCCCCAGCTCCGGTTTAACTTACCTGAGCCCCGAATCTCCGTGGGCACGATCCTGCATTGCTTTCCCCCAGCTCTTCATTGGATGATTGATAGCAGCGCAGCCATTGGCTCCTGCTGCTGTCAATCAAATCAATGACGCGGCACGCCGGGGGCAGGGCCGAGTGATACACTTGGCGGCTATGGCCGCCGACTGTATCACACAGGAGCGCGCCCGCAAGCTAACCTCCTTGGGAGAGAGCTTTCCAGAGGGGGGTTAGCTCTTGCGGGGAGGAGCCGAGACAGCCGCCGACTGACCCCAGAAGACGGGGATCGGGGCCATTCTGTGCAAAACGAACAGTGGAGGTAAGTATGGTATGTTTGTTATTTTTTTTTCATTTTTTTTATTAAGACCCCATTCACACAGGGGCGACTCCTCAGGCGACTCAGCCGCCTGACAAGTCGCGTTCCGTTCTGTACAATGGAACCGTTCTAATAGGAGCGACTCAAGTTGCTCCGACTTAGAAAAAGGTTCCTGTACTACTTCGAGACGACTTCAGGGCGACTTCCATTGACTTCAATACAGAAGTCATTTTGCAAGTCACCTTTGAAGTCGTGTGAAGATCGCCCGGCAGAGTCGCGGGACAAGTCGTGCCGCCCCTGTGTGAATGGGCTCTAAACCTTTACAACCCCTTTAAGTTTTTTTCTCTATCTCTCTCTGATCAATGTTTTTAATCATTGTTAATTTGTATCTCTCTGTCTCCCGTCTGATCGATGTTTATAAGCAATGCTACTTTGTATCTTTCTAACTCTCTCTCTCTGATCAATGATTATAAATGCTGCTACTTTGTATTACTCTATCTCCTGTCTGATCAATGTTTATAAACAATGTTATTTTGTATCTCTCTATCTCCTATTTGAACAATGTTTATTTAAATATATGAATATTCTCTCGTTGTTCTGTAAACTTACATTGATGAGAAAAGTCCCGAAATAGAGAGTCCGTTCAGCTCTTGTGTAAAAACTCAAAAATTGATTTAATAATAAAATAGCATAAGATTACAAAAAGGAAATTAAAATACAAAATGTAAAAATAATATCAATAATGTAGATATATTCTTGAGATGAAGATTGTGTATACAATCAGATGTGTGTCTCTGTATGTCTGAAGCTCAAAAACAGCTTCCCATGTTTCCAGCAGTCTACCTAAACGTGCTTTTGTTCCTTGCTTCTACTCCGCAATTGGAGGAAGAAAAATGCTGCCTATGACCCTAAGAACTCCATCCCTACAGTCACACGGAGGGGGAAACATGAGGCTTTGGGGCTGTTTCTCTGCTAAAGGTCCAGGCCGACTTTTCCACATTGAGGGGCAAATGGGCGGGGCCATGTATTGTAAAATCTTGGATGAGAGCCTTCTTCCCTCAACCAGAACACTGAAGATGGGCCATGGATGGGTCTTCCAGCATGACAATGACCCAAAACATACCGCCAAGGCAAAAAAGGAGTTGCTCAAGAAGAAGCACATTTACCACTTAAGCCCCGGACCATTTTGGTGGTCAAAGACCAGGCCACTTTTTGCGATTCGGCACTGCGTCGCTTTAACTGACAATTGCGCGGTCTTGCGACGTGGCTCCCAAACAAAATTGACATCCTTTTTTTCCCACAAATAGAGCTTTCTTTTGGTGGTATTTGATCACCTCTGCGGTTTTTATTTTTTGCGCTATTAACAAAAATAGAGCGACAATTTTGAAAAAAATGCAATATGGATGGGCACTGATAGGTGGCACTGATGGACACTGGTGGGTGGAATTGCTGGACAACACAATTTTTTTGTGCCATGATGGTGCCAGTCAGTGCCCATTTGTGGGCACTGATTGGCATATGTTGTGCATACTTTTTTTACATGTGGATGGCCATGGGGGACTTACCTGGCCATCCACATGTTAGGTGCTTCCCTGGTGGTCCTGGGCGGCATCCTGGTGGTCTAGTGTGAGCATCCAAGGGGGGGCTGCGCTGATAAACAATCAGCGCAAACCCCCCCTGTCAGAAGAGCCGTCGATCGGCTCTCCTCTACTCGCGTCTGTCAGACGCGAGTGAGGAAGAGCCGATTAACGGCTCTTCCTGTTTACATCGTGATAAGCCATGATCGGACACGGCTGATCACGTGGTAAAGAGCCTCCGCCAAAGGCTCTTTACCAAGATCTGTGTTGCGGTGTGTCAGACTGACACACCGCACCACCGATCGCCGCGATGCGCGCCCCCCCCCGGGCGTGCGGCGGCTGTTATCCTGCTGGACGTCATATGACGCCCAGTCAGGATAACTGAACCACCGCCCGGCCGTCATTTTACTATAAGCCGGGCGGGAAGTGGTTAAGGGAGCTGAAACTTCGAGTTTCTAAGTGACAGCCAATAAACCTTAAGGATTTAGAGAAGATCTGTAAAGAAGAGAGGACAAAAATCCCTCCTGAGATGTGTGGAAACCTGATCACCACCTACAAGAAACGTCTGACCTCTGTGCTTCCCAACAAGGGTTTCTCCACCAACTACTAAGGGGATCAAATACTTATTTTACTCACTGAACTGCAACTCCATTTATAACATTTGTATCATGTGTGTTTTTTTCTGGATTTTTGGTTGATATTCTGTCTCCATCATATAAAATGCACCTATAATAAAAATGATAGACCCTTCATTTCTTTGTAAGTGGGAAAACTTACAAAACCTGCAGGGGATCAAATATTTATTTTCCCCCCACTGTAAGATCATGGATGATACAGGCATACCGATCAGCATGGTGAGTGTCCTGCTCTATCCTGCACCTCTAGGGGCCCCCAGGGAGTGCACGAGGTTCACAGATTTTCAGTGTAAAGCCTCGTTCGTACACACGATCTGATTTTCAGCAGACAAAGCCTCTGACTTTTGTCCGAAGGGCGTGTGCCTGGATCTTGTCTTGCATACAAACGGCACACAGTTGTCGGGCCAACAAACACGGACGTAGTTACGTACTACGTGGTTTTTCAGCTCTTCAGCGCCACCCTTTGGGCGCCTTCTGCCAATGTCGCGTTATGGTGAGCATTGATTCCGAGCATGCCTGTTTTTTTACTTCGGACTTTTGTCCGACGGACAAGGTTGGAAAATCTGACAACAGACCGGAAAATTTAAAAAAAGCCTGCCATCCAACATTTTGTCCGCGGAAAAATCCGACAACGATTGTCTGATGGAGCGTACAAACGGTGGGATTTTCCGACCAACAGCCCTGTTCATCACACAATTCCCGTCGGAAAAATCCGATGGCGTGTACGAGGCTTAACGCGCAGACTTTGCGTTTGGAAAGGACTGCGCCGTTGTTTTATTTTGGATTTGTTTGATACTCAGCAGTACAGAGCATGTGGATTGTGCACTTGAATTATATTGCCTTTTGTTTGTGCAGGAATGGCATTGGTGTCAGTGTGTGACTCGCATAATTGAAGGGCATGCTGAATTATTGATATGATTTTATGAATATTTGTTACATGCATTGTTTGCACACAGTTCACATGTTTTATTCACTTATTTATTGACGGTAGCCCTGTAATGTGATTGGAGTATTAGTTTAAATGCCTCGCCATTCCTCACAGCAGCGCCACTCACTATATCCTTTTTCTTTTGGGAAGCTCAGGAGATCTTTTATTCTTTTTTTTCTAACCATTAATGTTTAATAACTGTTTTGTTTTATTTTTTAATTGTGTTTGTTAGTCTTAAAAAGTGCAACATTTTTAATAAAATTTAAAAACATGATTTCATTTGTAAATAGCTTTCTAATCATCATTTTAGTATCATTTCAAAACAGAAATATAGAATAAAATTGATACTTTTATCAATGGTAACTCTTTTTTTTTTTTAACTAACACTCATGAAAATAGAAAAAATAGAAAAAAGTGAGTGTTTTTATTTCTCAGGTTTTTTTTTTTTTTTTATGTATTGCATAAAAAATATTATTTTAAGTTTTATCCTCCCCTCAAGAAAAAAATAAATATATATATATTACGTTGTTATCATAAAGCGGAGCTGCAGTCCCCCCATCAAAATTTTTTAAAGTCAAGAGCTACTACAAATACTGGAGGGGAGACTGAGGAAATGCTTCCTCCTCCTTCTACAAAGTTACAATGTACAGTCTGATCACTGGGGGAGGAGGGGAGACTGAGGAAATGCTTCCTCCTCCTTCTACAAAGTTACAATGTACAGTCTGATCACTGGGGGAGGAGGGGAGACTGAGGAAATGCTTCCTCCTCCTTCTACAAAGTTACAATGTACAGTCTGATCACTGGGGGGAGGGGAGACTGAGGAAATGCTTCCTCCTGCCTGCAGCAAACGGATGACATCATCTCAGCCTAGGCAAAGTCACTGCCTGGGGCTTAAAGAGGAAGTAAACCCTGATGGGTGTTACTTCCTCTTTGTTTTCCTGCAAAGGTGAAGCATAATGGGCTACTATGCATCATATAATATCCCATTATGTGTCACTTACCTGCAGGAGAAGCCCGCGATGTTCCCATCTTCCTCGCTAGTAGCGAGCGTCCATCTTCACCCCTCTTCTTCCAGCGGCCGCGAACTCCGGCTCTGTGATTGTCCGGAGTCGCGTGACGGTGCGTGACGTCACTCCCACGCATACGCGCGGGAGCCACCACTAGCGGCATGACCCCATTCACAAAACGGCACGCTCAGTGCGCCTGCGCTGTTGTCTACGGCTCGCATGCGCCGTAGACATCGGTGCTGTCAATTTTTGCAAATATCTCCTAAACCGTGTAGGTTTAGGAGATATTTGTTGCACCTACAGGTAAGTCTTAATCTAGGCTTACCTGTAGGCATAAGTGGTCTGTAAGGGTTTACAACCACTTTGAGGGAGGCTTGCTAATGATTAGAAGGTGGAACTTCACTGAAAAAGTATCCTGTTGCTTTATAATGTGACATGGTGGTCGTATATTTATATATACAGTATCTGACAAAAGTAAGTACACCCCTCAAATTTGTGTAAATCTTTTCTTGTATCTTTTCATGTGACAACACTGAAGAAATGACACTTTGCTACAATGTAAAGTAGTGAGTGTACAGCTTGTATAACGGTGTAAATTTGCTGTCCCCTCAAAATAACTCAACACACAGCCATTAATGTCTAAACCGCTGGCAATAAAAGTGAGTACACCCCTAAGTGAAAATGTCCAAATTGGGCCCAATTAGCCATTTTCCCTCCCCGGTGTCATGTGACTCGTTAGTGTTACAAGGTCTCAGGTGTGAATGGGGAGCAGGTGTGTTAAATTTGGTGTTATCGCTCTCACTCTCTCATACTGGTCACTGGAAGTACAACATGACACCTCATGGCAAAGAACTCTCTGAGGATCTGAAAAAAAAAGAATTGTTGCTCTACATAAAGATGGCCGAGGCTATAAGAAGATTGCCAAGACCCTGAAACTGAGCTGCAGCATGGTGGCCAAGACCATACAGCGGTATAACAGGACAGGTTCCCCTCAGAACAGGCCTCGCCATGGTCCACCAAAGAAGTTGAGGTCACGTGCTCAGCGTCATATCCAGAGGTTGTCTTTGGGAAATAGACGTATGAGTGCTGCCAGCATTGCTGCAGAGGGTGAAGGGGTGGGGGAGGGGTCAGCCTGTCAGTGCTCAGACCATACGCCGCACACTGCATCAAATTGGTCTGCATGGCTGTCGTCCCAGAAGGAAGCCTCTTCTAAAGATGATGCACAAGAAAGACCGCAAACAGCTTGCTGAAGACAAGCAGACTAAGGACATGGATTACTGGAACCATGTCCTGTGGTCTGATGAGACCAAGATAAACTTATTTGGTGTCAGATGGTGTCAGGCGTGTGCGGCGGCATCCAGGTGAGGAGGACAAAGACAAGTGTGTCTTGTCTACAGTCAAGCATGGTGGTGGGAGTGTCATGGTCTGGGGCTGCATGAGTGCTGCCGACATTGGGGAGCTACAGATCATTGAGGGAACCATGAATGCCGACATGTACTGTGACATACTGAAGCAGAGCATGATCCCCTCCCTTCAGAGACTGGACCGCAGGGTAGTATTCCAACATGATAACGACCCCAAACACACCTCCAAGACCACCACTGCCTTGCTAAAGAAGCTGAGGGTAAAGGTGATGGACTGGCCAAGCATGTCTCCAGACCTAAACCCTATTGATCATCTGTGGGGGATCCTCAAACAGAAGGGGGAGGAGCGCAAGGTCTCCAACATCCACCAGCTCTGTGATGTCGTCATGGAGGAGGGGAAGACGACTCCAGTGCCAACCTGTGAAGCTCTGGTGACCTCCATGCCCAAGAGGGTTAAGGCAGTGCTGGAAAATAATGGCGGCCACACAAAATATTGACACTTTGGGCCCAATTTGGACATTTTCACTTAAGGGTGTCCTCACTTTTGTTGCCAGCGGTTTAGACATTAATGGCTGTGTGTTGAGTTATTTTGAGGGGAGAGGAAATTTACACCGTTATACAAGCTGTACACTCACTACTTTACATTGTAGCAAAGTGTCATTTCTTCAGTGTTGTCACATGAAAAGATACAAGAAAAGATTTACAGAAATGTGAGTGAGGGGTGTACTTACTTTTGTGAGATACTGTGCTTCCAAAATGACTGACAGGTCCACTTTACGGACGGAGAAGGATGACTGGCGTGCTCCTTTAGAAACACGTCAGTTGGGATATCTGCGCGGTGACAGGCCACAGACAGATCCTCACCATGATTACTGCCAAGTAACACCTAAAAAAAGAAAGAAATGTCAGTAAATGACACAAAATCCCGGATTCCAACCTGGAAGAGGCGAGTCGTTTCTGCTCTATAATTTATATTTTCCTAAATCTCTGATTTGGGCCGCGGCGCTCCTCTGTCGGGGGGTAATTACACCTTCTATCTGATGCCATCAGTGTCTGTGAGACTCCCAGAGTGAGCCGTTGTCTCTCTCATCAGGCCCTGCACAGATGATTGATGCTGCTGCTACCTGAATGTGACACCTACCCTACAGTGCAGCCGCCCACCCCCCATCTCCCTGACAAGGACATCCTTAAATGACGAGCGCTCGCCAATTTGTCAGACCCTGAAATGTTACCCGTGCGAAGACGCTGACCGTATTATCCATGTCGCCTCGTGGTTCCTGGCTTGTTTTCCGTGACTTGGAATTCTGAGCGATCGTTATCATTAGGGATGAGCGAAATGGGCAAAATTCGCTTTGCAAGGAATTTTGCCGAACGCGGCACTGCCGCCGGGGACATATATCAATGCAAAAGGAATATTTTTATATCCCATTCAGCAGGCGGGGGGGGGGGGGGCGGCTTTTAATACAATTAAACCCTTTCCATACCGGGCTTTTTATACCACCTCCATACCGGGCCTATTCTGCCACTTCTCTCCTACATGTACAAATCATCATTCTTTTGCTAGGAAATTACTCAGAACCCCCAAACATTATATATGTTTTTTTTTAGCAGACACCCTAGGGAATAAAATGACGGTCGTTGCAACTTTTTATCTTGCACGGTATTTGCGCAATAATTTTTCAAACGCCTTTTTTTGGGGAAAAAAAATGGTTTCATGAATTAAAAAATAACAAAACAGTGAAGTTAGCCCAAATTTTTTCTAAAATATGAAAGATGATGTTACGCCGAGTAAATAGATACCTAACATGTCACGCTTTAAAATTGCGCACACTCATGGAATGGTGCCAAACTTTGGTACTTAAAAATCTCCATAGGCAACGCTTTGAAATTTTTTACAGGTTACCAGGTTAGAGTTACAGAGGGGGTCTAGTGCTAGAATTGTTGCACGCGCTCTAACGCACGCGGCGATGCCTCACATATGTGGTTTGAATGGCGTTTACATATGCGGGCGGGACTTACGTGTGCGTTCGCTTCTAAGCGCGAGCTATTGGGGACAGGGACGTTTAAAAAAAAAAAAAAATTATTTTTTATTTTACTGTGTGCCCATCTGCAGCCTCCATGTGCCGTTTTGCATCCACCGATCAGCGTGTCATAAAAACATACGGCGGCCATTCCAGTATTCAAAAGCCGCGCCTCCTCCTCGTCTGCGATAGGCGGAACACTCAATTTCCCAGCAGTCAGTGTTCCGCCTATCACGGACATCTGCTCATCCTCATAACACGGACGAGGATGAGAGGATGTCTGTGATAGGCTGAACACTGACTGCTGGGAAATTGAGTGTTCCGCCTATCGCAGACGAGGAGGAGGCGCGGCTTTTGAACACTGGAATGGCCGCCGTCTGTCTACATGGCACGCTGATCAGGTAGGCAGACGGCGGCCGGCGACTTGAGTAGTAATTGCGGTAACGCCGCCCAAGTAATAGGAACAGCGTTACCATGAGGGGAAGATTAATCAGTTAGATTACTCGTTACCCTCTAAAGTAACTGCATTAAGTAACGCCGTTTATTTTAACGCAGTTACTTACATCACTGGCCTCAGGGCTCTTTCGGTGGCCAAGACCTTGCGGCACATCTGTGCGTGCGCACGGGGCGGGAGAAATTCTCATCTACAAATAAAGTACTTTAAAAAAGCAGCAGCAGACTGATGACATCATCTCGGCCTAGGCAAAGCCACTGGGGGAGGGGAGACTGAGGAAATACTTCCTCCTGCCTACAACAGATTGATAGTATCATCTTAGCCTGGGCAAAATCACTAGGAGAGATGAAATTCAGGAAATACTTCCTCCTGCCTACTGCAGACTGATGGCATCATCACTGCCTAGGCAAAGTCCCTTGGGGAGGGGAGACTGAGGAAATGCTTTCTCCTGCCTGCAGCAGACTGGTGACATCATCTCAGCCTAGGCAAAGTCACTGGGGGGTGAGGCTGAGGAAATGCTTCATCCTGCCTGCAGCAGACTGATGACTTCAACTCAGCTGAGGCAAAGTCCCTTGGGGAGTGAGACTGAGGAAATGCTTCCTCCTGCCTGCAGCAGACTGGTGACATCATCTCAACCTAGGCAAAGTCACTGGAAGGAGGGGAGGCTGAGGAAATGCTTCATCCTGCCTGCAGCAGACTGATGACATCATCTCAGCCTAGGCAAGGCCATTGGGGGAGGGGAGACAGAGGAAATTCTTCCTCCTGCATGCAACAGACTGATGACATCATCTCAGCCTTGCAAAGGTCACTGGGTGAAGGGAAACTGAGAAAAAGCTACCTCCTTCCTGCAGCAGAGTGATGACATTATCTCAGGCTAGCCAAGGTCACTGGGAGAGAGGAGACTGGGGAAATGCTGCATCCTGCCTGCAGCAGACTGATGACATCATCTCAACCTAGGCAAAGTCACTGGAGGGAGGGGAGGCTGAGGAAATGCTTCATCCTGCCTGCAGCAGACTGATGACATCATCTCAGCCTAGGCAAGCTCACTGGGAGAGAGGATTTTGAGGAAATACTTCCTCCTCCTGCCTACAGCAGACTTATGACATCATCTAAGCCTAAGCAAGGTCACTGGGTGAGGGGGAACTGAGGAAATGCTTCCTCCTGTCTGCAGCAGACTGATGACATCATCTCAGCCTAGACATAGTCACTTGGGGAGGGGAGACTGAGAAAAGGCTTCCTCCTCACTGCAGCAGACTGATGACATCATCACAGCTTAGACAAAGTCCCTGACTGGAGCTGAATGACGGATTTTTAATGATAAAAGGTGGAGCTTTTCTGAGGAATGATCCTGTCGCTGTATAATGTGACCTGTCAGAGAAAAACTTGTAAAAGCTCCCAGAAGAACAACTTTAAACAGGAATTCACTTTCAGAATTTTGTGTTTTCGGTTTAGTGCAATGTCACCGCCGTAGCGCCGGGTCCGGTGTCACCGGCACATCTCTAGCTCTTAACGAAGGGACCGGTGGCATCCTTTGAAAATTCATTTCTAATCTGTAAAAGTTGCAGCAAAGTAAAAGTGGTGACTGTGGCTATAGCAACCTGTGAGCTGTCTGCCTCCCGTCCAACCTGCGCAAGGAAAATCGAATTGACATTTGACGCGGGGCTCGGAAAAAAGTGTCCATAGCAACTGCTGAGACTGCATTTGTTTTCTTCTTTATCTCTTTGTTTTGTTTTTTTCTGAGACAGTGTAATCCGAACTGACTGGTTGCTATGGGCAGCCAGGTTTGCATGAATTTTTCAACCGCAGATTTCTCAGCTAAAAAATCTTTATTGTTTCCAATCCTCGTCTGCCGGAATCAATTCCGTTCTCAGGTGCTGAAAGCTCCAGCGATCAATCACTCGGTGAGTCACCAATCCTGTCCAGGAAAGTCTGAAGCTGCGCTAAAGTCAGAGCGTTCACCTTTCAGTTGAATTAAATCCAATTAAGTCTGATTCTGTGGAGGAGATAATTAACGTTACAAGTTCTTGTTATTCTGTGCAACCTCCCTCTCATGTTCCAACATGGGGGGATGGGGGGGGAGGAGGTTCTCTGGGCCCAGGGGGTATGGGCGGGGCTGCTGGAGCCAGGGAAAAACAATTGGGTTGATTTACTAAAACTGGAGGGCAAAAGTTGGTGCAGCCGTTCATGGGAGCCGATCATGCACAGGTGGGGCCGGGGTGACGTCACTTCCGGTCCAGAGCTGAAACAGGAAATGCATGTTTTTAATGCTTAAAGTTAAAATATTTCACCAATTTTTCACCAATAATCTGGCACTGGGTCTATACTGGGGGGTGATTGCCATCAGAGGTCTGTATTTGGGGGGTCTGTACTTGGGGGTGACTGTTCTAAGAATTGGGTGTCTGTACTGCGGGTCTGTACTGGGGGGGTGACTGTACAAAGTGGTCTATACTGGTGACGGAGTCCTGTACTGGGGAGTGACTGCCCTTAGAGGTCTGTACTTTAGGTAGGGACTGGGAGTCTGTACTGGAGGGTGACTGTCCTGAAGGGTCTGTACTGGGGAGGTAGTTCTGTACTGGGGGGTTGAAGTTTGTATTTGGGGGTCTGTATTAAGAATTGGGTGTCTGTACTGCGGGTCTGTGCTTGGTGGGCGTCTGTACTGGGGGGGGTGACTGTACAAAGTGGTCTATACTGGTGACGGAGTCCTGTACTGGGGAGTGACTGCCCTTAGAGGTCTGTACTTTAGGTAGGGACTGGGAGTCTGTACTGGAGGGTGACTGTCCTGAAGGGTCTGTACAGGGGAGGTAGTTCTGTACTGGGGGGTTGAAGTTTGTATTTGGGGGTCTGTATTAAGAATTGGGTGTCTGTACTGCGGGTCTGTGCTTGGTGGGCGTCTGTACTGGGGGGGTGACTGTACAAAGTGGTCTATACTGGTGACGGAGTCCTGTACTGGGGAGTGACTGCCCTTAGAGGTCTGTACTTTAGGTAGGGACTGGGAGTCTGTACTGGAGGGTGACTGTCCTGAAGGGTCTGTACAGGGGAGGTAGTTCTGTACTGGGGGGTTGAAGTTTGTATTTGGGGGTCTGTACTAAGAACTGGGTGTCTGTACTTCAGGGTCTCTGCTGGGGGTGGGGTGATTGTCCTAAGGGGTCTGTACTGGAGGGGTGACTGTACATATTGGTCTATACTGGGGAGGGAGTTCTGTACTGGGGGATGACTGTCCTGAAGGGTCTGTACTGGGTAGGAATGTCTGTATTTAGGGGTCTTTACTAAGAACAGGATGTCTGTATGGCGGGGTCTGTGCTGAGGGGGGGGGGTATCTGTAGTGGTAAGGAAGTGTGTATTAAGGGGTCGGTACTGGGATGGAAGTGTGTATTAAGGGGTCGGTACTGGGATGGAAGTGTGTATTAAGGGGTCGGTACTGGGATGGAAGTGTGTATTAAGGGGTCTGTACTGGGATGGAAGTGTGTATAAATGGGTCTGTAATGCGAGGGGAGTGTGTATTGAGGGGTCTGTACTTGGAGAGAAGTGTGTTTTGGGGCATCTGTACTGGGAGGGGAGTGTGTTTTGGGGGGTCTGTACTGGGAGGGGAGTGTGTATTAAGGGGTTTGTACTGGGAGAGAAGTGTGTTTTGGGGGATCTGTACTGGGAGGGGAGTGTGTATTAAGGGGTTTGTACTGGGAGAGGAGTGTGTATTGAGGGGTCTGTACTCGGAGAGAAGTGTGTTTTGGGGGTCTGTACTGGGAGAGAAGTGTGTTTTGGGGGGTCTGTACTGGGAGGGGAGTGTGTTTTGGGGCATCTGTACTGGGAGAGAAGTGTGTTTTGGGGGGTCTGTACTGGGAGGGGAGTGTGTATTAAGGGGTTTGTACTGGGAGAGGAGTGTGTATTGAGGGGTCTGTACTGGGAGAGAAGTGTGTTTTGGGGGGTCTGTACTGGGAGGGGAGTGTGTATTAAGGGGTTTGTACTGGGAGAGGAGTGTGTATTGAGGGGTTTGTACTGGGAGAGGAGTGTGTATTGAGGGGTTTGTACTGGGAGAGGAGTGTGTATTGGGGGGTCTGTACTGGGAGAGAAGTGTGTTTTGGGGGGTCTGTACTGGGAGAGAAGTGTGTTTTGGGGGGTCTGTACTGGGAGGGGAGTGTGTTTTGGGGGGTCTGTACTGGGAGGGGAGTGTGTATTAAGGGGTTTGTACTGGGAGAGGAATGTGTATTGAGGGGTTTGTACTGGGAGAGGAATGTGTATTGAGGGGTCTGTACTCGGAGAGAAGTGTGTTTTGAGGGGTCTGTACTGGGAGAGAAGTGTGTTTTGGGGGGTCTGTACTGGGAGAGAAGTGTGTTTTGGGGGGTCTGTACTGGGAGGGGAGTGTGTTTTGGGGCATCTGTACTGGGAGAGAAGTGTGTTTTGGGGGGTCTGTACTGGGAGGGGAGTGTGTATTAAGGGGTTTGTACTGGGAGGGGAGTGTGTATTAAGGGGTTTGTACTGGGAGAGGAGTGTGTATTGAGGGGTCTGTACTGGGAGAGAAGTGTGTTTTGGGGGGTCTGTACTGGGAGAGAAGTGTGTTTTGGGGGGTCTGTACTGGGAGAGAAGTGTGTTTTGGGGGGTCTGTACTGGGAGAGAAGTGTGTTTTGGGGGGTCTGTACTGGGAGGGGAGTGTGTTTTGGGGGGTCTGTACTGGGAGGGGAGTGTGTATTGAGGGGTCTGTACTGGGAGGGGAGTGTGTATTAAGGGGTTTGTACTGGGAGAGGAATGTGTATTGAGGGGTTTGTACTGGGAGAGGAATGTGTATTGAGGGGTCTGTACTGGGAGGGGAGTGTGTATTGAGGGGTCTGTACTGGGAGGGGAGTGTGTATTGAGGGGTCTGTACTGGGAGGGGAGTGTGTATTGAGGGGTCTGTACTGGGAGGGGAGTGTGTATTGGGGGGTCTCTACTGGGAGAGAAGTGTGTATTGAGGGGTCTGTACTGGGAGGGGTGTGTGTATTGAGGAGTCTGTACTGGGAGGGGAGTGTGTATTGAGGGGTCTGTACTGGGAGAGGTGTGTGTATTGGGGGTCTCTACTGGGAGAGGGTGTGTATTGAGGGGGTCTGTACTGGTGTGCTGTATAGGGGGATATAAGTCAGAGGGGCTGGGAGGGAGGATTAAGGTATGTTAGGGGGGGATCTGTATTGTGGAGAATATGGGCTGGGGGGGGGTGGGGTTTAAAATGACAGTTTTATATATGGGCTGTGTATAGGGGAGTAGGCTCAGGTTTTATATAACCATGTAATTTTAAGCCCCCCCCCCACTGTTAGGGCAATTTGGCCACACCCTCAATTTGGTGCCACTTTGTTACCCTGAACATTTTGGTGGCGGGGAGAGCTGTTCAAAGAAATGATCACCCCCAGGTGCCCCCCCGATATCCTGGGTACCCCACTGTATCCTGCATCCCCGGGAGTCAAACTTATAGGAAAGTTTGCATCTCTTTAGAACATTATTAAGATTAAAATCTTTCTTTGATTTCTCTGTATTATAATTCTCATCCCTAAATCTTCTACAGGACTCCCCCCCTCCCCCCTCCCCTCCCCCCATACATGGTCCTGTGCATCCTTTGAGACGTATCTGTGCGGACTTGCAGTGTATGATTTTCTCTACTATATATAGAATAATATTAATATAAAATCAGATTTGAAGTTGGAGAAAAGAATGAATCACAGAGGGAGCCGCGCCGCCTGAGCTTAATATTGGAGAGGAAGAGAAATGATATTTCTTCTTTGTTTTCAGCTCTGCTTTACGTTCCGTCTTCCTCCGGGTGCTGGGGGGGGGGGGGATATAAGCGGAAGCGCACAGCCACCCTGGTCAGTAATTTTGCTCGAGCAAAACACACATAAGAACGAGCAAAAAGCAAAGAAATAAAAATAAAAAATTGGGCTATTTACAGACATTTATGGATTTATGAAAAAAGAAAAGCTGCATTGCCATTTGTCCAGCGAAACGGTTGATATGTTCGTTCAAACTGTGGGGAAAAAAAATGAATGTTCTCCGATTTCCTCTACAGCTCGAATGTTATTCATTCATAAAAAAAAAATAGAGCCGTTCGGGAAAATAACACATTATGGCCACTAGATGGAGCTGAAAATCACAGGAAAGAAATACCGCCATATATATGTCACCAGGAAGGAAAATGAGGGTGAATCCAAGATTCTGAGTTACCAGAATAGAAGAGAAATCCTGCTAAGGGGACTCTTACTTCTGTGACAATTGTCATGAGAGGGGGTTGTCCTCACATTGGAAGGACATCCTCTCACTTCCTGTTGAGTCTACAGGACAGGAAGTGAAGGGAGACACACTAGCCACCCCCCCCCCCACTCCATCCAAAATGGATCCAGGCTGGGCACTAGGATAGGATGCCTACATACAAAAGCATTGATTGCGTTTCACGCTACGTATTGCGGAGCACACCAGGCTGAGTGTAATAATTCTAGGGACATTATTCATGGAGGACTCCTACCTGATTACCTGTTGGGGCTTTAATGATGTAAGGGGGAACTTTGATCTAAGAGTGCACGCTGATGGGGGACTCTGATGTAAGGAGGACTCTGATGTAAGGGGGGACTCTGATGTAAGGGGGAACTCTGATGTTAAGGGTGGACGCTGATATAAAGAGGACTCTGATGTTTGGGGGACTCTAATGGGAACCCTGATGTAAAGGGGATTGTCTGATGGGTAGTTTGAAGGGGACTCTGATGTAAAGGAGACTGTGATATAAAAGGGATTCTAAAGTTTGGGGAGATTCTGATGTAAGGGGGCTCTGATGATGACTCTGATGTAGAGAAGGACTCTCATGTAAAAAGGACTCTGGTGTGGTCTGGGAAGCTCTTATGGAGATTTTGGTGTAATGAGGACTCTGATTGGGAGCCTGATGTAAGGGGGGAACTTTTATTTAAGGGGGATTCTGATGTAAGGTGGAACTCTGATGTAAGAGGATAGTCTCATGTGGACTAAGGGGTGGCTCTAATGTAAGGGTGGACTTTGATGGAGACACTGATATAAGGGAGACTCTGATGTAAAGGGGGACTCTGATGTAAAGGCAGACTCTGATGGGGAGTCTGATGTAAGGGGGGATTCTTATGGGGACCCTGATGTAAGGGGGAACTTTGTCTCAAGGGGATAATCTCATGTAGACTAAGAGGGGCTCTGATGTAAGGGGGACTCTGATGAGAGTCTGATGTAAGGGTGGACTTTGATGAAGACTCTGATATAAGGGAGATTCTGATGTAAAGGGGGGACTCCCATGGGGACCATGATGTAAGGGGATAGTCTCATGTGGACTAGGGGGGGGGGAATTTGAGGGAGACTCTAATGTAGTCTTTGATGTAAGGGGGGGACTCTGATGAGGACCATGATGTAAGGGGATAGTCTCATGTGGACTGGGGGGGGGATTTGAGGGAGACTCTAATGTAGACTTTGATGTAAGGGGGGGACTCTGATGTAAGGGGATAGTCTCATGTGGACTAGGGGGGGGGAGATTTGAGGGAGACTCTAATGTAGTCTTTGATGTAAGGGGGGGACTCTGATGAGGACCATGATGTAAGGGGATAGTCTCATGTGGACTGGGGGGGGATTTGAGGGAGACTCTAATGTAGACTTTGATGTAAGGGGGGGACTCTGATGTAAGGGGATAGTCTCATGTGGACTAGGGGGGGGGGATTTGAGGGAGACTCTAATGTAGACTTTGATGTAAGGGGGGGACTCTGATGGGGACCATGATGTAAGGGGATAGTCTCATGTGGACTGGGGGGGGGGGGAATTCGAGGGAGACTCTAGTGTAGACTTTGATGTAAGGGGGGGACTCTGATGGGGACCATGATGTAAGGGGATAGTCTCATGTGGACTAGGGGGGGGGGATTTGAGGGAGACTCTAATGTAGACTTTGATGTAAGGGGGGGACTCTGATGGGGACCATGATGTAAGGGGATAGTCTCATGTGGACTAGGGGGGGGGATTTGAGGGAGACTCTAATGTAGACTTTGATGTAAGGGGGGGACTCTGATGGGGACCATGATGTAAGGGGATAGTCTCATGTGGACTGGGGGGGGGGATTTGAGGGAGACTCTGATGTAGACTTTGATATAAGGGGGGGACTTTTATTTAAGGGGGATTCTGATGTAAGGTGGAACTCTGATGTAAGAGGATAGTCTCATGTGGACTAAGGGGTGGCTCTAATGTAAGGGTGGACTTTGATGGAGACACTGATATAAGGGAGACTCTGATGTAAAGGGGGACTCTGATGTAAAGGCAGACTCTGATGGGGAGTCTGATGTAAGGGGGGATTCTTATGGGGACCCTGATGTAAGGGGGAACTTTGTCTCAAGGGGATAATCTCATGTAGACTAAGAGGGGCTCTGATGTAAGGGGGACTCTGATGAGAGTCTGATGTAAGGGTGGACTTTGATGAAGACTCTGATATAAGGGAGATTCTGATGTAAAGGGGGGACTCCCATGGGGACCATGATGTAAGGGGATAGTCTCATGTGGACTAGGGGGGGGGGGGGAATTTGAGGGAGACTCTAATGTAGTCTTTGATGTAAGGGGGGGACTCTGATGAGGACCATGATGTAAGGGGATAGTCTCATGTGGACTGGGGGGGGATTTGAGGGAGACTCTAATGTAGACTTTGATGTAAGGGGGGGACTCTGATGTAAGGGGATAGTCTCATGTGGACTAGGGGGGGGGATTTGAGGGAGACTCTAATGTAGACTTTGATGTAAGGGGGGGACTCTGATGGGGACCATGATGTAAGGGGATAGTCTCATGTGGACTGGGGGGGGATTTGAGGGAGACTCTGATGTAGACTTTGATATAAGGGGGGGACTCTGATAGGGACCATGATGTAAGGGGATAGTCTCATGTGGACTAGGGGGGGGATTTGAGGGAGACTCTGATGTAGACTTTGATGTAAGGGGGGACTCTGATAGGGACCATGATGTAAGGGGATAGTCTCATGTGGACTAGGGGGGGGGATTTGGGGGAGACTCTAATGTAGACTTTGATGTAAGGGGGGACTCTGATGGGGACCATGATGTAAGGGGATTTGGGGGAGACTCTAATGTAGACTTTGATGTAAGGGGGGGACTCTGATGGGGACCATGATGTAAGGGGATAGTCTCGTGGACTGGGGGGGGGGGATTTGGGGGAGACTCTAATGTAGACTTTGATGTAAGGGGGGGACTCTGATGGGGACCATGATGTAAGGGGATAGTCTCATGTGGACTAGGGGGGGGGGGATTTGGGGGAGACTCTAATGTAGACTTTGATGTAAGGAGGGGACTCTGATGGGGACCATGATGTAAGGGGATAGTCTCATGTGGACTAGGGGGGGGGGATTTGAGGGAGACTCTGATGTAGACTTTGATGTAAGGGGGGGACTCTGATAGGGACCATGATGTAAGGGGATAGTCTCATGTGGACTAGGGGGAGGATATGAGGGAGACTCTGATGTAGACTTTGATGTAAGGGGGGACTCTGATGGGGACCATGATGTAAGGGGATAGTCTCATGTGGACTAGGGGGGATTTGGGGGAGACTCTAATGTAGACTTTGATGTAAGGGGGGGACTCTGATGGGGACCATGATGTAAGGGGATAGTCTCATGTGGACTAGGGGGGGGGGATTTGAGGGAGACTCTGGTGTAGACTTTGATGTAAGGGGGGGACTCTGATGGGGACCATGATGTAAGGGGATAGTCTCATGTGGACTAGGGGGGGGATTTGAGGGAGACTCTGATGTAGACTTTGATGTAAGGGGGGGACTCTGATGGGGACCATGATGTAAGGGGATAGTCTCATGTGGACTAGGGGGAGGATATGAGGGAGACTCTAATGTAGACTTTGATGTAAGGGGGGGACTCTGATGGGGACCATGATGTAAGGGGATAGTCTCATGTGGACTAGGGGGAGGATATGAGGGAGACTCTAATGTAGTCTTTGATGTAAGGGGGGGACTCTGATAGGGACCATGATGTAAGGGGATAGTCTCATGTGGACTAGGGGGGGGGGATTTGAGGGAGACTCTGGTGTAGACTTTGATGTAAGGGGGGGACTCTGATGGGGACCATGATGTAAGGGGATAGTCTCATGTGGACTAGGGGGAGGATATGAGGGAGACTCTAATGTAGACTTTGATGTAAGGGGGGGACTCTGATGGGGACCATGATGTAAGGGGATAGTCTCATGTGGACTGGGGGGGATTTGGGGGAGACTCTAATGTAGACTTTGATGTAAGGGGGGACTCTGATGGGGACCATGATGTAAGGGGATAGTCTCATGTGGACTAGGGGGAGGATATGAGGGAGACTCTAATGTAGACTTTGATGTAAGGGGGGGACTCTGATGGGGACCATGATGTAAGGGGATAGTCTCATGTGGACTGGGGGGGATTTGGGGGAGACTCTAATGTAGACTTTGATGTAAGGGGGAGACTCTGATGGGCACAAGTTGATTTGGAGTTTCTTTGCTTTGATTGAAGTTCTCTCTGTTGTTCTGATTACCAAAAAATCTCCAAGTAAAACGTTTTCATTCATTTATAAAACGGATTACTTTGGGCCCCGGAATATTTGTAAAATATACGGTGTGGCCCTCGTACTGAAGAGTTTGGGGCCCCCTGCTCCACCCTCTAGACCTAATGAGCATTGAACCCTTTTAGAGGGTGGAGGGGGGGAGGGGGAACCAATGAAGGGTATTTTTTTTTTCTGTTGGGTTTTCAGAAGACTTTTGTATACATTTGATATCTCGGCGATCTGATGAGAGCCGGGATTGGCCGGGATTGGCCGTGATTGGCCGGGATTGGCCGGGATTGGCCGGGACGAGGATCCTGGATTATTAATGGCCGGCGGGTGAATAATTTCCTCTGTAGAGTACGAGAATCATTCACATCTGTCTGTTTATAGAACGGCGGCCAATTAACAGCTGATGGGGTGATAATAGGAAGCTTCCCTCCACCTTAATGAAGCCTCCGGCTCGTATCCACGTGGGAGCGAGAAAGGTGCTGACTGCGTACTGCGCCGCCGTGTTCATGTCTCATCATGCCGGCCCGGGTCCTAACCGAAAGATTTCGCCCATTAAATCTGTGAAATGTGTTTCGGGTTGTCAGCTCCGAGGAGGAGGAAAATTAAGACGCGTTACATGTCATTTCAAACACTGCGAATCTCCGGGGACAGGAGAGGAATGATGAGATCGGCGCAGTGTCCGCCAATCCCTGAAGAGGAAAATGTTGGAAACAAAACCGCTGAGCAGCAGAGTACGAGGAGCAAAGTATTTATTGGGGAAATGAGGATTTGTAACATTGTATCACTTTGTATCATTTTATATCACTTTGTATCACTTTGTATCATTTTATATCATTTTATATCACTTTGTATCGTTTTATATCACTTTGTATCGTTTTATATCATTTTGTATTGGTTTTTTTTATCACTTTGTATCATTTTATATCACTTTGTATCGTTTTATATCATTTTGTATCGTTTTATATCACTTTGTATCGTTTTATATCACTTTTGTATTGTTTTTTTATCATTTGTATCATTTTGTATCACTTTGTATCATTTTGTATCATTTTATATAATTTTGTATCGTTGTACGACACACACTCCTGAACTCTGCACCCTGCACAACACACACTCCTGAACTCTGCACCCTGTACGACACACACTCCTGAACTCTGCACCCTGTACGACACACACTCCTGAACACGGCACCCTGTACGACACACACTCCTGAACTCTGCACCCTGTACGACACACACTCCTGAACACGGCACCCTGTACGACACACACTCCTGAACTCTGCACCCTGCACAACACACACACTCCTGAACACACACTCCTGAACGCTACACCCTGTAGGACACACACTCCTGAACCCTGCAGACTGTACGACACACACTCCTGAACTCTGCACCCTGCACAACACACACTCCTGAACCCTGCACCCTATGCAACACACACTCCTGAACACGGCACCCTGTACGACACACACTCCTGAACTCTGCACCCTGCACAACACACACTCCTGAACACACTCCTGAACGCTACACCCTGTAGGACACACACTCCTGAACCCTGCAGACTGTACGACACACACTCCTGAACTCTGCACCCTGCACAACACACACTCCTGAACCCTTCACCCTGTGCAACACACACTCCTGAACTCTGCACCCTGTACGACACACACTCCTGAACCCTGCACCCTGTACGACACACACTCCTGAACCCTGCACCCTGTACGACACACAATCCTGAACCCTACACCCTGTACGACACACACTCCTGAACCCTGCACCCTGTACGGCACACTCTCCTGAACTCTGCACCCTGCACAACACACACTCCTGAACCCTGCACCCTGTGCAACACACACTCCTGAACTCTGCACCCTGTGCAACACACTCTCCTGAACTCTGCACCCTGCACAACACACACTCCTGAACAACACACTCCTGAACGCTACACCCTGTAGGACACACACTCCTGAACCCTGCAGACTGTACGACACACACTCCTGAACTCTGCACCCTGTACGACACACACTCCTGAACCCTACACCCTGTACGACACACAGTCCTGAACCCTACACCCTGTAGGACACACACTCCTGAACCCTGCAGACTGTACGACACACACTCCTGAACTCTGCACCCTGCACAACACACACTCCTGAACCCTGCACCCTGTGCAACACACACTCCTGAACCCTGCACCCTGTACGGCACACTCTCCTGAACTCTGCACCCTGCACAACACACACTCCTGAACACTGCACCCTGTACGACACACACTCCTGAACTCTGCAGACTGTACGACACACACTCCTGACCTCTGCACCCTGCACAACACACACTCCTGAACCATGCACCCTGTGCAACAGACACTCCTGAACTCTGCACCCTGCACAACACACACTCCTGAACCCTGCACCCTGTGCGACAGACACTCCTGCACCCTGCACAACACACACTCCTGAACCCTGCACGACACACTCTCCTGAACTCTGCACCCTGCACAACACACACTCCTGAACTCAGCACCCTGTGCGACAGACACTCCTGAACTCTGCACCCTGCACAACACACACTCCTGAACCCTGCACCCTGTACGACACACTCTCCTGAAGTCTGCACCCTGCAAAACACACACCCCTGAACACTGCACCCTGTACGAAACACACTCCTGAACGCTACACCCTGTACGACACACACTCCTGAACGCTACACCCTGTAGGACACACACTCCTGAACCCTGCAGACTGTACGACACACACTCCTGAACTCTGCACCCTGCACAACACACACTCCTGAACCCTGCACCCTGTGCAACACACACTCCTGAACTCTGCACCCTGTACGGCACACTCTCCTGAACTCTGCACCCTGCACAACACACACTCCTGAACACTGCACCCTGTACGACACACACTCCTGAACTCTGCACGACACACACTCCTGAACCCTACACCCTGTACGACACACAATCCTGAACCCTACACCCTGTACGACACACACTCCTGAACCCTGCAGACTGTACAACACACACTCCTGAACTCTGCACCCTGCACAACACACACTCCTGAAGCCTGCACCCTGTGCGACACACACTCCTGAACTCTGCTCTCTGTACGACACATACTCCTGAATGCTGCACCCTGTACAACACACACTTCTTAACTCTGCACCCTGTACGACACACACTCCTGAACCCTGCATGACACACACTCCTGAACCCTGCACGACACACACTCCTGAACTCTGCACCCTGTACGACACACACTCCTGAACTCTGCGCCCTGTGCGACACACACTCCTGAAACCTACACCCTGTACGACACACATTCCTGAACCCTACACCCTGTACGACACACACTCCTGAAACCTGCACCCTGTACGACACACACTCCTGAACCCTGCACCTTGTGCAACACACACTCCTGAACTCTGCACCCTGTACGACACACACTCCCTAACTCTGCACCCTGTACGACACACACTCCTGAACTCTGCACCCTGTGTGACGCACTCCTGAAACTTGTACCCTATCTGTCATGCATTCCTAAATCCTGTATACTGCGCAATATGCATTTCCGAACCCTGTACCCTGTGCGACACACATACTCCTGAGCCCCGTGCAACATGCATGCCTGAATCCTGCACCCTATGCAGCACACACACTTCTGAACCCTGCACCCTGTGCGATATGCACTCCTGCACCCTGTGCGACACACATACTCCTGAGCCCTGCAGGGGCTTTGGGAAAAGAAACCCTGTATATACATGTAAATCTTCCTGATGAAGCGAGCCCCATAGCTTGAGAAACACGTTGAAGATTTGTTCCTCCACACGGCAGATCATTTGCCATTATCATTATCACAGTAATAATCTATGACTTCTATGTGGGATATAATTAGGTACTACGTTGGCGGGAGATAAATCAACTAATATAAGTATTTATGTGCCATCCAATTATAAACCAACTCTGTGTGCGCAGGAAGGAAATTTTCCTTCGGTTTTTATGATTTTAGAACATTTATATTAATAAGGATTCGTTTTCCTAAATGATGATTTGAATGACTCTAAGTAGCACCTGAAGAGCCGCTTGTTCTCCTTTATTCATGATATTGCAAAGGGCAAGGCGACAATCATAATCAATAATCGCGGTGGAATTAAAACTCGCTGGCCGCCATGCGCGGTCTCACAGCTCCTTCTTCTATCCGCTGATACAAATATTTTCTGTCCTTGGAAAAATATTCTCCGTTACTCTTTCCTCCAGCGAGATACGGATCACAGCGCGTCCCTCTATCCATACTTAGCGACTTCAGCTGATCCTCAATGGCTTGGACAGGATGGCTTAAGGACACAGGAAGCAACATCCAGAGTGTGTATGTGGGGGGGGGCGGTAATAACACAGCAAAGCCCCCCCCCTCGGGTTCTGTATCCCCCTGACTAAGCAGGGGACAAAAGCAGCAAATAACTCCTTCCCATCAGAGAGAATGAGGGCCAGGCAGAGGGAAATGGCGCGGCGCACGAAAGAGCCCCCCCCCCCCCCCCGTACGCCGGCATTGGTTAAACCCCAGGCCTGCAGTCTGTACTATATATAAAGGAAGTTAAAAGCAATCCGCTACATGTATAGCTAATTCACTGTGGCTGACCTGCCCAGTGGGCGAATAAAGCTTCAGCCGGGATTTATGTGACGGTGCACAAGGACAGTGGCAGCGGTGGCGTCCGCGTCCCTGGGTACTGTCATGTGGAGCTCATCGCGGAAAGGATTTTTTAGGGTTAATTCACGGACGCAAACGCGGGATCGACAATTTTTATTTTACATACTGGAACCATAAAAAGTTGGTGTAAAAAAAAAAAAAGCGAAAAGGCGGAGAAAGGTTCGTGCAATGGAGCGATGGCTGCGGTCTCTGTCTCAGAACGGTAACAATAGGGGGGGGGGGGTTGGTGACCGCCCGGATCGCGGGTATGTTTTTACGTAGGGATAAGTGGCTGATTTGGCAATGTGATTTTGCCGAGCAATTACCAGCTTTGCCTTTGTCTACATTTCACGAAAATGAGGTGTTATTCCCCCCATGTTGCAAATGAGTAAAGTAAAAAGTAGAACTTTAAGAGCCGGATCACACCAGGGCGGCGCGACGCGGCACGACTTGTGGGGGCGACCTCGGCGGCGCGATCTCAAGACGCCTTGAGACGCCCGCCGAGGCGATTTGCATAAGACTTCTGTATAGAAGTCAATGCAGGTCGCCCCCAAAAGTAGTACAGGAACCTTTTTCTAAGTCGGAGCGACCTGAGTCGCTCCTATTAGAACGGTTCCATTGAAAAGCGTGGGACGCGACTTGTCAGGCGACTGAGTCGCCTGACGAGTCGGTCCTGGTGTGAACCGGCTCTTAGGGCCACCACCACTGTGTGACTGGCTTTGTTTGTTACACAGGGGCAACCCGACTTACAGCGCGACTTTGCAAGGCGATTTGGAGGTGACTTCAGCGCGACTTGAGCAACTTAAAGTTGCCTCCAGGACAGGCGACTTTGGCTGTGGCCAATCACAGAATGATCAGCTCTGTGGGAGGGAGGGGTTTGCCTGGCTAAACAATGTTCTTTTCCTGTAAAGTTGCTTCAGTTAAGACGGAGATCCGACTTTGGAGGCGACTTCCATTGAAATCTATGGGTACAAGTCGCCTTGAAGCAGTACAGGCAGGGCCGGGACAAGGGGTGGGCAGGAAGGGCGGCTGCCCTGGGCCCTGTGGTAGGATGTGAGGTGGTGGGGGCACCACAAGGAGATTGGGGGGGGAGGGGATTTGTGTTGAGAGGGGAAATCTGGGTAGGTGTGCTAGGAGTAGTGCTTTGGGGGCATTTGTGTTGGGAGGGGAGATGGGAGAAGAGGATTTGTGCTAAAATATGTTGTTGTTTTTTTGGAGGGGGGGGGTATTTGTGCTAGTAGGGTTGATTGGGGGGTATTTGTGCTAGGAGTGGGGAATTGGAGTAGGGAGAGGGGATTTGTGCTTGGAGGGGAAATTTGAAGGGTAGAGGATTTGTTCAAGGAGGGGGGATTTTTTTTTGGGGGGGGGGGATGGTGGATTTGTGCCGGGGGCATATAGGGTAAGATGATTTGAGCTGGGGGGGGGGGGTTGGATGGGGGGATAAAGATTTAAGCCAAGAGGGGGGATGTCAGCAGGGGGTGGATTTGTACTGTGAGGAAGGGGGGTTTATGCTTAAAGGACAGGCATACAGATTAGTGCTCGATTTTATTTTTTTTGGTGGAAGGGGGATTTTTGCTGACACATAATTATACATCTTGGAGGGGGGGGGGCACAATTTGGTATGTTTGCCCTGGGCTCCAGATGACCTTGTCCCTGCCCTGAACCTTTTCTGAAGTCGGAGCGACTCCAGTAGTGTGCATTAAGACGGCTCTCATTCACTTCAATGGAATTTCTCATGTCCAGCGACTTGGGGCCACTTGAGGTCTGACGAGTCGGATCCCAAGTCGCTGTCGTGTGAACCGGCACTAACGTGGTGAGAACATGACTTTCTTTATAAACAAATGGTTAGCATTTTTTGTGTACTTAGTATACCATGGGGGGGGAGATAATGATCGGATCCCCTGCAGATTGTGTAAATTTTCCCACTTACAAAGAAATGAAGGGCCTATCATTTTTATCATAGGTGTATTTTATATGATAGAGACAGAATATCAACCAAACATCCAGAAAAATCACACAATACAAATGTTATAAATGGAGTTGCAGTTCAGTGAGTAAAATAAGTATTTGATCCCCTTAGTAGTTGGTGGAGAAACCCTTGTTGGGAAGCACAGAGGTCAGACGTTTCTTGTAGGTGGTGATCAGGTTTCCACATCTCAGAAGGGATTTTGGTCTGGGGATGGGGGGGGTGGTCAGGGGATAGGGGTGTGGTCTGGGGGTGGGGGGGTGGTCCGGGGATGGGGGTGTGGTCAGTGGATAGGGGGTGGGGGTTAGGGTTGGTGATCAGGTTTCCACACATCTCAGGAGGGATTTTGCTCCTCTCTTCTTCACAGATCTTCTCTAAATCCTTAAGGTTTCTTGGCAACTCGAAGTTTCAGCTCCCTCCATAAATATTCTATAGGATTAAGGTCTGGAGACTGGCTGGGACACTCCATGACCTTAATGAGCTTCTTCTTGAGACACTCCTTTGTTGCCTTGGCGGTATGTTTTGGGTCATTGTCATGCTGGAAGACCCATCCATGACCCATCTTCAGTGTTCTGGATGAGGGAAGAAGGTTCCCATCCAAGATTTTACAATACATGGCCCCGCCCATTGGCCCCTCAATGTGGAAAAGTCGGCCTGGACCTTTAGCAGAGAAACACCCCAAAGCCTCATGTTCCCCCCTCCGTGTGACTGGAGGGATGGAGATCTTAGGGTCATAGTCACCATTTTTCTTCCTCCAAACATGGCGAGTCGAGTTAATGCCAAAGAGCTGAATTTTGGTCTCCTCTGACCACAGA
Source organism: Rana muscosa (assembly GCA_029206835.1). Classification (NCBI taxonomy): domain Eukaryota; kingdom Metazoa; phylum Chordata; class Amphibia; order Anura; family Ranidae; genus Rana; species Rana muscosa. The sequence goes on from CM055120.1 coordinate 288,175,204, forward strand.
ACTTCCTCCCCCAATCCTCCTCTGAATCATTTAGATGTCCATTGGAAATCTTCAGATGGGCTGTACCTGTGTCTTCTTGCTGAGAAGAACCTTGCGGGGGCTGCAGGATTACAATCCATGGTGGCGTATTGTGTCACCAATGGTGTGTTTGGTGACTGTGGTCCCAACTGCCTTGAGATCATTCACAAGCTCCTCCTCCCGTGTAGTTCTGGGCGGATCCCTCACGTTTCTCATGACCATCCTCACCCCATGAGGTGAAATCTTGCATGGAGCTCCAGACCCAGCTCCCAATACTTTTGGTAATATAATGTATTTACAGCCAGCTAAAATCGGGAAAAAAAAGCCACACAAAAAAAATATTTTCTTAATGGTTATCTGCCTTATATGTCCTGGTGGTTGCCATCTAAATGCCGACGGGCAGATAATGCATTAAAGTGGACCTGTCATTAAAATTTAAAGGTCACATAAATCAACCGGGCATTGGTCAGCACCACCAAACAACAATTAGGTAAAAAAATATATATATTTATTTTTTCGTGATGTTATGTAAAGCCTGGATCTCTGCCTACCAGGAGCATTGTTGCTGTTTCACATCATTAGAGACTGCTAGGTCTGTTGTTTTCATGTAAACAAGTCCTGTGTGGTGGACTGATAGTGAGAGAGGAGGGAGCAGAGATTACATGTCAAGGAGGAGAAAGAATCGTTTTCATTAGAGGCAGTAATGAAAATGTGCAATTATAATGTCATTATATGTAATTATCTATAAAATATTTTGGCGTATGGGGAATGAAATGTACACAGCGGCCCCCATCAGAGTCCTCCTTACATCAGAGTCTCCATCAGAGCCCTCCTTACATCAGGGTCTCCATCAGAGTCCCTCCTTACATCAGGATCCCCATCAGAGCCCTCCTTACATCAGGGTCTCCATCAGAGTCCCTCTTTACATCAGGGTCTCCATCAGAGCCCTCCTTACATCAGGATCCCCATCAGAGCCCTCCTTACATCAGGGTCTCCATCAGAGCCCTCCTTACATCAGGGTCTCCATCAGAGCCCTCCTTACATCAGAGTCTCCATCAGAGCCCTCCTTACATCAGGGTCTCCATCAGAGTCCCTCCTTACATCAGGATCCCCATCAGAGCCCTCCTTACATCAGGATCCCCATCAGAGCCCTCCTTACATCAGGGTCTCCATCAGAGTCCCTCTTTACATCAGGGTCTCCATCAGAGCCCTCCTTACATCAGGATCCCCATCAGAGCCCTCCTTACATCAGGGTCTCCATCAGAGTCCCTCTTTACATCAGGGTCTCCATCAGAGCCCTCCTTACATCAGGGTCTCCATCAGAGTCCCTCCTTACATCAGGATCCCCATCAGAGTCCTCCTTACATCAGAGTCTCCATCAGAGCCCTCCTTACATCAGGGTCTCCATCAGAGTCCTCCTTACATCAGGGTCTCCATCAGAGTCCCTCCTTACATCAGGATCCCCATCAGAGCCCTCCTTACATCAGGGTCTCCATCAGAGTCCCTCTTTACATCAGGGTCTCCATCAGAGCCCTCCTTACATCAGGGTCTCCATCAGAGTCCCTCCTTACATCAGGATCCCCATCAGAGCCCTCCTTACATCAGGGTCTCCATCAGAGTCCCTCTTTACATCAGGGTCTCCATCAGAGTCCCTCCTTACATCAGGATCCCCATCAGAGCCCTCCTTACATCAGGGTCTCCATCAGAGTCCCTCTTTACATCAGGGTCTCCATCAGAGCCCTCCTTACATCAGGGTCTCCATCAGAGTACTCCTTACATCAGGGTCTCCATCAGAGTCCTCCTTACATCAGGGTCCCCATCAGAGTCCCTCCTTACATCAGGGTCTCCATCAGAGTCCTCCTTACATCAAGGTCCCCATCAGAGTCCCTCCTTACATCAGGGTCCCCATCAGAGCCCTCCTTACAACAGGGTCTCCATCAGAGTCCTCCTTACATCAGAGTCTCCATCAGAGCCCTCCTTACATCAGGGTCTCCATCAGAGTCCCTCCTTACATCAGGATCCCCATCAGAGCCCTCCTTACATCAGGGTCTCCATCAGAGTCCCTCTTTACATCAGGGTCTCCATCAGAGCCCTCCTTACATCAGGGTCTCCATCAGAGTACTCCTTACATCAGGGTCTCCATCAGAGTCCTCCTTACATCAGGGTCCCCATCAGAGTCCCTCCTTACATCAGGGTCTCCATCAGAGTCCTCCTTACATCAAGGTCCCCATCAGAGTCCCTCCTTACATCAGGGTCCCCATCAGAGTCCCTCCTTACATCAGGGTCTCCATATGAGCCCCCTGGCATCAGGGTCTCCACCAGAGCCCTCCTTACATCAGGGTCTCCATCAGAGCCCCCCTTACATCAGGGTCTCCATCAGAGTCCTCCTTACATCACAGTCCCCATTAGAGTCCCCCCTTAAATCAAGGGTCCCCTTCAGAGTTCTTGCTTACAGGAAAGTCCCCATCGGAGTGCCCCCTTACATCAGGGTCTCCATCAGAGCCCTCCTTACATCAGGGTCTCCATCAGAGCCCCCTTACATCAGGGTCTCCATCAGAGCCCCCCTTACATCAGGGTCCCCATCAGAGTTCTCCTTACATCAAGGGTCCCCATCAGAAAAACCTCTTACATCAGGGTCTCCATCAGAGTCCTCCTTACATCAGGGTCTCCATCAGAGCCCTCCTTACATCACGGTCCCCATCAAAGTCCCCCCTTAAATCAAGGGTCCCCTTCAGAATTCTCGCTTACAAGAAAGTCCCCATCAGAGTGTCCCCTTACATCAGGGTCTCCATCAGAATACCCCCTTACAACAGGGTCCACATCAGAGTCTCCCTTACATCAGGGTCCCCCCTTAAATCAAAGGTCCCCATCAGAGTTCCCGCTTACAAGAAAGTCTCCATCAGAGTGCCCCCTTACATTGGGGTCCCCATCAGAGTCCCCCCTTACATTGGGGTCCCCATCAGAGTCCCCCCTTACATTGGGGTCCCCATCAGAGTCTCCCCTTACATTAGGGTCCCCATCAGAGTCCCTGCTTACTTCAGATTCACCCCTGTGTCAGTCAGAGCCCGCCCACAGCAGAGCCCCCCCCCCCTCCCTTACATCAGGGCCCCCTGCTTTTATCATCCCCATGGGAGCAGAGAGTGTGCGGGACGGATGAAATCTCAAAGTGGGTCTATTTGCACAAATTAGTGGCGTGCGTTATTGTGTTGTAGTGCCATTCATTTTGATCAATGCACTAAGGCAAGGCACCTGTGCTGTAGCACGCCATAACGCATGGCAACGTATTGCAACACAAGATAGCGCTTTGCTGCACCAAAAAAGAGTCCCATCAGATCCTTGGCATGTCAGGGTGCATTGCTATTACTGAAAAAATGTAAAAAAAAAAAATTGCCACAAAGCTCGTTAACTTATATAAAAGTGGTAGTGATAAGGGCGGGTCACGGGTATCTTATTTCGAAAAAGGTTTTCATGATCCGGTCATCGAGGAGTTAAAAGCGAAGGGATGAAAGTGATCTATTTGTTCAATATTTGATACGTTTCGCTGCGATAATAACCCTTCTTAGCGTTTCTATCCCCAGACAATATATAATTTATAATTACCATGGAGACCAGCGAGCGCCTGTTCTGCCGTCTACTTAGCGTAGCGTTTTGCTCCTGTCTAGGCAGAGCCCCCCCATTCTAATATTCTGCCGCTGTCGCCGTTCCCCGCCCCCCCCCCCCCTACACTCCGATACGCCTTCTCTGTCCTCATCCCAGATTTGTTTTCTCGGATAGTACTTTGATTTTTCTCGCCCACCACAGTCTCTTATTCCCCAGCTGCAGGAGCACTTTAATAACACGAAAATAATTAACACAACCTGAACGCACAGAGCGCCGCAGTGTGCCAGGATACGGGCGGACCGCGCGCACAGAACGCCCCGCTCACTCCACAATTCAGCTGTTATTTTGTAACTCTTTGGAAAGAAGATGTTTTAACGCTTGCAGAGTCGTCATCGACCACATCCAGCAATCATGAGGACATGCGTCCCGTTAGGACGGTGCAACGCCATCGCGAGCGCAATGTGCCGAAGGTTGGATGGGAGCGATATAAGCTGGGTTTGCGGTTGTCATAGGAACCACTCGCAGCCCCCCTGAGAAACTCAAACATTAAGAAGGCTTTTAAGAGGAAAGTTGACTTTGGCTTTTAGCAAAAAAAAAAAAAAATTCTTTTTTAAAAAGAGACAAAAGAGAATAAGGCCCCGGTTCACATATGCGCATGCGTGTTTGAACCCACACGTCGCAGGTAGAGCAGCCCAAAACTCGCTACTCCACCCCAAACTCGCTCATCCATGTCTTTATGGACCTTGCTTTGTGCACTGGCCCAAATCATTTGGTGGAGGGGGGATTATGGTGTGGGGGGGAGGGGGGATTATGGTGGGGGGTTGTTTTTTAGGGGTTGGATTTGGCCCCTTAGTTCCAGTGAAGAGAACTCTTAAGGCGTCAGCATACCAAGACATTTTGGACAATTTCATGCTCCCAACTTGGTGGGAAAAGTTTGGGGACGGCCCCTTCCTGTTCCAAAATGACTGCGCACCAGTGCACAACTGGTGGACCTTGATTTGTGCACTGGTGGGCAGTCATGTTGGAACAGGAAGGGGCCGTCCCCAAACTATTCCCACAAAGTTGGGAGCATGAAATTGTCCAAATTGTCTTGGTATGCTGACGCCTTAAGAGTTCCCTTCACTGGAACTAAGGGGCCAAGCCCAACCACTGAAAAACAACCCCGCTTGTAAGATCTGGCAACCCTGGTTGGACCGGTTTCCAACGACGAGCCCGCCCTCCCGTTTTTTTGGACATATAGGAAACTCTGACGTGCCCAATGATGCTGCCCTTGGATTCCCTGGGGTGGGGCTTACTTTCTTCTTTGTGACTCTCTTTTTCTTTGGTCTTTGACTCTTATTCTCCCTTTAATTCTTTTCTTTCCTCAGTCTTTCTTCTTTATTTCTTACTTTACCGCCAGGCGCCAGTGAGCGGAGTCTATCAATCGCTCTCTGGACACATTTTTTGGAAGGTCCTCGAGAGGACCCCTGACCCCCTTTTTATGTATTTCTATACCAATGGTTCTGAACCTGGGGGTCGAATGACGATTTGCCAGGGGTCACCGAATCCCAGGCTGTTCCTGAAGCCTGCGCCGCTCTTCCAACCTTTTCACAGCCGCCCAGCAGGGCTGTTCTTGGAGCCCGTGGCCTCTCACTCAGCCTGTTTGCAGCTGCCCAGTTCGAGGCATGAATAGGGGGCGGAGACTAGAGGTCAGCTGACTGGTGAGGAATGTGAAGTGGGAGGGGCTGAAGGAGCCCCTATCTCCTGATTTTAGCATAGGGGGTCACTGCTGCGAAACCCCACGAAGCCAGAGACACAGTGAGTAACACCATCTGTGATTAAATTTGCCATTAAAAGTCCCCACTACGGATCTCAGATCAGCAGATGACCTTGATCAAGAACACTTAAGTCGGCTGATCAGAACCCCCCCCCCCCCAGCACTGCCACTCACCCCATTTCCTCCCCCCCCCCCCTCAACAAGGAGTAATGCCTCGTATACAGTGGCGGTGCATCCATAGTGGCTGCCCCTTCTCTATCCTGCGCCCGTCACTCACAACAACAATACATACATTCATGCATTGCATGGACCTATGTATTGTCGCCGCTGCTGCCCACTATTCAGATGGCCGCCCCCCTGGCGAGCGCCGGCCATCCGAATAACAGCGGCCTGTGGGCTGTAATCGTCTTCCAAATAGTTAACCAGGGGACGCACGGGCTGTGCGTTCCTTGGTTAACACTGACACGCGTCTCAGCCAATCAGGTTCACCCGGTCTGGTTACCGGTAACCTGATTGGCTGAAGTGACATCGAGGGCGGGAGAAGACATCGAGGACGGAAGAAGGACGGCGCTGACTCGAGGAAGGTAAGTGCAGGGCTGGGGGGAAACTGGCTGTATTTGGGGACAAACTGGCTGCATTTGGGGACAAACTGGCTGCATTTGGGGGGAAACTGGCTGCATTTGGGGGGAAACTGGCTGCATTTGGGGGGAAACTGGCTGCATTTGGGGGGAAACTGGCTGCATTTGGGGGCAAACTGGCTGCATTTGAGGGGGCAAACTGGTGGCGTTTGGGCACAGTGGCTGCGTTTAATGGGCACAGTGGCGGCAATTGATGATTTTTTTTTTTTCAGTTTGTTTGCGCCCCCCCAAAAATTTTGAGCACCAGCCGCCACTGCTCGTACACACGACCGGTTTTCTCGACGAGAAAACTGCCATTTTTTAGATTGGTCGGGAAAACCGGTCGTGTGTATGCTCCATAGCAGTTTTCCCGACGAGAAAACTGCCCGCAAAAAAATTAGAACCTGCTCTATTTTTTCCTGTCGTGTTTCCCATCGGTCTTTTTCTCATCGCGAAAACCACTCGTGTGTAGGCTTTTCTGAGGGGAAAAAAACGCGCATGCTCAGAATCAAACATGAGATGGGAGCGCTCGTTCTGGTAAAACTAGCGTTCGTAATGGAGATAGCACATTCGTCACGCTGTAACGGACTGAAGAGCACAAGGCTGAAAAGCGCGAATCCTCTCTCACCAAACTTTTACTAACACGAGCTTCAGCAAAAGTAGCCCAAAGGGTGGTGCCATTGGAATGGAACTTCCCCTTTATAGTGCTGTACGTCACCGCGCTTTGGTCGAGTGTTTTTTTGACTGAACGTGTGTATGCAAGGCAGGCTTGAGAGGAATCGGGAAAAACGTTGGTTTTTGGCATGTCGGGAAAACCGGTCGTGTGTACGAGGCATAGAGAAGGAATAAAAAGTGAGAATACATGGAAGGGAGAGGAAAAGAGGGGGAGTAACAAAGAAAGAGAGAGAGAAAGAATAAGAAAGATGGCTAAAGAGAGAGAGAGAGGTGGGGAAAAAACAAAAAAGAAATTAGGATAGAGAGAGATAAAAGGGAAAGAAAGGAGAACAAAGAGAACGAGGGGTACATCCTAAAATGTGGAGTGGAAGGGACTCGGGGAGTGCTAAATATCCGGGGGTTAGGGGCACAAATTACTTGCCTTGCCCTGGGTGCTGACAACCCACGCTACAAAAATAATTTTACTGTTAGGGGTCCCCACAACTTGGGAAATTTTATCAAGGGGTCACGGCACTAGAAGGTTGCGAACCACTGCTCTATATGAACATAGGTCAATCGCAGGTATTGCATAATATTTGCTATGTGATGGTTTTTGCAATATTACTTGATTAACGTATGCCAATAAAGGGAAAAGGTCTGGACAGCCGCACTCCAAAAGATGTCGCTTTTATTGTAAAACCAGGATCACAAAATACATGCCACAGCAAACAGGATACAGGCTGACGCGTTTTCACACTATAACTTAGTGCTTGATCAAGCTATGATAAAGCACTGAGTTATAGTGTGAAACGCGTCAGCTTGTATCCTGTTTGCTGTGGCTTGTATTTTGTGATCCTGGTTTTACAATAAAAGCGACATCTTTTAGAGTGCGGCTGTCCAGACCCTTTCCCTTTATTTGCATTGTGATATGCATTGCCAGCACCTGTGGCTTCAGCTCCGGTGAAGTGGTTCATTATTCGTCTTCTACCTTGAGCGGTAACTACTTTTCTCTACTTGATTAACGTACTTCTAGGCTTTTGACCAGTAGGAATTTTAAAGCGGAGGTGCAGCCACAGAAAAAAAAAAAGTCAGCAGCTACTAACAGTGTAGCTTCTGACTTTTAATAAGGACACTTACCTGTCCTACTCTCCCGCGATGTCGGTTCCGCCGCGGTGATCGGATCCCTCCTGGCAGGTCCCGGCTCCTCCATCCTGACTAAGGGAAACAGGCAGTGAAGCCATAAGGCTTCACTGCCCGTTTCCTACTGCGCATGCGCCACTCGCACGGCGCTTTGTGAATGGGCGGCTTGCCTCCTGGGATACACACAGTTCCCGGAAGGCAGCGCGCCCCATTCACAAGAAGAGGAAGCGGAAGGAGACCCACCGTGGACGAGAAGAGGAACATTAGAGGCAGATTAGGGGACTTCCGCATAGCAACAGGCATTTAGGGTGAGTATACATTTTTTTTTTTCTAATAATTTTTTTTTAGGATTTTTTATGAAAAAATTTTTTCAGGGTGGGCCTCCGCTTTAAGGTTTGTTACTTTCCTATAGACTGTTAAGGTACCGGTATATCCTAACCTGGTTACCCTTCGCCTATGTTGGTAGTTTATAGCTATACCATATAAAGGACCTATTTATCTGTGATATATATGTTATCATTCTCAATCCACTTTTCACCACTGACCTTGGCGTCTGTTCACTGTTAGTGAGTTTCACTATATTCAATAAAAATAGCTAGAGGTGATTATTGGCTTAGCTCCTACCCGGACACAGTCTGTTCCCATTGGGGTGTCCAGTTGTGTGGGTGGCATACCTCTCATCACTACTGGTGATGACATCAGATCTATGGTTACACGCGGTTCAACTGACCTGGGTATACCTTCTTTGAATTCATATGCATTGAATATGCTAAGTTATGCTATTCTACTGGTATTTTTTATTTAATTTTTTTGCATACATACTATATGTACCTTACTATTGAAAGAAACTTGAAAATGTTTTATTTAATTCCTTGAAATTTCTTTTATTCAGGAAAACTTTCAATAAAAGCATGGTGAAAGAAAAACAACCCCACACCACAATTCCCCTCTTGGACCAGTGCACAAATCAAGGTCCATTAAGACATGGATGAGCGTGTTTGGGGTGAAGGAACTTGACTGGCCTGCACAGAGTCCTGACCTCAACCCGATAGAACACCGTTGGGATGAATTAGAGTGGAGACTGCAAACCAGGCCTTCTGGTCCAACATCAGGGCCTGAACTCACAAGTGCGCTTCAGGAAGAATGGTCAAACATTCCCATAGACACCCTCCTAAACCTTGTGGACAGTCTTCCCAGAAGAGTTGAAGCTGTTATAGCTGCAAAGGGAGGGCCAACTCAGTATTGAACCCTACGGACTAAGACTCGGATGCCATTAAAGTTCATGTGCATGTAAAGGCAGGCGTCCCGATACTTTTGGCAATATGGTGTATTTCCATGTATGAGAGAAGTGTCGGAATTGGGCCGGAGTTGAAGCGGCTCCTATTTTTGGTAATACGGTGTACATTTCCTTCAGTGCATAGGGGTGCCATTCAAAATGAATGATGTTGTGCCACTAAAAATATACACCAACCCCGCAACTGCATATTGGTGTGAAGGACCCGTGTTCCCATCCATACAATGCTGCCGCTGGATACAGGATCCAGATTTGTGACCATAGCGTGCTTTCTCATAACCCTCTGCTTATAATTCTCCGACCTCAGACAGATGAAATGTGAGCAAAACCTTATTACAATCTTGGGACGTCCACTGTAAATGTCATCAGTCGTTCAACACTGCCGAAAGACTTTTATATATATATGGAGTTTATGGTCATTAAACTTCCAACAGCCTGCCGACCTTATTGAGTGAAAAATGGCAAATCCGGAACGGATTTCACCAAAGAGTATTAAAGAGAACTATAGTCCGCTGCATCATATCGGATGCACCCAGTTTATAAAGGTTAACAATGAAGGCTGGCTACCAGGTGAGGTGCGGGCCCCGGAAACGGAGGCTTTATCCCACCCAAAGCTCTACAAAGGCTCCAGGATCCAGATGAATGTTCTACAGGAGTGGTCTCCAAACTGCGGCCTGGGGGCCAGATACAGCCCTTTGCTTGCCTTTAACCTTTGGGGGCACTATTTCATCCACTGACACCAACAGTGGGGCACTATTCCTTCCACTGACACCAACAATGGGGCACAATTGCTTCCACCGACACCAATAATGAGGCAAACTTCCTTCCATTGACACCAATAATGAGGCATTATTCCTTCAACTCACACCAATAATGAGGCAAAATTCCTTCCATTGACACCAACAATGAGGCACTATTCCTTCAACTCACACCAATAAAGGGGCACTAGTCCTCCAACCGACATAAAAGATAAGGCATTGTGGACTCCCACTGGTCACTAGGACATTTTCTACTCCCACTGGTCACAGTCCGCCCCCCCCCCCCCAAAGTCTGAAGGACAGTAAAACTGGCGCTTTGTTTAGAAAGTTTGGAGACCCCTGTTCTACAGCAAATAGGACAATTATTTCTTTACATGGAGCCAAGAAGATATTAAGAGTATTGGCTATGCAGTCAAGTGGTGACCCGTCACAAACACTTCCGCAACCTAATTTGAGTCCCAGTCCATATTCTAAAAATTTGGGCAAAAATTGGGACGACAACATTTCACCATTTTTAATTAGAATTATTGAAATCGATGGGAAAGGCGAAATTGACCACTTGAGGACCGCCGCACGCCGATGTACGTCGGCAAAATGGCACAGCTGAGCACATGGGCGTACAGGTACGTCCCCTTTAAGAGCCCAGCCGTGGGTCGCGAGCGTGCCGCCAGCTCTCTTCTCCTTGACCGTCCCTGCGGGAACAGCGGACCCGATCGCCGCTGGTGTCCCGCGATTGGGTCACAAAGAGGAAGAACGGGGAGAGGTAAGTGTAAACAAACCTCTCCCTGTGCTTCCTAGTGTGCCTGTCACTAATCGTCTGTTCCCTGTCATAGGGAACGACGATCAGTGACGTCACACGCTAAGCCACGCCCCCCCCCCCCCTACAGTAAGAAACACAAATCAGGGCACACTTAACCCCTACAGCGCCCCCTCCTTGTTAACCCCTTCACTGCCAGTGTCAATTTCACAGTAATCAGTGCATTTTTATTGCACTGGTCGCTGTAAAAATGACAATGGTCCCAAAATAGTGTCAAAAGTGTCCGATGTGTCCGCCATAATGTCGCAGTTACGAAAAAAATCGCTGATCGCTGACATTACTAGTAAAAAATAAAAAAATTATAAAAATGCCATAAAACTACCCCTATTTTGTAAACGCTATAACTTTTGCGCAAACCAATCAATAAACGCCGATTGCAATTTTTTTTACCAAAAATATGTAGAAGAATACGTATCGGCCTAAACTGAGGAAAAAAAATGTTTTTTTATATATTTTTTGGGGATATTTATTATAGCAAAAAGTAAAAAATATTGCATTTTTTTCAAAATTGTCGCTCTAGTTTTGTTTATAGCGCAAAAAATAAAAACCGCAGAGGTGATTAAATACCACCAAAAGAAAGCTCTATTTGTGGAAAAAAAAAGGACGCCAATTTTGTTCGGGAGCCACGTCGCACGACCGTGCAATTGTCAGTTAAAACGACGCAGTGCCGAATCGCAAAAAGGGGCCTGGTCCTTATGCTGCGTATTGGTCCGGGTCTTAAGTGGTTAAAGGGGAACTTTGTTCTTTTTTTTTTTTAGAGAAGAGGCTTGATCCCACCCAAAGCTCTACAAAGCCTCCAGGATCCAGTGAATCTTCTACAGAAGGGGTTCTTACATTTTTAACATTTTTTAATTTGAGGACCCAAATAGGACAATTATTTCTTTACAAGGAGCCAAGAAGATATGAAGAGTATTGGCTACACAGTCAAGTGGTGACCCATCACAAACACATATGCAACGTAATTTGAGTCCCAGTCCATAGTCTAAAAATTTTGGCAAAAATTGGGACATTACGACAACATTTCACCATTTTTAATTAGAATTATTGGAATTGATGGCGAAATTAAAGGGGAACTTTGTTCTTTTTTTAGAGTAGGCCAAAGCTCTACAAAGCCTCCAGGATCCAATGAATCTTCTACAGAAGGGGTTCTTACATTTCTTATTTTTATTTTTTATTTTAAGGACCCAAATAGGACAATTATTTATTTACATGGGGCCAAGAGGAGAAGGAGAGACTTGGCTACACAGTCAAGTGGTGACCCATCACAAACACATCCGCAACCTAATTTGATTCCCAGTCCATAGTCTAAAAACATTGTTCTATAACTTTAGATTTAGAGTAAGGAAATAGTTAGAACTATTTCAGGTTACATGTAGTAGTTATCTGGACAGGAGGTGAGGGGAAATTGGGAAAATGAAGACACAGACAGCAACAAAAACCTTACAGGGCTTTGCTTTCACCACCTTCAGGGGTGCCATTCAGTTGTTGGGTGAATGCGAAGGCTGAACCAAAAAGTAGCTGCCCATTTTTTTATTTTTAGGGTCCATTCAAACTTGTGCGTTGCGGCAACCACAATAAATCATGCATATTATGGGGCCTTCCTGTAACACACCTGCTCTATGGGCGGTTCCGTTTATTGTGACCACTGCCTTCCTTTTGGATGCACTCAATTATTAAAGGTTAATAATGAGGTGTGATTATCGGGTAAGATATGGATCCAGGAATTGAGGCTTTATCCCATCCAAAGCTCTACAAAGTCTCCAGGCTTCAGGAACTAGCGCAGAACTTTGGATTCTGAGAAACAAAAAGTCTGTTTTCTCAACATCAGTCATAAATCCTGGAGCCCCCGCGCTAAGTGTAGGTGAGAAACCTAGGAGACACCTACACCCTGTGCACAGTTCTGCCAGCTGGTGCTTCACACCAGCAACACACCAACCCTGTACTACACTTTGGCATGAACAACCCGCAATCCCATCCATATGAGGTCCAGACCTAGTCGCGTAGCATGCCTTCATATGACCCCATGCTTGTAATATTCTTTGGATGCAATTTGAGCAAAATTACATTACAATCTGGGAACGTTCACTGTAAATGTCATCAGCCGTTCATCACTGCCTAAAGACTTTTATATATATATATGGAGTTTAAGATCATTGACCTTCCAACAGCCTGCCAACCTTATTAAGTGAAAAATGACAAATCAGGAACAGATTTCACTTATAAGTATTAAAGGGGAGCTAAATGCCGCTTTCTTCATTTTGGATGAACCCAATCATAAAAGGTTAAGGCCACCTACAGACATAAGACAACACTCAACAGATTTGGGAACAATTTGACATGCCAAATATTTTATGTTTTAAATTCCATTGCAGGTTTCACTTAATAAGGAACCAATCGGGGGTATTTACTAAAACTGGAGACTACAGAATCTGGTGCAGCTCTGCATAGAAACCAATCAGCCTACACATAATTGGCAGGAGCCAAGGTTTTCCAGCAGAACATTGCCCAAAAGCATTACACTGCCTCCATCGGCTCGCCTTTTTCCCCATAGTGCAACCTGGTGCCAATTCTTCTCCAGGTAAGTGACGCACACGCACCCGGCCATCCCCATGATGAACAATAAAATGTGATTCATCAGACCAGGCCACCTTCTACCATTGCTCCGTGGTCCAGTTCTGATGCTCATGTGCCCATTGTAGGCGCTTTTGGCTGTGGACATTAGCATGGCTCAGCAATGGGCACCCTGACCGGTCTGCGGCTAAGCAGCCCCATACACAATATACTGCGATGCTCTGTGTGTTCTGACACCTTTCTGTCAGAACTAGAATAATTTTTTGAGCAATTTAAGCTCCAGTAGCTCTTCTATTGGATCGGACTACACAGGCCAGCCTCCCCCCCCCCACCTCCATCAATAAACCTTCCCTCCCCACCTCTATCAATGAGTCTTCCCTCCCCACCTCCATCAAAGAGCCTCCCCTCCCCACCTCCGTCAATGAGCCTTCCCTCCCCACCTCAATCAATGAGCTTTCCCTCCCCACCTCCATCAATGAGCCTTCCCTCCCCACCTGCATCAATGAGCCCCCCCACCTCCATCAATGAGCCTTCCCCCCACCTCCATCAATGAGCCTTCCCCGTGCCTCCATCAATGAGCCCCCCCCACCTCCATCAATGAGCCTTTCCCCCCACCTCCATCAATGAGCCTCCCCCCCACCTCCATCAATGAGCCTCCCCCCCACCTCCATCAATGAGCCTTCCCTTCCCAACTCCATCAATGAGCCCCCCCACCTCCATCAATGAGCCCCCCACCTCCATCAATGAGCCTTTCCCCCCACCTCCATCAATGAGCCTCCCCCCACCTCCATCAATGAGCCTCCCCCCCACCTCCATCAATGAGCCTTCCCTTCCCAACTCCATCAATGAGCCTTCCCCCCTATCTCCATTAGTGAGCTTTCACTCCCCATCTCCATCAATGAGCCTTCCTTCCCCACCTCCATCATCAATGAGCCTTCCCTCCCCCACCTCCATCAATGAGCCCCACCACTGTTTTGGGGCATACAGTTAGTCAGGAACTTATCTGAATTCAGTCAGTAACTTGAAGGATCAGATGTTTTGTTTGCTTTATGCTGTAGGCCTGCTGTACAAAGCCCTCCTGCCATGAGAACTGTGTTTACTTGCTGCTTTGCTGAATAAAAGTGCTGGACAAAATGGTATGTCCAATGCATGGTTTCCTGCCGCCAATGCGCCTGCCCCCCTTACACTAGATACATAAATATATAATCTTCATATTAAATCATTTTCTTGGATTGCACTGAAGCCAGGAATAGAATTCACAGATGAACAATCTCGATAACTACAGAGCAACAAAATTAGGAGCTAGCTCAATTTCATTTCAAGAGTCCAGAGTAGAGCTGTTCCTGTCCCAAATTTGGAATGGATATTACTGCAGAGTTGTTGCTTTTAACACTATGGTGTAAACTAGCTGTGTATGCATTTTTATGCCTAGGCATATGCACAATCACCACAAATGATTGCCTTATTTTTTATTTATTTTTTGCAATGTGAATATCTCCTGTGATCATCAGCTCCATCAAGTGGCCCTTATTTGGTATTTTGTTTCTTTCATTGGGGTATTTCAGGAAAATGCCTTATTATGGCCACTAGATGGAGCTGATAACCATAGGAGATAATCAAATCACAAAAAATATGGTGAATATTTGTGGTGTGTAAGACATCGTGACTTGGATCCCACTTCCAAGCCCCTACTCACAGTGTCTCCAGATACTTGGATACCTCCTGTCCAATATCTGGTAGACACTGTACCCCGAATCTCCAGGCCAGATCCTCAGTGCACCCCCTTGACTTGGCTCAAAAACTGCTTCCAGGTACAATAGGCCAACCCAGCTCCTCCTGAGCTGGGACCTCGATGAGCTCTCTACAATGGGCCCCCAGCTCCCACTGAGCTGGGACCTCGATGAGCTCTCTACAATGGGCCCCCAGCTCCCACTGAGCTGGGACCTCGATGAGCTCTCTACAATGGGCCCCCAGCTCCCACTGAGCTGGAACGACAGGCTCCTCAGCTCCCACTGAGCTGGGACCTTGATGAGCTCTCTACAATGGGCCCCCAGCTCCCACTGAGCTGGGACCTTGATGAGCTCTCTACAATGGGCCCCCAGCTCCCACTGAGCTGGAACGACAGGCTCCTCAGCTCCCACTGAGCTGGGACCTCGATGAGCTCTCTACAATGGGCCCCCAGCTCCCACTGAGCTGGAACGACAGGCTCCTCAGCTCCCACTGAGCCTGGACCTTGATAAGCTTTCTGCAGGTTTCAGCTGACCTGCCCACAGGGGCAGCAGCTCTTCAGGCTGGGATCTCCTCCTCCAGGACAAGAACCCTATTGCTCCAGGCCTCAGACTATTTATCTCCTTCTCAGCTACCTACTGGCCACTCTCTCTCCCAGGGATTGGCTGAGACTGCAAAAATATTCAGACCCAGGGACTAGGGTAACCACATTTCCAAACTGCCATTCAGGGACACCCTTCTCCTTCACAAAAAATTGCCCATTTTAAAGGCTTATATGCAAGTAATTGGCCATAATAGGGGTATGGGGGTCTGGGTACTGCCTTGGGGGACATGTATCAATGCAAACAATGTTTTTAAAAATGATTATAATTATGCTTCAAGTGCAACAAAAAAAATGAACAATTCCTCTAAATATAGTGCCTGGAGGGTCCCCTTAGTCTGCCTGTAAAGTGGTGCATGTGTAGCACGTATAGAACATGCTGCAGCAAAAAATTAATTTCTAAAGAAAAAAAAAAAACGAGTCAAATCACACTTAAATTGACTCACAGTTGCAATTGCTGGCACCCGGCTATTGAAAAAAAAAAAGCAAAAAAAACGTAGTTGCCCCCCCAGTCCATACCAGACCCCTCGGTCTCTACCCCCCCCCCACCCCAAAGCACCTTGTCCCCATCTTACCCTGGCTGGTGGTTGTGGTGGCATGCAGGCAGAGGGGTTATCAGAATCTGGAAGCCCCCAAAGGACCTAAAGGGTCTGGAATGGACTAGGGGAGGGGGACCCAACGCCGTTTTTTTCTTTTACTTTTTTTTTTATTGGCAGTTTTTTTTTTATTTATTCAGCTGTCAGCGGGGAAGCCCATTGACAGCTGATGACTCATCAGTTAACAACCAGCTTTTTACTGCGCCCTTGTTGGGCGCAGTGCATTGTAGGGCATTTGGCGGGCCAACACCCTGGGCTGGGAAACAGACATCGTCGGCTCATCGGGTGGCTGTGTCAGTTTCATTCCGGGACACTGTATTGTCCTGGAATGAAGGTGCCCGGGACACGGGACAGACCTGCAAAATGCGGGACTGTCCCAGGCAATCCGGGACACGTGGTCACCCTACCAGGGACTGTCTCATCCAACCCACTAAATTCTAGATCCTACTAAAAGGCAGAGAGAAGCCTGCAGCCTGTGAGATCCAGAGCAGACAAAAATAATCACACACCGCTCCACTGTTTACAGAGGAGGCAAAATGACTACATTTACAGCAACTTATTCTAGCAACCTATTGTAGGAGGGTGCTACATGGATGTAGCACCCTGGTCTTAGTCAGGGTTGCTGACAAATTTAGTTTGCTAGGTGGTAACCAGCCTGGCTGATTGTTAGGGAGATCCACTGACCTTTTCCTATATATGGGTTTGATGCACTTCTCTCTACTGTCACTAGGTGACATTGTTACCTGTGGCATTCGATGGACAAGGGCATAGTAAATCCCGACTGGAAGTGGTTGTTTCAGCCAATTGGCAGGGGTTTCTTTGCCCCTGGCCTGCTGGGAGAGCCTATTTATTTGGGAGGAGTCGGGTGATCTTGGTTCTGTGCCACCTGGATGGCTGTCTGAGGCCTATCCAAGTTGGAAGCAAGCGACGCGGGGCTGGGGGTTCAAGCTTGGAGCCCAAACAAGTTGCAGGGGGTTCTGCCAGACGGAGAACCAAGAAGTGTCCACAGGTGAAGGAAAGCAGTTGCTATCAGAAACGATGACTCCTGTCGCCAGAGGCAAACGAGAACCAGAGTCAGAGGTAAAGGGGACACAGTCGCCAGCAAGGGACCATCTCTCCTGCCATCAGAGGCCGGGTTCTGTGGAGAATAAAGAAGTACCAGAGCAGCCTTTTTCACTAGCCGGGACGATGAAGAAGTTGGGAAAGCTTCAGCAGAGCCAAGCTACCCCCCTTGTTTTCTTGTAAGTGGCCCAGATAGAAACACCCCCCCCCCTTTTTTTCTTAATTTTTTTTATTTCTCCATTTTTTTCTTCATTTTTTTTTCTTGTAAGGGGCCCGGAGGTCCCCAGGGGCCCGGATGACAACCCCCCTTTTAACTTAGATTTTTTAAATATTTGTTTTTTCTTGTAAGGGGCCTGGATGGCACCCCCCCCCCTTTTTTTTTCTTAATTTCTTTTCTTATAGGCCCGGATGGCAACCCCCCCTGTTCTCAATTGACGGCGGTAGCACCCCCCCCCCCCCATTCTCTGCTCCAGGGGGCCATGCCTGAAGCTGTGTAACGGGCCCCAAAATTCCTGATGGCAGTCCTGCCCAGCGGAACAGTGTGGGTAATGCTTGCAGAGGATTTAGCAGGTTAGCTGAAGAGCCAAGTCAGGGACCCAGAGGAACAGTGTGGGTGACACTTGGAAGCCACAGCGGGTTAGTCGTGGAGGAGCTCAGGGGATCCAGTGGCGGCTGGGATCTGAAGAGTCTAGTGAGAGACTGGGAGCTCTGTGAGCGGATCTACAACGGGATACTGTGAGTTGTGATCTGCATTGAAGTTGATGAAGTTACAAGTTCAGTTGCTATAGGAGACAGCGGCCTACAGATACAGTTTGCTGCAATTCAGCTCAAAGACCCATGAACTGTATAGCTGTTCTTCTATTCCTATTTTTGTCTCGGAGTCTGCCAAGCATTTTTGGATCTGCCTAAGGGTGTTCGGGCCCTAACCCTCTCTCCCCAGTTCTGTTAAGGGACAATAAATCTCTGTTTGCATTCTCAAAGTGTCTGGCGCCCAATGTACTCTAACTACATCACGCCCACTATGCCTAGTAACCCACACTGTGAAGATGGATGTCAGCTCCTCCTGACTCTGGAGGTCACCTCACCACTAGGCCTTTGGGCAGGGCCGCCATCAGGGGGGTACAGGCAGTACACCTGTAAGGGGCCCGGTGGTCCCCAGGGGCCCAGGTGACAACTCCCCCTTTTTTTTTTGTAAGGGGCCCGGAGGTCCCCAGGGCCCCGGATGGCAATCCCCCTTTTTTTATTTTTTTTATAAAAAAATAAATAAAAAATGTAAATTATTTTTACATTTTTTTTTTATTTTATTTCTTTATTTTTTATTCTTTTTTTCTTTCTTTCTTTCTTTATTTTTTTGTAAGAGGCCCAGAGGTCCCCAAGGGCCTAGATGGCAACCCCCCCAACCTCAATAATTTGCGGCGGCAGCATCCCCCCGCTCCTTAATTAGTGGCACCCCCCGCCTCTCAATTTGCAGCGGCAGCACCCCCCCCCCCCGGTCTCCTCTCAGCGGGCCCATGCCTGAAGCTGTGTAAGGGGCCCCAAAATTCCTGATGGTGGCCCTGCCTTTGGGGCTCGGGGACGTCACTACATGAATATAGTATGAATGGTACTAGGCAACTAAAAGTGGTTGTAAACCCTCAGGTAGAACTTTCACCTACAGGTAAGCCTACATTAAGGCTTACCTGTTGGTGCTTGCAAGATCTCCTTAACCTACACGGTTTAGGAGATATTTGCAAAAAAGACTGTAACGATGTCTACAGCGCATGCTCACTGAGCGTGCCGTTTTATGAATGGGGACATGCCGTACGTGGCGGCTCCCGCGCGCATGCTCGGGAGTGACGTCACGCGCCGTCACGCGACTCCGGCCAGTCACAGAGCCGGAGTTCGCGGACCCCGAAAGAAGAGGGCTGATATTATTATTTTATTCTCAACTTTTTTTTTTTTCCATCATTTATCCATTTTTACTTTTATAACGTTTGTGGATACTGATTCTCGGGCTGCATGTCTTATGTTTTCACCGGCTCAGTGCTTCTCTGCTCTCAACGATGCTCATCTTTGTTCCTGTTTATGTGACACAATTTCCTTTTTTCGTGTATCTTTGTTATAGGTATTGTGTGCTCTCCGTGAAGGAATGCCCTTGAAGAAGAGATCTCATCCTGAAACGCGTCGGACCCTACCTTCAATTTGGAGACAGCAATCACACCAAATCACATGTATTGTGTTTTGTAAACAGGACTTTGGTTTTTTTACTCTAGAGTCAATCGGATATTTCATACACTTTTGACTTTTTAATATGTTTATAATAAATTAATGATTTCTACATTTCTTTGTGTTCCAATTGGTTGCCTTAAAAGTCCCAACCCCTTTAGGGGGACCCCTTTCGATATTTGTTCATTCAAACACGGGATGTTGCATGGGTGTCCGCTGAACTTTTTTCAGGGGGGGGGGCAATACATTGCAATAGAAAAAGATGTACACAGTGGTGTTGTGGCACAGGCACTGCTGTTACCTGTAGTTCTTCAGCGATAGGGCAGGCCCTGGCAGCGTATTCAGTCTCTTGTCTCGGCCACTGCACGCCACGCACCTGTGGGAGGAGCCAGCGCCGCGCCGGCTGGATTGGCATAGACACATTTATACAGGCAGAGGCAGGCTGAGGCAGCAGCCAATCACGGAACAGCTGGGTCAGGGTCACGGTGATGTAAAGCAGAGGCGGAGCCAATCCAATGCTCGGGCCGGGGGTGAGGAGGGAGGGATGGATAGTCGGAAAAGACTGAGAGCAGCCCCAGCCCCCAGGCCAGCAGCAGTCTGCAGACTTAGAAAAAAAAGTCAATGGCTGCTGCGGAGGCCATTGCAAGTGTGTGTCTTCACTCTGACTTCCAGGGGGGGGGGCAATTGACCCCCCTTGCCTTATGGAACGGAGGCCCATGGGATGTTGGCAACACCCTCGTCGCCCTTTGGTGGAACAATTTCCTCTTAGTTACACACCATATCAAAGAAGGGCTCCAGAGATCAGAAACTAGCAGGATCAACAGTTATTGATTAAACGTTGACTTACACCATAATACAAATTCTTGTATAACCTCATTTTTTATCAAATAATCAGTTTAACTTGCCCGGGTGGCAGTTTCAATTTAAAATGTAAAAAAACCCATAAAGTGTAATGGGATGAAGGTGGCCAACGTTTGCAAAGGCCCCGATCTCATCCTTGTTCAGGCTCCTCGTATTATAAAGGAAGGAAGCGGTTTAATCAAAAAGCAGAGATGTGGAGACATCACTCGGAGACAAGGGATTCCAGGCGGTGCAGGTTCCAGATTGATGGAGCGTCATAAAATGATTTCCCCAACCTTGACCTCAGTGTCATCTAATGTGGCGCAAATGCTCCACGTCCAGCAATATCCCGAGTGATTACCAGACTGTAACAGGGAAAGCAGGAGCCGGTCTCCTCTCTCTTTTAACCCTGCTAAAATCGTTATTGGTACAATCTGCAGGCCTCCAGACAGGGCCGCCATCAGGGGGGTACAGGCAGTACACTTGTAAGGGGCCCGGAGGTCCCAAGGGGCCCGGAGGGCAACCCCCGTTTTTTTTTCTTTTATGTAAGGGGCCCAGAGGTCCCCAGGGCCCCGGATGGCAACCCCCCTTTTTTATTTATTTTTTATAAAAATATATATATATTTTTTTTAATTTATTTTATTTTATTTATTTTTTTGTAAGGGGCCCAGAGGTACCCAGAGGTTCGGATGTCCCCAGGGCCCCGGATGGCAACCCCCCTTTTTTTTTTTTCTTTTTTTTTTATTAAAAAAAAAATTAAATTAATTTTGTATTTAATTTTATTTTTTGTAAGGGGCCCAGAGGTCCCCAAGGGCCTAGATGGCAACCCCCAACCTCAATAATTTGCGGCGGCAGCACCCCCCGCTCCTCAATTCGTGGGACCCCCCCCGCCTCTCAATTTGCAGCGGCAGCACCCCCACCGGTCTCCTCTCAGGGGGCCCATGCCTGAAGCTGTGTAAGGGGCCCCAAAATTCCTGATGGCGGCCCTGCCTTTAGGGGTCGGGGAAGTCGCTACATGAATATAGTATGAACAGTATTAGGCAACTAAAAGTGGTTGTAATCCCTCAGGTAGAACTTTCACCTACAGGTAGGCCTAGATTAAGGCTTTTTTTTTTATACATTTTTCAATTTTTTCTTTTTGTAAGGGGCCCAGAGGTTCCCAGGGCCCCGGATGGCAACCCCCCTTTTTTATTTATTCTTCATAAAAAAAATATATATTTTTTTGTAAGGGGCTCAGAGGTCCCCAGAGGCCTGGAGGTCCCCAGGGCCCCAGATGGCAACCCCCCTTTTTTATTTATTTTTTTATATAAAAAAAATTATTTTGTTTTAATTTTTTTTTTATTTATTTAATTTTATTTATTTTTTTGTAAAGGGCCCAGAGGTACCCAGAGGCCCGGAGGTCCCCAGGGCCCCGGATGGCAACCCCCCCTTTTTTTTTTTTTTTTTTTCCTATTTTTTCTTTATTTCTTTTTTGTAAGGGGCCCAGTGGTCCCCAGGGCCCCGGATGGCAACCCCCCATTTTTTTTTTATATAATTTTTTTTCTATTTTTTCTTTATTTCTTTTTTGTAAGGGGCCCAGAGGTCCCCAGGGCCCCGGATGGCAACCCCCCCCCCCCTTTTTTTTTTTTGTTCTTTTGTTGTTTTTGTTCGTCAGCACCCAAAGCCCCCCCCGACCTCAACAATTTGCGGCAGTAGCACCTCCTGCTTCTTACTCCAGGGGGCCCATCCCTGAAGCTGTGTAAGGGGCCCCTAAATTCCTGATGGCGGCCCTGCCTCCAGACCCAGAGCATAGTGGCTGGACTGACTGGGATTCTACCACCAAGTAAATAAAAAAGTCTTCCCCGGTCTGATTTTTCTTGTTATACACCATATGGCGAAATAATGTGAACCCCCCGACAAAGGATTGCTTTCAGGTGTCTCCAGGGAAGAATCCTGTTAATACCACATCATGCAAGGACATTGTAGACCAATCATTCTCAACCAGGGTCCTGTGGAACCCCGGGGTTTCTGCAGAGGTGTCCAGGGGTTTCTTGAGCTGTGACTGTGATTGGCCTCCCGTTTGATGGTGCCGGCATAGCGCTGGGGCTGATCATTGCCCATTGGCAGAGCCGGAGGCACCAGTCTATCTACCTGTAAGAGTGGCATTCTGCCCAACATTGTAAGGGTTGTATTCTTCCCACCGGCCACCAATATGAAGCACTTTTCACCATGATCTCCTATGAAGTGGTTTTAGCAGGAAAACTGAGACAGGAAAACACATTTTTGGGTTCCTCTTGGGTAAGAACTTTGAGAGAGGGCGTTGTACTCTTCCAACTTAAACCATAACCAACCTTCCAACCATAACAGTTTGGTGAAGACCCTCTTCTGTTCCACCATGACTGTGTCCCGTGTACAAAGCCACAAGCCAGATCCATAAAGACATGGAGTGACCAGTTTTTTGTGGAGGAACTCGAGTGTCCTGCACAGAGTCCTGACCTCAACTCTACTGAACACCTTTGGGATGATCTGGAATGACCCAGGTCTTCTCAACCAACATCTGGCTTGACCACCTTGATATATCTCATGTTCTGCACAGAGTCCTGACCTCATCCTACTGAACACCTTTGGGATGAATTGGAATGAGCCAGGTCTTCTCAACCAACATCTGGTTTGACCACCTTGATATATCTCGTGTTCTCAATATTCTACAGACACCCACTAAAGCCTTCTGGGAGTCCTTCCCTGAACAGTGGGGTTTGTACAGCCACAAGACAACTCCATATTAATGCCCACGGAAGGGGGAGGGGTCTTTATAGGACTTGATTCTCATCTCTGCAGGTTGCTTTCCAGTGTTTCCGCAGTTGAACATGAGATTTTTACAGTGATTCGCGTTTTCTATATTTTTTGGCAAATTTGTTGTCGGGCAGATTTAAAAAAATGCAAAATCACAGTAAAGATGCTGCAGATTTGTTGGCTGCACATCCATGATACTAATCTTCCATTCCACCACATCCCAAAGGTGCTCTATTGGATGAGATGTGGTGAGGTGTGGAGGCCATTGGAGGACAGTGACCTCATTGTCCAGTGGTGAGATGATTGGAGCTTTGTGACATGGTGCATTATCCTGCTGGGAGGAGCCATCAGAAGATGGGGACACTGTAGTCATAAAGGGAGGGACATGGTCACCAACAATACTCAGGTAGGCCGTGGTGTATAAACCATGGGGGGGCCCAAAGTGTGCCCATCCCCCCCACCATTACACCCCCACCACCAGCCTGAACCGGTGATACCCCATCCCCCACACCATTACACCCCCACCACCAGCCTGAACCGGTGATATCCCATCCCCCACACCATTACACCCCCACCACCAGCCTGAACCGGTGATACCCCATCCCCCCCACCATTACACCCCCACCACCAGCCTGAACCGGTGATACCACATCCCCCACACCATTACACCCCCACCACCAGCCTGAACCGGTGATACCCCATCCCCCCACACCATTACACCCCCACCACCAGCCTGAACCGGTGATACCCCATCCCCCCACACCATTACACCCCCACCACCAGCCTGAACCGGTGATACCCCATCCCCCACACCATTACACCCCCACCACCAGCCTGAACCGGTGATACCCCATCCCCCACACCATTACACCCCCACCACCAGCCTGAACCGGTGATATCCCATCCCCCCACACCATTACACCCTCACCACCAGCCTGAACCGGTGATATCCCATCCCCCACACCATTACACCCCCACCACCAGCCTGAACCGGTGATATCCCATCCCCCACACCATTACACCCCCACCACCAGCCTGAACCGGTGATACCACATCCCCCACACCATTACACCCCCACCACCAGCCTGAACCGGTGATACCCCATCCCCCACACCATTACACCCCCACCACCAGCCTGAACCGGTGATACCCCATCCCCCCACACCATTACACCCCCACCACCAGCCTAAACCGGTGATACCCCATCCCCCCACACCATTACACCCCCACCACCAGCCTGAACCGGTGATACCCCATCCCCCCCACCATTACACCCCCACCACCAGCCTGAACCGGTGATACCCCATCCCCCACACCATTACACCCCCACCACCAGCCTGAACCGGTGATACCCCATCCCCCACACCATTACACCCCCACCACCAGCCTGAACCGGTGATACCCCATCCCCCCACCATTACACCCCCACCACCAGCCTGAACCGGTGATACCCCATCCCCCACACCATTACACCCCCACCACCAGCCTGAACCGGTGATACCCCATCCCCCACACCATTACACCCCCACCACCAGCCTGAACCGGTGATACCCCATCCCCCACACCATTACACCCCCACCACCAGCCTGAACCGGTGATACCCCATCCCCCACACCATTACACCCCCCACCACCAGCCTGAACCGGTGATACCCCATCCCCCCCACCATTACACCCCCACCACCAGCCTGAACCTGTGAGACCCCATCCCCCACACCATTACACCCCCACCACCAGCCTGAACCGGTGATACCCCATCCCCCACACCATTACACCCCCACCACCAGCCTGAACCGGTGATACCCCATCCCCCCCCACACCATTACACCCCCACCACCAGCCTGAACCGGTGATACCCCATCCCCCACACCATTACACCCCCACCACCAGCCTGAACCGGTGATACCCCATCCCCCACACCATTACACCCCCACCACCAGCCTGAACCGGTGATACCCCATCCCCCACACCATTACACCCCCACCACCAGCCTGAACCGGTGATACCCCATCCCCCCACCATTACACCCCCACCACCAGCCTGAACCGGTGATACCCCATCCCCCACACCATTACACCCCCACCACCAGCCTGATCCGGTGATACCCCATCCCCCACACCATTACACCCCCACCACCAGCCTGAACCAGTGATACCCCATCCCCCACACCATTACACCCCCACCACCAGCCTGATCCGGTGATACCCCATCCCCCCCACCATTACACCCCCACCACCAGCCTGAACCTGTGATACTCCATCCCCCACACCATTACACCCCCACCACCAGCCTGAACCGGTGATACCCCATCCCCCACACCATTACACCCCCACCACCAGCCTGACCCGGTGATACCCCATCCCCCACACCATTACACCCCCACCCCCAGCCCCAGCCTGAACCGGTGATACCCCATCCCCCACACCATTACACCCCCACCACCAGCCTGAACCAGTGATACCCCATCCCCCACACCATTACACCCCCCACCACCAGCCTGAACCGGTGATATCCCATCCCCCACACCATTACACCCCCCACCACCAGCCTGAACCAGTGATACCCCATCCCCCACACCATTACACCCCCCACCACCAGCCTGAACCGGTGATACCCCATCCCCCACACCATTACACCCCCACCACCAGCCTGAACCGGTGATACCCCATCCCCCACACCATTACACCCCCACCACCAGCCTGAACCGGTGATACCCCATCCCCCACACCATTCCACCACCACCACCAGCCTGAACCGGTGATAGAAGGCCGGATGGATCCATGCGCCAAATTCTGACCCCTCCATCTGAATGTCGCAGCTGAAATCCGGACTCATCAGACCCGGCAACGTTTTTCCAATCATCTGAATAACGGCAGCTGATTGGCTGTGGAAGTGTCTATCAGAGCCGGCAGCTCTGATAGGCTTTCCGATTACAGCCTGAGGGCTCTAATCGGCTTCCGAATAGCTAATTAAGAGGCGCACGGGGGGGTGCATTCCTTTGTTTGGACTGACACGCATCTCAGCCAATCAGGTTCACCAGGTCTGATTACCGGTAACCTGATTGGCTGAAGCGACATTGAGGACGGAAGAAGACATGAGGGAGCGTGGAGGAGGACGGCGCTGACCGGAGGAAGGTAAGTGCAGGGCTGGGGGGGAAACTGGCTGCATTTGGGGGGAAACTGGCTGTATTTGGAGGGAAACAGGCTGCATTTGGGGACAAACTGGCTGCATTTGGGGGGAAACTGCCTGCACTTGGGTGGAAACTGCCTGCATTTGGGGGGGAAACTGGCTGCATTGGGGGGGAAACTGCCTGCATTTGGGGGGAAACTGGATTCATTTAGGGACAAACTGCCTGCATTTGGGGGGACAAACTGGCTGCATTTGGGGGGGAAACTGGCTGTATTTGGGGGGGAAACTGGCTGTATTTGGGGGGGAAACTGCCTGTATTTGGGCGTTTAATGGGCACAGTGGCGGCAATTGATGTTTTTATTTTTCAGTTTGTTTGCGCCCCCCCAAAAATTTTTAGCACCAGCCGCCACTGCTGCAAGTTAGTGTGAAACAGAACAGTTGTCCTTATTGGTTACATCAGTGGTTGTCCACCTTAGGAGCTAAAGGGGGTCCCTCAAATGTGGCCAATACCTAATAAAGTGGCCAGTTTGGGTATATTTGTCAATGAAATCTCTCTTTCCTAGTCATCATCCATACAGCTCATGACCATAAATGAGACGAGGGATGGCGACTAACCAAAGGAACCTCGCCACCGCTGAACAC
The DNA here is from genome assembly GCA_029206835.1 of Rana muscosa. NCBI lineage: Eukaryota > Metazoa > Chordata > Amphibia > Anura > Ranidae > Rana > Rana muscosa. The sequence continues at coordinate 288,202,003 of CM055120.1, forward strand.
TACAAAACCGCCACAGCCCCATCGAAACTGCAATAAAATGCAGCAGCTGGAACTTTTCTTTGCTTTTATTTATTTATTTATTTTTTGTAAGGCCTCGTACACACGACCGATTTTCTCGGCAAGAACCAGCAAGAAACTTGCTGGCAGAGAGGTCTTGCCGAGTAAATCGGTCGTGTGTACGCTGCTATCGGGTTTCTCGTCGAGAAAACCGACAAGTAATCTCGACGAGAAAATAGAGAACCTGCTCTCTATTTTCTCGTCGAGATTCTCCTCGGCATGTTTCTCGACGAGAAAAGTGAGTGTGTGTACACTTACCTGTCCTCCCGGAAGCCCGCGCATGTTCGAAATGAATTTGATGCATGCGCGGTAGCTTCCTAGGCATACGTAGGGTATACCAAGATGGCGGCGACGGCATCGAATGTGACGAGCGCATGCTCGTCGTAGTCGATGACGTCACCGCGTACGCTCCATTTAAAGAACCGCGGGTTCTTTGAAACGAGCGTATGTACACTCGGCCGGGACAAGTTTCTTGTCCAAGGATCTCGTCGAAAAAAACGACATGTTTTTTTCAACGAGAATCTCGGCCGTGTGTACGAGGCCTAAGTCTTTTAGATAAAACGAGACTGAACTCCAAAGCCTCAGTTTATTTGGCTTGGCAAGGTGACAATTGCAGAAAGAAGACCGCGGCGAACGCACATTAAGTGCGCACAAAAGAATAACCGCGCCGTGCCGCGCTAGTATCCACGGCTGGCGGTGAAATGATAGTTCTCGAAAATAAAGGAAAACATTCATCCTGCAAAACAAAAAACTAAATATATTGGGGGAAAAAAAAAAAGTACCGACACGGGCGGAGGGACTGAGGTCTCTGAAAAAGGAACTCGCTGGGCGCGATCCCGCCGGAATCGGGGATTATAATTATGTACAAATTAATGACAAAAGACGGTTGATGAAGAGAATCAGCTGATCGCCGCAGGGGGGGAGGACTGTGCCCGCCTGCTACCAGCGCTCAAGACATACCCTCAAACAACCTCAGATCTGCGGCTCTTAATGTAACGAAAATAAAATAAAAAAATAAAAAAAGTATAAAAAAATAAAAATACAGCTTCAGTAATAACAACGAGGCTGGATGAAGTGAGTCACACAGATTTGTTTTTCTGCTGTGTGAATTTGTATCGATGTATCCATAAAAATACAAACTGCGAACGGCGTTCGGCTAGACGGCGTAAGGAGGAGGGGGAGGGGGATGGGCCCTTCGGAGGAACAGGGCAGCCAATCATCTTTTTAAGTTCACAGAAGCCAGATCGGGGGTGGGGGGGGGGGAAGGTGTTTTAAGTGGTTACTATGGGCCAGTGTTGATTTAGTCTACTAAAAACGACTAAAAATTTTTAGTCGACTAAATGAATACTATTTTAGTCGACTAAAATACGACTAAAACTAAAACGATTGAGATGACTAAAATACGACTAAAACTAAAATGCCATTTTCGTCAAAAGACTAATGCCCTGTACACGCGATCGTTTTTTCCGATGAAAAAAGTCCGACGGACTTTTTTCATCGGAAAAACCGATCGCGTGTGGGCCCCACACATCGGTGTAAAAAAAAAATTAGAACATGTTTTACATTTTTCCAATGGAAAAAAAAAACCCGATAGGAAATTCCGATCGTCTGTGTGGAACTCCATCGGAGAAAAAACCCACGCATGCTCAGAATCAAGTCGACGCATGCTCGGAAGCATTGAACTTCATTTTTCTCGGCTCGTCGGAGTGTTTTACGTCACCGCGTTTTTGGACGGTCGGAATTTTGTCCGATGGTGCGTAGGGCAAGACTGATGGAAGTCAGCTTCATCGGAATTCCGACAGAAAATTCCTTTCGGATTTTATTCCGTCGGAAATCGCGATCGTGTGTGCGCGGCATAAGACCAAAACTAAATTGAAACTTAACTTTAAAATGAACAAACTGGTCCGTAGCGCATGTTTCAGACCTCAATACTATAAATAATAACAAAAGATTCTTCACTCCAGCCGTATATATAAAGGAGTTTGGAAATTGTAGAGAAATGTTAAGGCCCCTTTCACACTGAGGCGCTTTGCAGGCGCTATTGCGCTAAAAATAGCGCCTGCAATGCGCCCCAAAAAAGCCGCTCAATTGTATCCAGTGTGAAAGCCCCCGAGGGCTTTCACACTGGAGCGTTGCGCTTGCAGGAGGGTCAAAAAACTCCTGCAAGCCGCATCTTTGAGGTGCAATAGGAGCGGTAAAAATACTGCTCCTATAGCGCCCCTGGCCATTGAAATCAATGGGGTAGCGCCTCCAAAACGCCACAAAGCGGCGTTATTGCGGGCGTTTTTAACCCTTTTCCCGCCGCTAGCGGGGGTTAAAATCCCCCTGCAAATCGCAGCAAAAAATACGGTATAGAAAATAGAGCCGCTATACCGCCAGCGCATCCAGCGCTTCAGTGTGAAAGTAGCCTAACTAATGCATTACAGTTTAATTGCACCCATTAGAATTTAGACGGCTAAAATGAGTTTTAGTCGACCAAAATCTACTGGAGATTTAGTCGACTAAATACAACGAAAACAATTGCAGAAGACTAAAATGGGACTAAAACTAAAATGCCATTTTAGTCCTAAGACTTATGCCGCGTACACACGACCATTTTTCTCGACGTGATTCTTCTCAAGCCGGCCTTGCCTACACACGAAAAAAAAAAAACGCTCAAGCAAAGCGCGGTGACGTACAACACGTAGGACGGCACTATAAAAGGGGAAGTTCCGTTCGGATGGCGCCACCCTTCATGTTAGTAAAAGTTTGGTGAGAGACGATTCGCGCTTTTCAGCCTCGTGCTTTTCAGTCCGTTACAGCGTGACGAATGTGATATCTCCATTCTGAACGCTAGTTTTACCAGAACGAGCGCTCCCGTCTCATCACTTGCTTCTGAGCATGCGCGTTTTTTTTTTACGTTGTTAAAGCGTACACACGGCCGTTTTTCATGACAAGAAAAACTACGAGAAAAATTAGAGCATGTTCCAAATTTTTAATGACCATTTTTCACGTCGTGAAAAATGCTCTGGTGCCCACACACGACCGTTTTTAACCACTTGCTTACTGGGCACTTAAACCCCCTTCCTGCCCAGGCCAATTTTCAGCTTTCAGCGCTGTCACGCTTTGAATGACAATTGCGCGGTCGTGCGACATGCCTCCCAAACAGAATTGATGTCCTTTTTTCCCCACAAATAGAGCTTTCTTTTGGTGGTATTTGATCATCTCTGCGGTTTTTATTTTTTGCGCCATAAACAAAAATAGAGCGACAATTTTGAAAAAAAAACCACAATATTTTTTACTTTTTGCTATAATAAATATCCCAATTTATTTATTTTTTTATATTTTTTTCCCTCAGTTTAGGCCGATACGTATTCTTCTACATATTTTTGGTCAAAAAAAATCGCAATAAGCGTTTATTGATTGGTTTGCGCAAAAGTTATAGCGTCTACAAAATAGGGGACAGTTTTTTGGCATTTTTATTAATATTTTTTTTTTTACTAGTAATGGCGGCGATCAGCGAATTTTTATTGTGACTGCGACATTATGGCGGACACATCGGACACTTTTGACACCATTTCGAGACCATTGTCATTTTCACAGCGATCAGTGCTATAAAAATGCACTGGTTACTGTAAAAATGACACTGGCAGGGAAGGGGTTAACACTAGGGGGCGAGGAAGGGGTTAAATGTGTTCCCTAGGGAGTGATTACTACTGTGGGGGGAGGGGACTGACTAGGGAGGTGACCGATGGTTGTCCCTATGTACAAGGGACACAGCATCGGTCTCCTCTCTCCCTGACAGGACGTGGATCTCTGTGTTTACACACAGATCCATGTCCTTGTCTGTGTACCGGCCGATCGCATGTACCTGGCGGACATCACGGCCGCCAGGCACGCGCATCGGCATGTCAGTGAAGCGCCGGCGGCGCTCGCGCGCCCCCCAGTGGCCAGATTGACGTCCTCCCGGATATCTAGAGCCACCTTGAGGCCGTCATTCATCTATGGCCCGGGCTCCATCTAGTTAATGACCAAATAAAAAAAATTGCATTTTTCTTCTTTTTTTTTTACTAGTAATGGCGGCGATCAGCGATTTTTATCATGACTGCGACATTATGGCGGACACATCGCACACTTTTGACACATTTTTGGGACCATTGTAATTTTTACAGCGATCAGTGCTATAAATATGCACTGATTACTGTGAAAATTACACTGGCAGTGAAGGGTTTAACCTCTAGGTGGCGCTTTAGGGGTTAAGTGTGACCTAATGAGTGATTCTAACTGAAGGGGGCGTGGCTTGGCGTGTGACATCACTGATCGTCGTTCCCTATGACAGGGAACAAATGATCAGTGACACTCTCACTAGGAAGAACGGGGAAAGGTTTGTTTACACTTACCTCTCCCCGTTCTTCAGCTCTGTGAACCGATCGCGGGACACCGGCAGCGATCGGGTCCTCGGGTCCCGCGGGCACAGTCAAGGAGCTTTCGGACTGGGTCGCGCGCCCAACCCACGGATAGGTTCTCAAAGGGGACGTACCTGTACACCCTTGTGCCTGTCCGTGCCATTCTGTCGACGTACATCGTCGTGCGGCGGTCTTTAACCACTTCAACCGCGGTCTTTTATTTACCACTTCCATACCGAGCCTATTCTGGCACTTCTCTCCTACATGTACAAATCATCATTCTTTTGCTAGAAAATTACTCAGAACCCCCAAACATCATATATGGGTTTTTTTTAGCAGACACCCTAGGGAATAAAATGACGGTCATTGCAACTTTTTTTCTCGCACGCTATTTGTGCAATAATTTTTCAAACGCCTTTTTTGGGGAAAAAAAATGGTTTCATGAATTAAAAAAAATACAAAACAGTAAAGTTAGCCCAATTTTTTTGTAAAATATGAAAGAGGAAGTTACGCTGAGTAAATAGATACCTAACATGTCACGCTTTAAAATTGCGCACACTCATGGAACGGCGCCAAACTTCGGTACTTAAATCTCCATAGGCGACGCTTTGAAATATTTTACAGGTTACCAGGTTAGAGTTACAGAGGAGGTCTAGTGCTAGAATTGTTGCACGCGCTCTAACGCACGCGGCGATACCTCACATATGTGGTTTGAATGGCGTTTACATATGTGGGCGGGACTTACGTGTGCGTTCGCTTCTGATTGCGAGCTACCGGGGACAGGGGCGTTTTAAATTGTATTTATTTTTTTATTTTTTACCTAATTTTATTTTTTTACACTTTAAAAAAAAATAAAAAAAATTTGATCACTTTTATTCCTATTACAAGGAATGTAAACATCCCTTGTAATAGGATATGTGTGACAGGTCCTCTTTATGGAGAGATGCGGGGTCAATAAGACCTCCCCCTCCCCCACATCTCTCCTTCAGGCTGGAAAGCATGAGATCGGTGAAATTTTTTTTCACTGATCTCATGCTTACTAGCGGCAATGGCGGCTTTGTTTACTTCTGAGGACCCGGGCGTGACGTCATCACATCGCGCCCGGGCCTCCGACGGTCATAGAGATGACTGGTGACCATCTGGTCCTCAGTCATCTCTATGGTTCACCTCCGGCGCCGGACGATTCATTCTCTGGGCCCCCGATGGCACGGGAGAGCCCGGAGAAGCACCGGATGGCGGCGGGAGGGGGATGGTCCCCTCCCGCCGCCTATAAGAACGATCAAGTGGTGGAACCGCCGCTATGAGCATTCTTATGGTGCGCAGAATCGCCGGCAGAAGACAAGGATATCTGAATGACGCCTCTAGCTGCACCCATCATTCAGATATCCCCCCACAAAGCCCAGGACGTCATATGACGCCCACCCAGGATGGGAGATCCCATCTGTGGACGTCATATTACTATGGGAAGTGGTTAATAAGGGGATCTGCAGATGAAGAAACAGAAAGATACAAAAAGAAACAATGTTTCTTTTTAGTTTAATGTTTCAGCGCTGAGCAATGTTGTTAATAAACATTGCCAGCTGTTCTTTTTTTTTTTTTTAACAGCTCCAATTACAGGACTTCAACACTTTAGCTGTCAACAGAGCCTGAAAGTAACGGTTTCAGGTATCAAGGCATTTGCACGAGTATCGATACTCAGTATCGGTGCAACCCTACTTGTATTGTTTTGTATTTTACTTTATGACCACTGACACAGGTTGAATAACATTGATCATCTCATTACAATGCCATCTTAAAGTGGGTGGGATAGATTAGACAGCAAGTGAACATGTTGCCCCTGAAGTGGGCGAGTTGAAAGCAGAAAAAATGAGCAACTCAAATTGTTGTGAATGGGGGATGTGTAACCTCAGTCTGGTCAGGGTTCCCATGGTCACCCGTGTCCACAGCCCAAAACGCACCTACAATGGGCACGTGAGTATCAGAACACGGAGCAATGGAAGAAGGTGGCCTGGTCTGATGAAAGTCGTTTTCTTTTACCTCATGCGGATGGCCGGGTGAGTGTGCGTCCACTTACCTGGGGAAGAAATGGCACCAGCATGGATAAAGACTTCATGTCGATGAAGCCCAGATTGGGGGACGAAACGCGTATGGAGGGAGGGGCAGATGCTGTCATCATGCGTATGGAATAGGTTAGGCGAGTAATCTTGCTTGCCATCTATTGTGCGCTTTTTAAGCACTGGATGGTTCTGCTTCCTTTGTGTTTTAGGTGATGTTTTCTGCTTTTATAAAACCTAAACAAACATCGTTGGCGACCAAGTATGCCCCTCCATGGAAGCGGTGTATTCCCTGATGGCAGTGACCTCTTCCAGCAGAATAATGTGCCCTGCCACTCTGCAAGAATGGGCTTGAGGAGCACAACAAGGAGTTTGCAGTGTTGACTTGGCCTCCAAATTCTCCCCGATTTCAACCTAATCGAGCATCTGTGGGATGTGCTGGAAAAACAAGTCCAATCCATGGAGGCCACACCCCCCCAACTTCCAGGACTTAGAGGATCTGCTACGGACGGCTTGGTGCCAGATACCCCAGCGTTCCTTCAGAGGTGTAGGGAAGTCAATGCCTCGATAGGTCAGGGCTGCTTTGGCGGCAAAAAGGGGACCTACTCAATAGCAGGTGGGTGGTCCATTTTAAGCGCACTTTGTACCTCAGTGGACTGTATGATGATGCACATGATGGGGGTCAACCTTATAATCCGCCCCCCCCCACAAGGCCGACATGATGGGGGTCACCCTTATAATCCCCTCCCCCCCCACAAGGCCGGGGGGCACATTCACCTTTTATGTACTAATAGGCATCAAAACACAAAACATCACAGAGAAAAAAATTATTTCATTATAACGTAAAATAATTTAATGAAATCTATAAATGAAGCGACATCTGAATGACTTCATGTACCAGGAAGCGGATGATCGAGAAGGTAAAGTACGGGGCCCCTGTGTAGAGGGTCCTGGGAGCCACAGCAGGAGGAACCCCAAGCTAACAAAGTGGTTATACACCCTTCCATATACCCAGTGCAGTGACTGGTCTCAGGTGATACACAGGAGAGGAAAAACAGATCCTCCTACGTAAAAGTTGTACCTGTTTATCTGCAGTCCTCTCTTCTCTACATCCATTCAAAGTGCTGAGTTTATACAGCTTGTCTGAGCTTTCAGAAAGCAGGGAACTGAATTTACACACTGCAGATCTCAGTCAGGAGAGCTCTGTGATTGGAGGGTACACAAACCCCAACCCCCCCTTTCACAGGCTGTGTGCTGTAGCTCCCTCCCCTGTCACCTCTTGGTGTCGGGAGTCAGAAGTGACTCATGCTGATAGCAGGGGAAAGAGGCAGCAGACAGAAATGACACTGAGTGCTCTGGAATGAGACAAGTACACACTATAGAGGGATTTTCTTTGTTCAAATTTCATGTCTGAGGTTTACAATCCACTCTAAAGCATAAATGGGGTTGAAGGGGTTCTTCTGCTCCTCCCACGTTCTCCTGCTCCTCCCACGTTCTCCTGCTCCTCCCACGTTCTCATCAGGGCCGTCTTTATTATTGATTGGACCCAGGGCAAACATTTTCTTGGGCCTTCCCAAATTCACTTATTAACTATTTGCAGGCAGTGCGGGCTCAAGGGGCAGCTGCTTTGGGCCCCACAACAATGACTGGGCCCGGGGCAGCTGCCCTTTATGCCCCGTGTTAAAGGCGACCCTGGCAGAGCCATCTTTAATATTGATTGGACCCTGGGCATATATTGACTGGACCCATGAACTATATGCGGGCTCAAGGGGCAGCTGCTTTGGGTCCCACAACAATGACTGGGCCCGGGGCAGCTGCCCCTTATGCCCCGCGTTAAAGGCGACCCTGGCAGAGCCATCTTTAATATAATGATTGGACCCTGGGCATATATTGACTGGACCCATGAACTATATGCGGGCTCATGGGGCAGCTGCTTTGGGTCCCACAACAATGACTGGGCCCGGGGCAGCTGCCCCTTTTGCCCTGTGTTAAAGGCGACCCTGGCAGAGACATCTTTAATATAATGATTGGACCCTGGGCAAACATTTTCTTGGGCCCCTCCCAAATCCAGTTATCAACTATTTGCGGGCTCAAGGGGCAGCTGCTTTGGGCCCCACAACAATGACTGGGCCTGGGGCAGCTGCCCCTTATGCCCCATGTTGAAGACGGCCCTGGTTCTCATAAAGAGAAGCAATCGGCAATATACAGTCCTCAGCTCATCACCTTCTATGGGAAAGCCAATGACTACAAGAGTCTGAGCCGTTACCCGTGACCGACAGCATTAAAGCCCAACCCCCGGGTCAAATCGTTAGTTTGGGCCAGCAGTGGTATCATCTCTCCGCTTCTCTATGGAATGCAGGCAGATCAGGATGGTGGGAGGGGTTATAAATTATTAGGGCGGTCGTCATTTTCAGGGATTTCAGGACATGCTGGGACTTGTAGTTCCCTGTGAGCTGGATGTAGTCTGAGCTTCAGGAAATGGAATGTGTCAACATTTAAAATATTCTGTGGTTCCAGAATCTCTCAGCCCCTCCCCCATGGAGGATAAAATGGTCTACTCTGTGCGGCAAAATCTCCAACAACGTTCACCGGTCCATAGACTGCATCTTCTATAACCGGGGTCTCCAGACTGGGGCCCGGGGGGCTGGAATGGGGCCCTGTGTCTGAATTTATCTGGCCCTTGGGGCACTAATTCTCCCACTGACACCAATGATGGGGCACTATGCCTCCCGCGGACACCAATGATGGGGCACTATGCCTCCCGCTGACACCAATGATGGGGCACTATGCCTCCCGCTGACACCAATGATGGGGCACTATGCCTCCCGCGGACACCAATGATGGGGCACTATGCCTCCCGCTGACACCAATGATGGGGCACTATGCCTCCCGCTGACACCAATGATGGGGCACTATGCCTCCCGCGGACACCAATGATGGGGCACTATTCCTCCCACTGACACCAATGATGGGGCACTATTCCTCCCACTGACACCAATGATGGGGCACTATTCCTCCCACTGACACCAATGATGGGGCACTATTCCTCCCACTGACACCAATGATGGGGCACTATTCCTCCCACTGACACCAATGATGGGGCACTATTCCTCCCACTGACAGCAATGATGGGGCACTATTCCTCCCACTGACAGCAATGATGGGGCACTATTCCTCCCACTGACACCAATGATGGGGCACTATTCCTCCCACTGACACCAATGATGGGACACTATTCCTCCCACTGACACCAATGATGGGACACTATTCCTCCCACTGACACCAATGATGGGGCACTATTCCTCCCACTGACAGCAATGATGGGGCACTATTCCTCCCACTGACAGCAATGATGGGGCACTATTCCTCCCGCTGACACCAATGATGGGGCACTATGCCTCCCACTGACACCAATGATAGGGCACTATTCCTCCCACTGACACCAATGATGGGGCACTATTCCTCCCACTGACAGCAATGATGGGGCACTATTCCTCCCACTGACAGCAATGATGGGGCACTATTCCTCCCACTGACACCAATGATAGGGCACTATTCCTCCCACTGACAGCAATGATGGGGCACTATGCCTCCCACTGACACCAGGACATTTTCTACCCCTGCTGGTCATAGTCCGGCCCCCCTAAAGTCTGAAGGACAGTATACGGGCCCCGTGTTTATATAGTTTGGGTCCCTGGACTGCAGCGAATTCTCTTCTCATCAGAGAAATACATCTCGGGAGGGAAAGTCGCTTCTTGATAAATAAATATGAAAAAAACCAGAAAGATTTCTGTGCTTCTGATGTGTAAACTAAGCGGATGAAACGTTTGCTGCACATTCACCGGCCGCCTGCGTCTGATTGGATGGCTACGAGTGCTTAAAGCTCGCTAACTATTCCTGAGGAGGTCTACAGCGCAGAGCCCGGCACAGCCTCAGTCTCTCTCATTCCTCGGGACTCTCCTTGTCCCATGTGTCCGGCATTTTACTCCACACCGCCTGACTGTCCGGGTGACTGTCCGGGTGACTCTTTGTGCCCGACGCCTGGCCGTCCAAGTCCAGCTCTTCGAAAGAGGAGGCGCTGGCCCCCGACTCGCTGGGACTCTTCTCGCTTTTCTCGCTCTTCTCGCTGTCCGTCTGATCTTTCTGGTGGACGCTTTCGCTCTCTTTCTCCTGATTCTCCGAGACCAACTCCAGGCTCAGCTGATCTTCCAGTAACAGGGGGTCCAGCTCAGAATCTAAAGAGAACCCGAAGAAAAAATGGTCATATAATGCAGCTTAGAGTCCTTATAGATAGAGGGATACAAAGTAACATTGTTTATATAAACATTGTATCCCTCCATCTCATGGGGGAGGCAACCTCAGCCCTCCAGCTGTGGTGAGACTACAAGTCCCATGAGACATTGCAAGTCCCCGACAATCACAGGCGGGACTCCTAGAGGCACAGGCATGATGGGATATGTAGTTTCACCGCAGCTGGAGTGCCGAGGTTGCCTACCCCTGCTCTATCTCCTGTCTGAACAATGTTTATAAACAATGTTACTTTGATTAGACTGGATATAGAGGGATACAAAGTAACATTGTTTATAAACATTGATCTGAGGGGAGCTAGACATACAAAGTAACCTTGTGTATCTCCTGTCTGAACAATGTTTATAAACACACAATGTTACTTTGTATGTCTATCTTCCCTCTGATCAATGTTTATAAACAATGTTACTTTGTATCCCTTTATGTTATATATACACCCCTCTATTACTCCTCAACCCACACATTTCCTGCACCCCCACTTCCACCTCGTACCCCCCAACTCTGCAACCACCATCCTATTCCACCCACTTACCCTGCAACCCCCTCCCATCCACATGAACTCCTCCCACATACTGTTCACCCCCTTCCTCCACATCCCCCTACATCCCTTGCACCCCCTCCCACTCATATCCCCTCCCCCTACATCCCTCAACATACCTTGCACCCCCCTTCCACCCACATCCACTGCACCCCCTACATACTCTTCACCTTCTTCCATCCACACCCCCCTACATACCATGCACCTCCTCCTACCTACATTGCCTGTATCCCCCTCCCCCCACATACTGTTCATATCCTTCCTTCCATCTACACCCCCCTACATACCATGCACCCCCTCTCATTCATATCCCCTCCTCCGTCATAGACTTCACCCCTTCCATCCCCATCCGACATACACTATATTACCAAAAGTATTGGGACGCCTGCCTTTACACGCACATGAACTTTAATGGCACCCCGGTCTTAGTCCGTAGGGTTCAATATTGAGTTGGCCCCGCCCTTTGCAGCTATAACAGCTTCATCTCTTCTGGGAAGGCCGTCCACAAGGTTTAGGAGGGTGTCTATGGGAATGTTTGATCATTCTTCCAGAAGCACGTTTGTGAGGTCAGGCACTGATGTTGGATGAGAAGGCCTGGCTCGCAGTCTCCACTCTAATTCATCCCAAAGGTGTTCTATCGGGTTGAGGTCAGGACTCTGTGCAGGCCAGTCAAGTTCCTCCACCCCAAACTCACTCATCCACGTCTTTATGGACCTTGCTTTGTGCACTGGTGCGCAGTCATGTTGGACCAGGAAGGGGCCGTCCCCAAAATGTTCCCACAAAGTTGGGAGCATGAAATTGTCTTGGTATGGTGACGCCTTAAGAGTTCCTTCACTGAAACTAAGGGGCCAAGCCCAACCCCTGAAAAACAACCCCCCACCATAATCCCCCCTCCACCAAATGATTTGGACCAGAGCACAAAGCAAGGTTTATAGAGACATGGATGAGCGAGTTTGGGGTGGAGGAACTTGACTGGCCTGCACAGAGAGTCCTGACCTCAACCTTTGGGATGAATTAGAGCGGAGACTGCATGCCAGGCCTTCTCATCCAACATCAGTGCCTGACCTCACAAATGCACTTCTGGAACATTCCCATAGCCCCGTGATGGTGAACCTCGGCACCCCAGATGTTTTGGAACTACATTTCCCATGATACTCGTGCACTCTGCAGTGTAGTTGAGCATCATGGGATATGTAGTTCCAAAACATCTGGGGGTGCCGAGGTTCACCAATCACTGCTCTGGACACCCTCCTAAACCTTGTGGACGGCCTTACCCGAAGAGTTGAAGGCGTTATAGCTGCAAAGGGCGGGGCCAACTCAATACTGAACTCTATGGACTAAGACTGGGATGTCATTAAAGTTCATGTGTGTGTAAAGGCAGGTGTCCCAATACTTATGGTAATATAGTGCACTCTTGCACCCCCTCCCACTGACACCCTCTCCCTCTAAATACACCCGGACCCCCCCCCCTCCCCATACCCTGTGCCTTCTAAACACCCCCCCCATACCCTGTGCCTTCTAAACACCCCCCCCCCCCATACCCTGTGCCTTCTAAACACCCCCCCTTCCATACCCTGTGCCTTCTAAACACCTCCCCCCCATACCCTGTGCCTTCTAAACACCCCCCCTTCCATACCCTGTGCCTTCTAAACACCTCCCCCCCCCATACCCTGTGCCTTCTAAACACCCCCCCTTCCATACCCTGTGCCTTCTAAACACCCCCCCCCCATACCCTGTGCCTTCTAAACACCCCCCCTTCCATACCCTGTGCCTTCTAAACACCTCCCCCCCCATACCCTGTGCCTTCTAAACACCCCCCCTTCCATACCCTGTGCCTTCTAAACACCCCCCCCCATACCCTGTGCCTTCTAAACACCCCCCCCCCCCATACCCTGTGCCTTCTAAACACCTCCCCCCCCATACCCTGTGCCTTCTAAACACCTCCCCCCCATACCCTGTGCCTTCTAAACACCTCCCCCCCATACCCTGTGCCTTCTAAACACCCCCCCCCCCATACCCTGTGCCTTCTAAACACCTCCCCCCCCATACCCTGTGCCTTCTAAACACCTCCCCCCCCCATACCCTGTGCCTTCTAAACACCTCCCCCCCCATACCCTGTGCCTTTTAAACACCCCCCCCCCCATACCCTGTGCCTTCTAAACACCTCCCCCCCCCATACCCTGTGCCTTCTAAACACCTCCCCCCCCCCAATACCCTGTGCCTTCTAAACACCTCCCCCCCCCAATACCCTGTGCCTTCTAAACACCCCCCCCCCATACCCTGTGCCTTCTAAAACACCCCCCCCCATACCCTGTGCCTTCTAAACACCCCCCCCCCCCATACCCTGTGCCTTCTAAACACCCCCCCCCCCATACCCTGTGCCTTCTAAACACCCCCCCCCATACCCTGTGCCTTCTAAAACACCCCCCCCCATACCCTGTGCCTTCTAAACACCCCCCCCCCATACCCTGTGCCTTCTAAACACCCCCCCCCCCCCCCATAGCTTCCTGAAAGTTTCTACACCAATATCCAGAGATGGCCTAAAATGAAGAAGATAATAAGGATGTGGAAACCGGTTACATTTTTGGCGTGGTCCGGACCCCCCTAACCTGGGCGGCCCCTGAGCCCTCAGCGCCCGGCTTACAGTGATCTGGAATCAGTGGCTCATGTAATGAAATGATTTCTGAAGAATGAACATCCCCTTTAAGAAGTTGGCCCAACAGCCCGCCTGGCTCTTCTCTTCTCTCCTCTCCTCTTTATTTCTGTCACAGATTCCTTAATTTTAGAACATGTTTAACATCTCACGATGGGCCCCCCCCGTCACAGGTGTGTCCCCCCCCCCCCCCCACCCGGCAGATTATAACCTGCCATTTCTCCTGCCCCCGCCCCCGTGGCGTGCGTCAGCGTGCAGCTGCCTAATAACACACGCGGGTAATAATAGTGGGAGAGGGTGAGGGGTGTCAACAGCACGTCCTGCCCACCCGCCTGCATATTAAAACAAGATCTGAGCGCTGACGCGTCGTATAACCGCACGCAGGACAAAATGACGACCTTGGCGAGCGGAGAAGTGCCCCCGGGGCCGGGGCAGAGGAAGACGTAACACGCCGAGGTGACAGCTGCTGACCGTGGCTGGTGACGAGGCTCCGGGGTGTCATTAAGTGCAAAATAATGATAATTGTGCCTGACACAGCTGGAGGACGACGGGAGACCACTATCCCGACTCTGCAATGTCTCCGACCCCCCTGTGGTGGCAGGAGGAAGGGACCACCAACAGCCCTGTGTGTGGAGGGGGGGGGGGGGGCTGAAAGAGACTCAATAAAAATAAGCATGTGACCCTCTGCAAAAGAAGATATGCAAGGCCCCCCCCCCAGCAATTTTAATTTTACGTTCCAACGGTCCCCATGAAAGTTTTTTCGAAATAGAAAAAGCAGCTTAAGCTGCGATACTCATTTATTTTTAGTAGCTGTCCCCTGCAGTACTTCTTTCTGCCCACGAGGTGTCCTCAATCTTCCGGGTAACTTGTGTAGTGCAAGTGACTATTTTGCACATAGGCCCTGGGCTGGGGGGAAAAAAAATCGATTTGAATCGAGTTGCAAGGGCAAATCGATTCAAATTTTGACCAAAATCGATTTTTATTTTTTTCCATAGGACCGGCGCTCCGCGGCCTTGGCTAAAAATAAAAATCCTGCCCACAGCTTGCCGCGATCCTGGAAAAAGGCCGCGAGGCCTGATGCCGCGGACTAGGCCGAAGCCGCGGCCTTTTCCCAGGATGGCGGCCTCGCCTAAAAAAAAAAAATCCTGCCCCCAGCTTGCCGCGATCCTGGGAAAAGGCCGCGAGGCCTGATGCCGCGGACTAGGCCAAAGCCGCGGCCTTTTCCCAGGGTCGCGGCGGACTAGGCCAAAGCCACGGCCTCGCCTAAAAAAACTCGTGCCCACAGCTCCTTAAGACCGGCGCGGTGTCCATCAGGAAAAAATAAACAAACTTGATTCGAATCGTGAATAGAGTTTAAAAATAAATAAAAAATAATAAAAAAGAAAAAAATAGAAAGAAGAAAAAATAAATAAATAAATAAATAAAATCGCAGATTTTTGGTTTAAAAATCCTACCCAGCTCTACATAGGGACTGTGATTGGCTCTGTCTGTACCATGTGATCATTGTGACTAATCACAGCTAGCAACACAACTGTACACAATGGATTGCATGAAAGGAAGCCTTTTATTGTTTACAACGGATGGTCACAGCAGTCACATGGTACCGGCAGCGAGCGGGTACACTGATCAGTCATCAGCTGTGTCCAACCGGAATGGCGAAAGTCCCGCCCAGCCATCATTTTGCTATAGACCGGGAGAGAACTGGTTAAACCACCTCAGCTCTGGAAAAATGTACCCCCCCCCCCCTTCATGATCAGGCCATTTTTTTTTGCGACACGGCACTGCCTTACATTGTAGCAAAGTGTCATTTCTTCAATGTTGTCACATGAAAAGATAGAAGAAAAGATTTACACAAATGTGAGGGGTGTACTTACTTTTTGTGAGATACTGTATATATTTTTTTTACACTTTCTGATATAAAACATAACCAAATGATAAAAAATAAAAAACGAAATTTCGTCATAAATTTTGGCCAATATGTATTCTGCTACATTCCTTTGGTAAAAAAAAAAAAAAAAATTCCAATAAGTGTATTTTGATTGGTTTGCATAAAAAAAAAAAAGTTATAGCGTCAAACTATGGGATATGTAGTGGAATTTTGTTTTTATTTTATAATACTAATGGTGGCGATCAGCTACTTATAATGGGACCGAGATAGTGTGGCGGGCAATCTGACACCACTAGTGACACCAATACTAGCCCTTTCCCGCCGAGCGTACGCATATATGCGGCCTCGGCTTTCAGGGGTTATACCAGGATGATGCCCGCAGCTGCAGGCATCATCCCGGTACCGTTTAGAGCCGGCGATTGGCTATCCAGGCATAACAACCGATGCGGCTAAAAGCAGCTCGATTGTTATACAAGAGGAGCGGGAGGGGACATCCCCCCCCTCCCGCCGGATCTCTGACCGGGCCTCCCGTCCCACCGGGAGACCCGATCTACGATCCGCCGCCTCCAGTGCCTAGAGAGAGACTGAAAAGGAAGCCGTAAACAGCTTCCTTTCAGTCTCCGCATTGTAAACACGGAAGCGACGTCATGACGTCACTTCTGGGTTACTCGGCTGCCAATGGCACCGGATTTAAAAAAATACATGGTATTCAGAATCGCCGTTTTCGGCAATCTGAACACTTTCAAGCGCAAAGGAGGGATTTGGGGCCTTTTAGACCCCCGATCCCTCCAAAAAGAGTACCTGTCACCACCTATTACTGTCACAAGGGATGTTTACATTCCTTGTGACAGCAATAAAAGTGATCAAATTTTTATTTTATTTTTAAAAACAAATTTAATATTATAAAAATAAATCAGGAAAAAAAAAAAAAAATTTGAAAGCGCCCCTCTCCCCGCGAGCTCGCGCAGCAAAGAAACCGCATACCAAAGTCGCGCTCGCATATGTAAACGGTGTTCAAATCACACATTTGAGGTATCGCTGCGATCGCCAGAGCGAGAGCAGTAATTCTAGCATGAGACCTCCATTGTAACTCTAACCTGGTAACCGTAACAAAAGTTTAAAGCGTCGCCTATGGAGATTTTTAGGTACCGTAGTTTGCCGCCATTCCACGTGCAATTATAAAAGCGTGACATGTTTGGTATCTATTTACTCGGCTTAACATCATCTTTCACATTATACAAAAAAAATTGGGCTAACTTTACTTTTTCATTTTTTTTTTTATTCATGAAAGTAAAGTTTTCCCCAAAAGTTGCGTTTAAAAACACCGGTGCACAAATACAGTGCGACAGAAAATATTGCAACAATCGCCATTTTATTCTCTAGATTCTCTGCTAAATATATATATAAATTAAATAATGTTTAGGGGGTTCGAAGTAAATTTCTAGCAAAAAAAAAAAAAAACGCATTTTAACTTGTAAACACCAAATGTCAGAAATAGGCTTAGTCATGAAAGGGCTATACACGGTCACTGTACCAATGACACTGGCTGTGAAGGGATTAACATCTCGGGTAATCAAGGGGTTAAACGTGTGCCTAACAATAAGTTAACCTATGTAATGTGTGCTGCGCTTTACTAACGATCTCCGTTTCTTCTCCCTACTTTGCAAGAGCTCTGTACTGATCGTCTTAACAATGTATCTATTTTTTACATACTGTGACCAGACCAGTGCCGTGTTACCATAGTGACAATGTACTACTCTGGGGAGGTGATCTGGGCTTTTTTTTTATTTTTTTTTATCGGATTGCTTATTACAGTGATAATCACTGTTATAAGCAATAATTTTTTTTTTTATAAAATGGCATCCATTTATTTATTGTGCAGTATTGTGAAAGCTGTGATTGGCCCTGTCTTTACCATGTGATCACTGTAACCAATCACAGAGATCAAACACAATAGTACTGAATGAAAGCCATTCACTGTGTCATGCGATTGGTCGTGAATCATCGTGCTTGACGAAGAGGTCCCGTGCGGCTCCGACGCGTTGCACAGCGAGTGACAGATCACGCGGCCCTTAGGACCCGTGTCTGGGAGGATTTCATAGGACGTCTACCCAGGATGGAAAAGCTCCCGTTTGGCCGTCATTTGTCTCTAGGCCGGGCGGGAAGCAGCTAAATCTTGTTTTTTTTTTGCCTTCAAAATCATTTGCAACAATAATGTACATGAAACTTTTTTATTATCATTATTTTCCATGGTTTGTGTTGCATTTAAGCCCCTGATGAAGGCAGCAGAGTTACGGCCCCTGATGAAGGCAGCAGAGTTACGGCCCCTGATGAAGGCAGCAGAGTTACGGCCCCTGATGAAGGCAGCAGAGTTACGGCCCCTTAAAAAGTGTTGGCTTTATAAACCTGCCATCGGAATAAACTTGAATCTGGACTTGAATATCACAGAGTGACGTTCTAAACTCACTCGCCCCCCCCATCACACCCCCAGGGGGGGACTGTGCATTCTCCATATGGACCCCACCCCCAGACCATTGGATGATAACAATGTAAAATAAACATAAGGAAACCTCGGGGTTCCAGCACCATCCACCAAGGGAAGGGAATAAAAAGGAGGGGTACCTGTAGTCTCAAGAGGTGGCGGCTCCCCTCGCTCCTTCCGCATGAGCTCCTTCATTTCGGGGACGTAGAAGTCATCTTGTCGGGCCAGAGGGCACATGAAGATGATTTTATCTCCCTTGTAGATCTCCACGTAGGGGTGAGCACACAACTTCCTCTCCTGGAAGAGAAGAAACTGAGTTGTACAGATAGGTAGTGGCACCGCCAAGGAACTGATACATGGACCAGACTGTGCCTTCTCCTCCTGAGACTCCCCTGTCATCCATGTGCCCACTATGAGGGGTTCCCACCATCCCTGTGCTGACGTTCCTGGGTCTGTACACCCGCTGTGCCCATTATGAGGGGTTCCCACCATCCCTGTGCTGAGTTCCCAGGTCTGTACACCTGCTGTGCCCATTATGAGGGGTTCCCACCACCCCTGTGCTGAGTTCCTGGGTCTGTACACCTGCTTTGCCCATTATAAGGGGTTCTCACCATCCCTGTGCTGAGTTCCCGGGTCTGTACACCTGTTGTGCCCATTATGAGGGGTTCCCACCATCCCTGTGCCAAGTTCCCGGGTCTGTACAAATGCTGTGCCCATTATGAGGGGTTTCCACCACCCCTGTGCTGAGTTCCCGGGTCTGTACACCTGCTGTGCCCATTATGAGGGGTTCCCACCATCCCTGTGCTCAGTTCCCGGGTCTGTAGACCCGCTGTGCCCATTATGAGGGGTTCCCACCATCCCTGTGCTTCTCAATGCCCGCCAAGGTGAACAGTGTCCCAGCCAGGAACTCTGGGGTGATATACTGCATCTTACTAGTGGCGTCTCCAGGAGATAGAGGCCAGTGGGTGTCTCGGCTCCCCCAGATGTCACCCATGACAAATATGACCCTGAATATGTCAGTATCACTACATTACAATGTACAATCCTGAGTGGTGATTGGTTGTGGCATTTCAGCATGCCGCCAGTGCTCTGTGCACATATGGAAGTCAGTGCCGGCATGTTGGCGTTAATAGATGGAGCATAGGAGGAAGACAGCGGAGGGATGGTGCTGTGGCGTGGCTTGGTATGGGGTCCCCTCCTCCCTCCTTGCTCCCCCTTATGGCCTAATTAGAGGCGGGAGCCCCGTGGTGATGCTGCAGTTGTGCCCAGGAGCGGCCGGCTCAGACAGCTCATTAAAAGAAGACCCCATCCATGCTCTCCAAGGGAGGAGGGGGGGGCACCACCGCGCTGTGATAACAATGCAGACATTATGCCACACAAAATGCAATCAATAGAGATTAGTGAACTGACATTTCCTGCATCTCATTTATGGCACACCTGCCACAGCTGGGGCCCCGGGGCCCGTGTGTGTGTGCTGATGGAGACAAGTTCTTATCTACTGCAGAACAGACACCAGACTAAAGGACTGAAACAACCCAACTGGTGATCCCCCAATCCTGTCCTAGGAAATGGCGCCAAGGTCATGGAGAATTATAGAGGAAGGAGCAGAGTCCTCCAGCAGAGCAGAGTATTTCAGGAGAGGAGAGTTCTGAGGAAGGAGCAGAGTCCTCCAGCAGAGCAGAGTATTTCAGGAGAGGAGAGTTATAGAGGAAGGAGCAGAGTACTCCAGCAGTGCAGAGTATTTCAGGAGAGGAGAGTTCTGGAGGAAGGAGCAGAGTCCTCCAGCAGAGTATTTCAGGAGAGGAGAGTTATAGAGGAAGGAGCAGAGTCCTCTAGCAGAGCAGAGTATTTCAGGAGAGGAGAGTTATAGAGGAAGGAGCAGAGTCCTCCAGCAGTGCAGAGTATCTCAGGAGAGGAGAGTTATAGAGGAAGGAGCAGAGTCCTCCGGCAGTGCAGAGAATCAGGAGAGGAGAGTTATAGAGGGAGGAGCAGAGTCCTCCAGCAGTGCAGAGTATTTCAGGAGAGGAGAGTTCTGGAGGAAGGAGCAGAGTATTTTAGGAGAGGAGAGTTCTGGAGGAAGGAGCAGAGTATTTCAGGAGAGGAGAGTTCTGGAGGAAGGAGCAGAGTATTTCAGGAGAGGAGAGTTCTGGAGGAAGGAGCAGAGTATTTCAGGAGAGGAGAGTTCTGGAGGAAGGAGCAGAGTATTTCAGGAGAGGAGAGTTCTGGAGGAAGGAGCAGAGTATTTAGTAATTTGTGTGACTTTTCTGATTCTGTGGTGAAGGGATGACACTCTCGGATGACACTCTCGGATGACACTCTCGGATGACACTCTCGGATGACACTCTCGGATGACACTCTCGGATGACACTCTCGGCACAGAGAACACACCAGCAATCAGCATCCTGTGTGATGGACGGTCTCTGCGGAATCTCTTGGATAAAGTTTAGGTTTCTATCTTTAGCACAAAACACGTTTATTAGCAGTCTAAACACAGGAGAAGAAGTGAGCGGGGGCCGGACTGCAGCTGTTCACCCCTCATGCTGGAGACACCACAACTCACAGCAAACTCATTAAAATTTCATTCCCAGCTGGATCTGACTCATTAAAATACAAGTTGGATCCTGACAATCCAGGGGGAGGAGCAGACAGGAGATCCAGCAGCACTTAGGTGGATATGGAGAGAGGGAAACAGA